>PVKW010000121.1:118833-215191 GCA_004027895.1 Orientallactaga bullata
AATTCACTAGGTAGTCTCAGGGTGGCCTCGAACTCACAGCAATCCTCCTACCTCTGCCTCCCGAGTGCTGGGATTAAAGGCATGAGACACCACGCCTGGCAGCCTTTCACTTTTTTAAATGTCTTTGTTATACTGTTTGGACAAGCCATGCTAAGATAACGTAATGTAAGGTCTATGACATCCATCTGTAATGGTAAGGTCTATTTAGAATTCATTTTTGCATTATACACAGACTGTTAAATACAAAATATACAAATATAAAGATATTATACTTACCTTTGTTCTCCCTCCAAACACATCATCAATTTTTAATTGCCCTAATCAAGTAAATTTGGTGTTGTAGCATATTGAATAACCTATATTATCTGTCTGTATTTGCATGCTTGCATATAATTATATATTTGTTTTTCAATGACTCAGTACCTCACACCTATTTATTACATTAGGTAATATCTGCTTTTACAAATAATATAAGTGAGAATTTATGTCATTATGGGATTGCTACATTTATAAGATAAATATGCAGACATTTTTCACAAGCAATGTATAATGCTTAGCTTAAGTATATCCAGATAGCGCATCTGATAGCCAGTATTAGCTATTAAGTCACCAATAAGTTGCTAACTTTTAAGGTAGCACTGCATTTCATATATATGAGAGAAAAAATTTAAAAAAGAGAGATATCCAAGCAAACAGCAAGGGAAGAACCAGTATAGGCCTGTCCTTGTCTACTGAGGAGAGGCCTAGCCTGCTGCATGGATAGGTCAAGCCGGCTCTCCCAAGGAAAAGTCTAACCTGCAACAGACACTGAGGATAGGTCTAGCCTGCTCTGCTGAGGAAGATCCAGCTGGAAAATAGTGTTCCCTTTCCTCACAAAGGATCGCCTGCTTTTTTTTTAAATAACAGTGCCTATATTTTATGTGTAGGTTCTGCTTTGCTACAAATTTATAGAAAATAGAGTTGCTCTAATCATAATAACTGATAAAGCCATCAAGTCACATAGTTACCCATTCCTGTTTTGTCACTCTCAAGAACCCAAATAGGATACAATATTATTCATTCCAGATCGCATGTGAAGCCCGGAGCTCAAGATTTGTCTGTAATGAGCACCTGGGAGGCTGAGGCAGGTTATCACGAGTTTAAGACCATACGTGGCTACATTATAAGACCATATCTAAAAAATAGTGAGAGAAACTTGAAAACTTGTTCACCCTACGTAATATCTTTATATGATCATTGTATTCTATACAGTGCTTAATGACAGTAAAATGACTTATTAATTTTGTTAGTCATTTAAAATAATATTCTTTCTTTTGTTTTGTTTTGTTTTGTTTTTTCCAAGATAGAGTCTCACTCTTGCTCAGGCTGACCTGGAATTCACTATGTAGTTTCAGGTGGCCTTGAACTCCCGGCAGTCCTCCTACCTCTGCCTCCCGAGTGCTGGGATTAAAGGCATGCGCCACCACACCTGGCTAAAATAATATTCTTTAGTACACATTCACTCAAAGATATTCTTGCAATGACAAACCTTCTCAAAAATTCAAAACTGTACTATGTAGCAGTGAAGTAACTAATCCACTATAAGTATACTCAGTTATAAAGTCCACAGAATGCTATGAATAGTCCAGTTATGAAATCCATGTAATTACTAGAAATACTTTGGTGACAAAGTCCATGGAACACAAGAAATACTTCAGTGACAAAGTGCACGGAAGACTGGAAATACTCCTGTGATGAAGTCCATGGAACACTAGAAAAGTGGATTTTAACACAAGAGGGAAGGTGCCTAGGCTATTTTACATGTTCTCTGCTCCCTAAGGGGCTCCGATACACTTCTGCTGAAGGCAGCCCAGTGAGGAAGCATCACTTGTTTCAGAAACAGCAACGCCTACTTGATGTCTCATTAGTACAATGCTTCTGAAGGGTTTTTCTATGAGTGCTATTTCAGTTTTAAAACTACCAGAGATATTACAATAAATTAACAAGGCTAAAGACAATGAAAATATGTTTAGCTGAGATTGAATTCCATTTTGACGCTAGATTATGATGTCCATCACAGCCCATCAACTGCAGACCCTCCAAGCAAAGCATTTCCATTACGCGCAGCACAGTCTAGTCGGCCACAGAAGTACAAGCTCATGAATCCAACGTGCCCGTGCTTTATTTTACCAAATGCACTGCGTGTGTATCAATAGAATACGTGTCCAGTGGGGATTTTTGCTTGATACGGTCATCATTCTCATATTTTAAATAAAGAGATGATATGTACAGAGGTTAAGCGATTCAATCAAGGTGAGAATTTTAAGAAACAGAAGAGATAGAATCTGAATTCAAGCAGTCTATCAGGGTGCGGTCAGCAATATCATGAAATGTAACTGTGGTGGTTTGAATGTACGGCTCCATACACTTGGGCATTTTTTTAAAATAAGGTTTAGCTTGCAACCTGTGTCTCCCTCCCTGCTGGGAAGAGGTGTGTCACTGGGAGTGGGTCTTACAGTCACTCCAGAACTAAGGTGTGTCAAGAGCAGTCCGAGCTCTGGTTGTTTCATGGCGTCTCTTTCTGCTTGGATCTATGGAAGTGAGCCAATGTTTTCTGCCCTGATGGAACTTCCTCTGGATTCTATAAGCCTGAAATAAACCCTTCCCAGCGCCCCCTCCCCCCAGGCTTCCTCTGTTCAGGTGTTTGTCCAGCAACTAGAAGCTGAATGCAACAGTTACCATGTTGTCCACGAATTCTCATATAGTGTCCAGCCGTGTCAAAAGCTACTTTCTAATCTGAAAACCACTGGATAATAGTGAAAATACAGTAAAGAAAAATATTATTTCTTTTTTATTTTTTTGAAGTACGTTCTCAATTCTAGCTCAGACTGACCTGGAAATAACTCTGTAACCAGGCCAACTTCAATTCGCAGGGATGTTCCTCCCTCAGCCTTCAAAGTATTGTGATTAGAGGCATGTGCAACCCTACCCAGTAAGAAATAACTTCAATGTGACAATGTTATCAAATTTTCTTTAAATTATATAACTTTTGGTAACTTGGAATTTTTTTCAAGGATAAATAAATAGCAAAAAATCTCTAGTTGTAACTTATGATAAAGTATTTAGCATTTCTGGGATTCAAATTATTTCCAAAATCTAGTAAAAAAAAATATATATATACTAGTCCATGCAATGGTTTCTCACATTTGTGCCAAACTGCAAATTCTGAGCTTCAATCATGAGTTTATAGATCAGAGCCTTGTGACGTGTAGTCTCACAGATGGTGTTTTAATCAACCCTTTAGAGTGCATGTGGATAAACACTGAGTTTAACTCACAACAAACACTATAATCTAGTGATGAGACCCATTTGGAAACACAGGAAAACACAAAGTTCAAAGACCTCAAGCATCACATGAAAACTGAAAAAGTGTTTTAATAATCTGACTTAATGAAGAAAGAAATGACTAAAACATTTAAAAGTAAAGTTGAAGTCAGACAAATTTGGACAGCCCTGGGGTAAATTATGAGGCTATTTGAAGTCACTATAGAAAATTTCAGTGAAAGGCCAAGAGATAAACCCAACATTAGGTTTAATATTAAGACTATTTATTATCCAATGACTATTCCTAGTCACCAAAAGGCAACTAGCTGTAGAAAACAGTTCTTATATAGAGTCACTTTTAAGGCACGGAAGAATTGTTATATTGGCACTTTGCTGTTCTTAGTTATATGTTAACATCAAAACCCACTTCATGGCTCTGCTTTCCTGATTGAACAGCCTCTGGGTCCCCACCTCCCAGATTCCCTGCTGCAAAGGCTGTGCATGGAGAGTGAGTAGGCCAGAGGTCCCAGTTCCTTCACCATCTCCCAGTTCCTTGTTGGCTTGGGGCTGCCTGGGCTCTGTGAGCCTGATGCAGAAAGAGACCCCTCATTCCACCTTCCTAACTGAATAGCCCCTGGCTCCCCAATTCCCAGGTCCCCTGCTCCAGAGGGTGCTAATGCCAAGAAAGTAGGCTCAAGGTCCAGGTTCAGTCCCCACCTCCCAGTTCCCTGGTCCTGGTGCCCCTGCTGCTGGCTTGGGGCAGCCTGGTCCCTGTGGGGGTGGGGGCAGGCAGCAGAAGCAGGATTTTTCTCCGGTTTCCTGCTTGACAACCCCGTGGGCTCCAACTCCCTATTCCCCTGAGCCAGAGGGTACATGGACCACTGAAGGACCCGGCCTCTTGCCTCTGGCTCCCAGATTCCCAGCTCCTGGGTCCCCAACCCCTGGTCCCCTTGTGCTGAAGAGTGCATACAAGTAGACTGAGTAGGCCAGAGTGCTCAGTTCCCCACCTCCCAGTTCCCCGGGTACCTTTGAAGTATTTGCAATCACCACAATCTGCACATCTGCAGTTATAGCCTCATCATATACCAATATGGTTCACATTTAAAACAGAACACCCACTGAAGATCCTCCAAGAACAAATGCTTCCTTCCCTCTAAATAAAAGAAAGCTTTTTCCCCAAGACAGGTAGACCACAATGCAAAAGAAAAGAAAGAAAAGAAAAGAAAAGAAAAGAAAAGAAAAGAAAAGAAAAGAAAAAAGAAAAATGGAAGTCAGAAAACAGAGATCTCCACCAAGGATGCCTAGTCCCATAATGGAAGCCTCCAACGAAACCATAGAGAAAACAACAGAAATTGAATCCAAACATGAAAACACAACAAGCTATATGACCCTGATGAAAAGAATTGCTGATAGTAGAACTAACGAAAATTTCTGCAGGAAAGTTGGGCTATCATAGAAACCTTTATCCTTGAAGATAGACTAATGGATATAACCTCAACAGGAGTAAGGTGGAACCGCTGAAAAGAACGACCCTGGAGATGGCGGGATGAAGCCCAACCTCAAAACATTATTTTGTCTCTGGCCCATAACTCCAGTAATAGGTTGCTACCCACAATGAATTGTTGATCAGAGAGACCTACAAGGTCCCCCAAACAAGACAGCCTTCTGTCAAAGCACTGGATTACCTGCCTGAGGCAAAAGGCAAGATACTATTGCTAAAGACACCATATGCTGCTGACACAGAGCATGGAGAGATATGGCTGGAATCCAGAAGAGAGCCAGTCCCCAGATAGTTGCCCATGCAGTGCTGGGAAGTGCTACATGAGCTGCCAGGGTAACGTGGTCAACAGCAGAGGGAGCAACCAGAGGTCTAAGCTATTCAGAAGCAAATACCCTGACAAGATGTACACACCAGCGCAACGGTGGTCCACAGCCTTGGTGGGTAACAAGAGCTTTCTGATTGGCTAAGAGATCCACTCAGTGTAACAGAAGCCATATCTGGAATTGGGAACCAGATCAGAATCCTATGGAGACAAAAATTATGTTCTCCAGTGTCAAGCTCTCACTAGTCTTTGGCTAAAAGAGGGATTGTATACATCAAATTCTCCCTAAATTAATAATGCTTATCCCATTTAAATTATGGTGACTTCACTCTCTATTGGAGAATCTGTTCTTTTGCAGAAGGTAGTGAGACCCGAGGAGATAAACCATCCCTCACACTTCAGCCAAGCCACACCTGAAACCACAGAGGAACTGGGGAGATGAGCAAGAGTGCTGCTTCCATGGCGAGCCCGAGAATCAGTGCCAGGGTGAACGAGATAGACCCTCAACACTTACCAAAGCAGAAATCCAGAGGCTCCTAAGAGCTCATCACTGAAGCAGATTTAAAACTCACCCACCACAGCTCAGGGAATTTTGTGGAAGAGGGGTCAGAAAGATTGTTGAGACATCATGCCCAGAAGCATTGCCTACTCCGGATAACTGACAGCTGTTCGCACAACACATAACCCACAATTCCATGGGGACTACCTGCAACCCAACTGTGAAGGGTCCACAGCGGAATGGGGGCAGGAATGAGGAGATAGAGGAGACCAACACATAATGTATCCATACAAAATATGATAATAATAATAAATAAAATAAAGAAAAAACCTACTCCCCTTTCATGCATTTTTGGAGGGATGGGATTATTCTGTGGTGAGGTGCCTCCCCACAGTGTATGGCATACAGCTAGCTGCACCTTGCTGACTAAAAACGTTACATTATGTTAACATAAACAAGATGCATCACCATAATGAATATTAAGTTCTGAGAGATCAAATAATGATATTAGTAGTATACTTGAGTGAAATATTAGTGATCTATCAACTCATTTTGAAGATACTCCTGTATAATGTTCTGATGTTTGCAGAGGGAAACTGTAAGAGAAAATAGTTTACTATGGACTATTTTGGTATTGGAAGCAAAAAAATATTGAAAGCTGGGTGCGGTGGTGCATGCCTAATACATCCCAGCACCTGAGAGGCTGAGGTAGTAAAATTGTCAAAAGTTCAAGGTCAGCCTGGGCTACAAAGTAAATTTCAGGCCTGGACTACAGAATGCAACCTTGTCTCAAGAGAGAGCACTTGCCTGATTCCAAGAGAAAAAAAAATGGGGGAAAAGGAAGGCAAGATTTCACTCGTGTAGAGAGCACCCGGTTCTGGCTGGCTGTGCAGTGAATATTGGCACCGCGACCCTTCCCTGGCATGTGGGATGACCAACAATATCTCCTTTTCATGAGTAAATAACATATGGCAATGATGTTCCTATGGTTTCCAAAGGATATAGAGGCTGAATCCTGGGGCTGGGTTATGAAACCATTGACCTAGAATATGTAACAAAAGGGCTGTGATTCAAGCCACTTGAAATAAGGGTGTTTACAAAGTAATACTGACTGTTGGCCACAATAGCAATTTAAATATTAACATAGCAGGAAGACATCTGGTCAGGTTTAGAACACCATCATTATACAGAATGCTATCCACAGCCAAGTTTAGACTTGGCTTGTTATTCAGTATGTTTTATATTGAAGCAGTAAGTAGACATTTTATTTTCCTCTCTGAAATGAAATGCCTTTCCAATCTTAAACCTGACATTTAGTTCTAATTAAAAAAAAATTTTTTAAGTTTTATTTATCATTTTACTTAGTATGAAACAAACTTAAGTTACAATCCTTGCTGTAATTAATTTCATGTGACAGGTAGATCCAGTTATTGACGCACAGAATCAGCCTAGAGCAGAGATGCATATCACTGAGGTAAGGCTAGCCGAAGCCTTTCCAGATGTCCAGATGCAAGAACTTGCCTGCTACTGTCAACAGCCTCGTTCCTGGAGCCACCTGACCACTTTCACTGTGCAATATTGATGTCAGAGGATGTTCTAGAACCTTCACCGAGACTAAGCTTAAAATTTAAAAGAATATTTAAAATGACAAAATCCTCCTCAATCTGGCATATGGAAATGAATAAACAAAACCTCTCCTTTGTCCCTCCATTGAAACGGAACTGCCCTGGTTTATTTTTTACCTCATAAGTAATGCTAACTGTAAAACCAGAGTTTGTCAAAATGTAGCATTCATAAATTAGCCCCTTTAAGTCACTAAAACAGGAATTGGGAATATAGGAAGCTGATTTCTCTTAAGGTACAGTGATGTGTTAATTCAGAAAGTATTGTTCAAATCATTAGCTTAAAATGCAAGCGATAAAATCTCAGCACTGGCTGTAATGCTGTTCTCCAGGGGTTAGACATAGACATAATCAGAACTGAACTTTAATTTCACATGAGACCACATGATATGCGATAATGTAAAAGAGTCAGTGAATAGTATAGTAAGCATGGTGGTCATATGTTTAGATCGTTGCCAAGTTTTCCATAGTTCATGAGATTTCAGTTTCTCTTGGTATCAACGTTGACATGTCGTGACAGATGGCAGTAAGGACACTGCATTAGCTAGCTCCAGGGACTGTAGATTCAATCGTGAAAAGCACTCCTGCCAGGCAGTTATGAAGAAGAAAGGCAAATCTCAGTTCTAATCAAAGTAAAAGACGTTATAAACAGCCTTTATTAACATTTTTGTGATGTATGTATGTTATGTGTTGTTATTGAGGGGCAGTATTTCCGGGAGGAAAAGAATGATACAAAATTACATATTTCCTGCACACACTACATTGTTCTTTATCTTTTAACTAATGTCCAATAAAGTTGGGAAACTACAAGGATTCCACTGATTGATTGATGCAATGGAGAAACAAAAGAAATTTAGCAGTCTCCTCAGCTCTATATATTCTGGGGCCTAGAATTTTTCTCTAAAGGAAAACACCATCAGAAAAGTGGGTGAAAGGATTGGTTGTGCCATGTAGAGCTACCATTCTGGTTTATCTCTCTCTTTTCCTAATAGAAAAGCAAAATCCTCTATGCCTTTCAGACAGTATAGGGCCTGGATTGAAAATCTCTTATCTATCGGCATTCAGCTTTAAACAGTCTGTAACCAGAGTTTCCAATATGCCTGATACATTCCTCTGAAATTGTATTTGAATACATCAATTTTTACTGTGCTGTATATAAATATTTATAAGTAACTTACTAGCCAATACAGTATGTGTAATACATTTTAATGTTTTTTTTGGAAGAAATGTCTTCTCATAGCAGGCATTCCATCAATTTTCTTCAACATCCGATGAGCTGTGATGGAGATGTGTGAAGGACAGATTCAACAACGCTCCATGTTGTGCCTTTCCTACTAAGACGCCTGCCTTTTTCCCCAAGCATGTTAACCTGCAGGAAGTGGCAATCTATGAAGATGCTGTTCTCCTTGTGTGCACACTATTCAAGAATAATATCTCACTTTCTGATACTTAGGCCGTGGCAGTGAGTAAATTATCCAGTAGTCAACCTCTTAACTAGAGTGTATACTCTGCAAACATCATGAAGATGCGCTATCCTTTACCGGAAAAGAAGGAAAGAATGGATTCTTTGTTCTTGAGATGGATGCTACCTGCTCGCCACACATGCAGAGTTCTAACTGAGCTACATCTCCAGCTCAGAAATATTTTTAAGTAATTCTTTGCAAGTGTATATGTGGATTGAGTGCCTTTATGTGTGTAGGTGAACATGTCTGTGTAGCTGTTCATGCATGTGTGTGCATGTGCATACAGAGGCCAGAAGTCAATGTAGGCTGTTCTACGCAATTGCTGTCTGTGGTGGTTTGAATGTGAAATGTCACCTAACTTCAAAATTTTGAGATTAAGCTTCCTACTTAGTCCCCACCTGATGGAGCCTTCAGAAGGTAGAGCTTCACTGAAAAATGCAGCACCCCATAAGTTGAGAGTCGTCGTGCACTCCTGTAATCCTAGCCTGGAAAAATCAGGACTCAGTCTAAAATAGTTAAGGCAAATAGAAGGTGCTAATTGATCTTAGTGTCAGGTCTCACTAGTACAATGCAACCTGCTTAATGTGTGATGGACTCATGGGAGTGAGCCAACATAAAGTTATTGCTATTAAATGATCAGACATAGAATTTGACAAAGACTGGTTACTGTGAACCAAGTTGTATAAGTAGGATATTGTTGACCATATAACGGGAAACAAGAATGATTTTTTTATCTAACATTGCGGACAAATCTGTGGAAAAGATTTTGTTTCTCCTTTCATTGATGCTTCATTAGTTTGGAGTTGAAGACCTCAGTGGGTTATGTGGCTGTGACAGCCTACAAGTAAAAATGTCCATACTGTAATGCATTATTCTATTACCACACTGATATTTATTTTGAATTCAACACGGGGAATCAGGTGGATACGGCCAAGTTCGTATTTATTTGATACTTTTAAAATTTGATAACTTCCCTAATGTGTGCCAAAGTAAGGTTTCTTTATCACTCATTTTCTTCCCAGTCCACAGGTTATTTATCCAGCTGACCAAATGAATTAAATCAGTATAAACATTCAACTGAAATTATTAAAAAGTCATTTCCTAACTAGGAATCATTTTATATCGTACCTGATTGCTTACAACGTGAATGATTTCAACCTAACGGAAAGATACATCTAGCACATGATCTAGCATATTCTTTAATCATTCATTTTATATATGTCTTCTTTGCAGTTACTGGATTCATCGTGCTATTGTTTTTTGTGTAATTATCTCAAATGACATTTACCAGTAGTCTATTTAAGGTATTAATTTAAGTAATAGGTAACAAGTAAAATTTTTTTTTTCATCCCCATCAGAAATTTAGAAGAAGAACCAGAATTAATGAAGGTAGATAATTTACTTCAAGCAACATTTAAAGAAAAACAGTTATAATGTAAACAAGGATGTAACTTCAGCATGAAACCTTGTGGGATAGATAGTTGTGAATTATTTCTTTGTACATGTAACACTAAGATGGGCAGATGAATTTTTATTGCGAGCTCAGATTCCTGACAAATAAACTGAAACAATGACATATTGTGAGACAATCATTCACCTCCACACAGTGTCAAAACTTTGCATACACGTAGGTTTAGAACCTATTGGAAATTTTGCATATTTAAACTTTAATATTCATTATATTTAAATACTTTTTTGGGGGGTGGATTTTCGAGGTAGGGTCTTATTCTTGCCCATGTTGACCTGGAATTCACTCTGTAGTCTCAGGATGGCCTCGAACTCTGGGCAGTTCTCCTACCTCTGCCTCCTAAGTGCTGAGATTAAAGGCATGCACCAACATGACCAGTTTAAATACATTTTTACTGATGAATTTTTTTATACAGCTGAATGTTAGAGTAAATACTTTTACATATCTAATAAGCCACAGTATCAAATGACTAATTGAAAAATAATATAATCGTTTCTTGGCCTTTTGGCTAAGTTCAAATGTAGCATCTGTTGTTAAGAGCTTAAAAAATAATATATACCAGCAAAGATTAATCATATGGGCTCTAAGCTATTTTTCTGAGTAATACTGCAATAGTCTGAGTAGGGAATTGGGAAGATGGCCGAGTAATCAAAAACACATATTTGGAAAGTCTGCCAAGCCGGGATTTAGTTCCCAAGCCAAACATTTAAGTCAAGCAGGCAGGATGTGGAAAAGTGGCACAAGCATCTGGGGTTCATTTGCAGGACAAGAGGTCCTGGTGTGCCCATACAGCCCCCAAACCTCCACACAAAAATAAATAATTAACTAAACTATTTTTAAATACTTGTAAATATGTCTGAGTGTTCAGGTAATGAGACAGGACATAACTGTGACAGCTCATTAGTAGAGTCAGCAGAGATGAAAAACATTGTGAGCTGAACTAAAAGTCCAAGCATTAAACACACAGAAATACTGAAAAACATCAAAGGTTTAGATCATAAGAATGAAGACCAAGATATTTCATGTGCATTATTGGTATAATACATGTTGACTAGTTTTAAACTGTTTTATAAATGTGATACATGTGCACAGAGAGACAAACAGAGAGAAAAATTCCAATTTTTAAAATGGCCACAGAGGCCAATTTTAACCAACTCACATTTTGGTCAAAGGCTGTTTGTCACACAAGACACTGTTTGGAGACAATGATGGCCTCACTATATGCCACTGCTTGGGTTTCTTGGCCATGGTTCAAAATTGGGGAACCATGTCTTTAGCTCTCCAGACACAGTGCTTTATTGGTGTCAATCGTGTTCAATCAGCGCTATTTGGAAATGTATCTTTTTTTTCCCAAGGAAAAAAGGAAATCTGACAGTTACCGAAACTTCTTCAATAATATAAATAAATGAGATGCAGAAAGACAGTGGTATATAGTAGGCAATTTCATGAAGACTTTAGATGATTTTTCTTTTGATGATACTTTTAGAGAGGACATTAATGAAACACTTATTGCAATATATGTATATGCTGTTACAGGTTGAGAAATACAAGAGTATGAGAGCATATTTATATGTACAATTTGATTTTAAGTGCAAAACACTTTAAATGCTAACATTAATAAGTAAAGCCACAAAAATATTAAGAATTTTCACTCTGTTGGTAGAAACTAAAAGAAAAGAGAATTATGTAATTTATATTCAAGGTTATAGGTAAATAAGAATAATTCTTCCTGAATAATAGCAAATAAAAAAGTTGGCCAGCTATTTTTTCAAGCTCAAACTCGACACACATCACATTAGATGAAAGTATACAATTGACTATGGCAGTGCACAAAGCACATTCATACTGATATTTGCATCATTTGCCTGGCTTTGTTTCTTATAAATGCAAATAATTTTCAGTGTTATTTTGAGCCATCAAATAACAAAGGTCTTGTCAATGGGAAGGGAACAAGAACCCATTTGGCAACTGTGCCAAGAGGCACCTTAGCAGCAGGTGATTACAATAAAACCACCTTGTTGTTCTATAGTTAGCATCTGTGCTTCTAAATGGTAACATAAATGAACATAATGGCTATAGCTTGGGATTCACAATTCACCACCTGCCTCTATGTAAGTAGATATAGCGCATGTTCACACCACCTGGCCGGAATCTCAGATACATCTTGCCAATTTCCCTTACGTGGTTGTATGCATCAATGACAATGGACAAACACATTTGTACACATTTGTTATTAAGTAAGGAAAAAAAATCTTAAGTTTGTAATAATAAAAGACTAAAATCTTTTGAGAAGTATAAGGACTATAAAACTATGACCTCATCATTTCAGAAACATTATTTTGAAATATTTTATAGAAATGTAAATAACTGATGGAAGAAAGGACACACATCTATGGATTTGAGGGCTGAAGAAATAACACTGATGAGAAATGTCTGGGAAATAATTATCCCATAGACTCATGATAAGGACCACATGATTGTGAGTAGTTTAGGGGCTTTAATAATTTTGTAGTTAAACTAAATCACAAAATGAATGAATATGATTTATTCAACTTATTTGAAAATACAGGGGTGGGAGTGATGAGAAAAAATATATTTATTAATATCTATTTGACTCCAATAATTCTGTGTGTATATTTTTTGTAGAATAATTGTTTTAGATTACATAAGGGCTCTTAATAGCAATAATTTTCTTTGATGCTTCAAGTATTTTTAAATCTCAGCTTCATATGATCCTCCAGAAAATTAAATGAGACTTTAATATCATGGCCCAGTGTCAAGAAACTTTTTTTTCCTTTGTTTTAGTTATTCAAATATTGAATCCATGGTCTAAGTGATGTTTTAAAAAATTTAAATTCACATTGATTTCCTGTGTAACATACTCAATATTATATATCTGTTAGAACCAGCACCATTCTCACCATACTATTAAATTGATATTTTTCACCACCTGAATGAATTTTGTAACATTTTGAACAGGAGAAAATATAACTTATGGAAATATAATTGAAACATTTATATATCTAAAGTTTACTCTCTTTCATTAAAGACTAGATAGACACAAAAGTAATATAAAACAAATTTATGTTCATTTATCAAACTTGAAAAAATCACTAATTTTTGTAAAACAAAAAATAATTAATCGAAGTTCAGTTTTCTTCTTACTATTTAAATTTAGTATAGATTATAATTTGATATCTTTTCTTGAAAGGTTTTAGTTTTGGAAAGAGAGAACTATTTAAATTATTAATGCCTGTCAGTAAAACTTTTCTAATACTACATTATAACCCTCAGTAACATAAAAATAGATAATATATTAACATATGAATATGATATACATTATTGCAATTTTTAATTTAATTTAATTTAATTTAATGATGTAAAGGTATGGCAGGTGATGACCTGATTGGAGAGGCTCTTGTCTTTTAAGAAGTCTAGACTATGAGTACTTTGTGTTAGTCAGCCTTGCATTACTTTAATAGAAAAAGGAACTAACTTATCAAGAGAAAAGTTTGATCTTACACCATGGTTGAATTTCCAGTGCTCAAATCAACAAACCCTTGGCTCTGTGGTGTAGTGACAGATGGTGATGTTGAGATGGCGTGGAAGAGCTATTGAAAAGAACAGGGTAAAAAGAAAGATCCTATAAACTTTGAAGAGAGTGTATCCCAATGGTGTAAAGACCTTGCACTATTTTCACCTGCTAAAAGTTCCATCCCTGGGCTGGAGAAGTGGCTTAGCAGTTAAAGCGCTTGCCTGCAAAGTCAAAGGACCCAGGTTTGATTCCCCAGGACCCATATAAGCCAGATGAACAAGGTGGAAAGTGCATTTGGAGTTTGTCGGCAGTGGCTAGAAACCCTGGCACACCCATTCTCTCTCTCTCTCTCTCTCTTTCTCTCTCTCCCTCCCTCTTTCTCTCTCTCTCTGAAATAAATTAATTAATTAAATATTTTAAAAAGTAAAAATAAAAATAAATACTTGTTTATCCTGGAATTTTACCCTTTTCCTAAATTTAGTCCATATAAGAATATCAACAGATGGCATTGGTAGCCACCAAACTTTAACCTTACTTCGATGAAAATAAAATAACTAACTGCCAAGGTATAAACATGAGTATCAAATATGTGTGGTATTTGATCCATAATATATTGTGAACCAGCTAGAAAAATCAAGAAAATGTGAATGAAAATTGGATCATCAAACAAATTGGCCATGTCAGAAAAATATAATCATTTTGAAACTGCTTAATCAGATTTTTCAAATTCCAGGTATTCCTAGGAGAAAATCTGAAGTTTCAGAAGCTGAGACATTCTACAGTTCCAGTACTTTTATAATGTTTCTTAACTGGACTGGTCACCACTGTTATTTGG
Organism: Orientallactaga bullata; assembly: GCA_004027895.1. Taxonomy (NCBI): domain Eukaryota; kingdom Metazoa; phylum Chordata; class Mammalia; order Rodentia; family Dipodidae; genus Orientallactaga; species Orientallactaga bullata. The sequence goes on from PVKW010000121.1 coordinate 133,382, forward strand.
TAGTGTCCAGTGTGCCATGTAGGCCCTGCCTAGAGAAAAGTGAGATCATATCCACACACTCTGAGGCATAAACCACAGGACAGAGTGACGTGTGGACGTGCTTCTAAGATGAGTGATGGACATGGGAAGGAGGAAGAACTTGAAGACAAATAACTCCCACTTCAGGAGCGTGGTCCCTTTGTCTACCTACCAAAGCCACTTCTATGTTCTCTTTAGAAGTGTTTACGTACACACATCCTACAGAAAGCAACGTCCATCATGACTCTCAGTTCTTCCAGGAGGCCATCTTGGGAGTACAGTGGATATAGAAAACCTGAAGCATCCTTAGTGTTACAGCCAAACAAGGCATAGTTTAGAGAAGGAAGAGATTTATTTCAGCTTACAGACCCAGGGAGTTCCATCAGTGGCAGAAGGAACAGCTTCCATTTGTAAATTGAGGTTGAGAGAGAAAACTGCAGGAAGTATGAACTGGCAGCAAACAGGATCCAGCCAGGGCTCACACTGCTCAGCACACTCTTGGCCTGGGAATCACACCCACACCACAAATACACCTTACAGCTGGACCCCAAGATCTGCCCCCAGTGACACCTCCTCAAGCCAGGTAGCTGGAGACCGACGTTACAAGCTTTAAGAGGCAGGAGGATCACCAAGAGTTCAAGGCCACCCTGAGACTATGTAGTGAATTCTAGGGCTGCCTGGGCTAAAGCAAGACCCTATCTCAAAATAATTAATTAATTAATTAATTAATTAGATAAATATAAAAAGTAAAATACCTTGACGTGATACTCAAACAAGTCCAGTAGTGGCACACAGCCATGGTGGGTAACCAACTGCTCTTGATTTGGCTCACAGATCTGCTCAGTGGAATGGAACTCATAGCTGGAACTGGGAAACAAGTCAAAACCATGTCCAAAAAGCGAGCCCATTCTCCAATATCAAGCTCCTACCAGTCGTGGGCTACAAGAGGGCCTACACATATAAAATTCTCTCCAAAATAATAATGCAGCTATCCCATCTATCCGGTGCTGACTTCTCTCTCCGTTGGAAAATTTGCTTCTCTTTTTCAGATGGATGCCAAACCTGAGGAGAGGATCAGCGTATCACACCTCACCAGGGCCCCAGCTGAAACCATAGAGTAAACGGGGGAAATGAGCAAGAGTGCTGCTTTCTCCATGAACCTGACTGCTGCACAACGCTGAAGGAGATAAACACAGAGAACACTCAACTCCTACCAAACCAGAGATCCAGAGACACAGAGGCTCCCAAGACCCCGTCACTGAAGTAGACCTAAAACAAACCCAGCATGGCTCAGGGAAATTCACACAAGAGGGGGTGGAAAGATTATTAGAGCCACAAGTTGGGTCATTATGCACAAAGACATTGCCTCTTCCCCATAACTGATGGCTACCCCCACAATGCACGACCCACATTCCCCAGTGAGGAGGGTCCCTTCGGATGGGGGAGAACAGGGAGGAGGCTATTGAAGGCACCAACATGAATGTCTTCCCATTATGAGCATAACTAATAAAATAAATAATAAATTTTTAAAATAAAACACCTTCATCTATGGGGGACATACTAGCACAGGGTTCATGCTGGCTTGGTTTGTGGCTTGTCAGTAACTGCTCGGGTTGCCAGGAGAAGGCAATATCTTCTTTGGGCCTCAAAATCTGCTCCCATTTGGGTGGCTCATCTGGTCATCTAGGAGCATATTTGTTGACACTCAGAGTGTGTGTCTTCTCGATGGCTTGGGGAGAAGCACTCAGACTTCTGAACCATGTCAACTGAAGCACTCCAGCAGAGCTCAGATATCTTATGGCATCGATCAAGCTGCAAATTGACAGCTGGTGCCAAGTAATCAAAAACAGACGGCTAAATATGAGCTGGAGGTGAGGGAGATTTTTCATTTTATTGTCAGTTTGATGGTGTGTATGTGCACGCACGCATATGTCATGGTGCACATGTGATGGTCAGAGGACAACTTTCGAGTCTGTTCTCATGGTGCCACTTCAATTAACCCAGGCTTTCTCTCGATGTACTTCTGCTGATGATCATTTATCACTTCAAAGAGAATCTGGGAAATTTTCCTGCCTTTTCCTTCCATCCCCCCCTCAGCGTGTTGGGATTATAGAAGCCACAGGTTTCTGATTTTAACTTGGGGGTCTGAGTACACAAGTTGGATCCTCAGGCAGGAATGGTGAGTGTGTTATCCACGGCGCCATCTCCCCAGCTCAGTTTTGAAGGCAGAGTCTTCCAAAGTGTAGTGAGAAAGGCTGTTTGTACTGCACACAGTAGGCTCTTTTGAGGCCTTATCTGGGGCTTTACCAAGCAAGCGGCAGTGTTTGCTTCTCTAACTTCAAAGATTTGCTTCTATGCAGTTCCTTTGTATAGATACAAAGAATAAATTAGGGGTCTAAAGTGGCCTTTTAAACATGAACTTGAGGGACTGGAGAAATGGCTTAGGCATAACGGTTAAGGTGTTTGCCTGTTAAGCCAAAGGATCCGGGTTCAATTCTCCAGGACCCACATAAGCCGGATGCACAATGGACACATGCATCTGGAGTTCGTTTGCAGTGGCTGGAGGCCCTGGCATGCCCATCCTCTCTATCTATCTGCCTCTCTTCTCTCTCTCTCTCTCTCTCTCTCTCTCTGCATGCAAATAAATAAATAGATAAAAATTTAAAAAATGAACTTGAGTATAATTAATTATTCTTTCAAGTTTAAGTTATAATGTTTCAAAATGAAACAGAAGTATTTTCACTCAGTGTGGCATATCAACACTTTGTCTTTTTATATTTGGTAATTTCACTACTGCATATGCTACTTAATAGTTATTGTCTATTTAATTTCATGTCTGTCATCAAATTTCAAGCATATTTCTAATTAATATTACTAAATAAAATGGTCGCATGTTCCTTTAAAAAATTCATATCTCACTAAAATCGTTTAAAAAAAACTATTTGACTTCTATAACAAAATGTTATACTGTCAAAAATAACCCATGGTTACTGATTTTGAACAAATCCTAAGTAGATTTTTAATATTATCTATTTTCCACTGAACACTGACCAGGAGTCTCTTTAAAATTTTTCTATTAACTTGATTGCGTTTGCTATACTATATTTTTTGTTTATTTTTTTTACTTTTTTTGCACTGTATTTTTAAACATTTTATTTTTATCTATTTATTTGCTAAACAGATAAAGAGAGAGAATGGGTGCACCAGGGCCTCTAGCCGCTACAAACAAGCTCCAGAAGCATGTGCCATCACGTGCATCTGGCTTATGTGGGTCTGGGGAATTGAACCTGGGGCCTTAGTCTTTGCAGGCAAGCACCTTAACCACTAAGCCATCTCTATAGCCCTGCAGCACTATATTTTTAAATATTCATTAGGACAAATATTTTCTCATATTTTATTTATTTGAGAGACAGAAAGAACCGATAGTACAGCACACACGAGCAAGTTAGCACATGGGACTGGAGCCTGTTCTGGCATCTTTAAGGTCTTGCATAAAGAATCATTGCAGGGACCGGGAAGATAGTTCACCCAGCAAAGTACTTGTTTCACAGGCACGAGGACCTGGTTCAATCCCTAGAACCCACGTAGTCATGCAGGGCATGGTGGTACACTCATGCCATTTCATGCTGGGGAGGTGCAGAAAAGAGGATTGTTAGCCCTGCAAACGAACTCCAGATGCATGCACCACCTTGTACGTTGGCTTTCATGGGTCCTGGAGAATCCAACCTGGATCCTTTGGCTCTGCAGGCAAGTGCTGTAACTGCTAAGCCATCTCTCCCGCCCTTAGGCAACTAGGTAAAGTGTTATAAGAAGTGTTATAAATTTATTTAACAAAATTTATTATTTTTAGGTGTAACTTTTCCTCCTCAGCCTTACTCTTCTTGTTACCTGAGCACTCAATTTTCCAGGCAAGGAAAGGCCTCTTAGGCTTTGTAGATACACACTTACAGGACTAGACAATTTTACTATTCAGGTAAACTCCGCTATTCTGCTTTGTTCCTTTGAAATACAGTCTTATTTTTTGTTCTAATGATGTACCTGGAAAGGCCTTAAATTAAAGAATATCATTGAAATGAAAGAAACCAGGACAGAAAATAATAAACTCTGTTATGAGTTCAATCATGATGCACTGTATCCTTTCTGATTTTAAATACCAAGTATCTAATCATCAAATTTTCTATCTGAGAGTCCCATTTCCTGTACTTTAGTGCCATTAGCTATGATATTAATGTATTGCTCTCAATTATACTTGATTGCTAAATTACAGCCAAGTAAAAGCATTATTTTTCTTTTGAGGTTTCTTTGAACTAGGGCTGTTGGCAGCCTACTTATGCCAAGCCCTTTGTGGGAATGAGTATTCAAAAAGCGTTGGCTTTGCCTGTCTAGACTTCAAACTCCAGAAGCGAAGCCTTTGCAAACAACACACTAGATCCCATCTCACTGCTTTAGAGGACGGATCTGTGGCTGCAAGCGGACACCACCGCGCAGATTCCAATGCAATTCTCGTAAAGAACAAAGCACTTCATGTGTTTTCTTTCGTATTTGTAACTAGAACTTTCATTTTTAATTTGAACATAATACTGAAACAATTTTCTATTTCAAAAAAAAAAAAAAAAACAAATAAAAATCCAAGAACTATTAGGACATAAATGTTTTCTTAGTACATTAAGAAAAGGAAATTGTATGTAGTATGACAAAACTGCAGTAATCTTAGTATGCTGAAATAACTTACATTTATCAAAAATGTATCAATTTCTATGAATACGCCATATTCATAGAATATGTATCAATTTCTATGAATATCATAAAATGATAGTATGTATAATTGTGCTTTTCATAAATAAAATAACTACCATGAAAGAATCATCAGCCTTGTATGTTTCAGTGTGTTAATTTCTTGATTACTATAGTTCTGATTTAGGGGAGATACCGGGCTCATACTTTAGAAATTATATTTTCACTACTTAAGTCTTTTATCATTGTTGTAATCCAATGTTATTTTAAATGTTTGTGTAACAGGAACTTCAGAAACAAAGCAGAATTGTTCCATCGTCACTTTTTAGAAGGCTTGGATGAATAGTGCTAAATGAATCCTCATGGTTTACTGTGCTAGTCTGCATTAGAAAATCAAGACGTTAACATAATATGCTCTATATTTGCACACTGCCCAGTGTTATTCTTACATGAAATGGGGTGGGGAGGCTCTGCTCCATACCATCACTGCTGCACCCAACGTGTTGCTGCATCTTCTGCTTAGAAAGTAATTGATTCGTGTGAAGAGGGAAGAGAGTGTGGATAAGCCGGAGACTAGTGCTTAAGTATTGAAAACCAATTCACATCAAACTTTTGCTTCCTTTCAACTGACCGAAGTGTTAGATATCCACTCTGAGTCAACAGGGTGGGACATGTAACTGTTTACACTGGAGGAATCTTGGGAGTTATGAGGTGAAAACTGGCATGGGGGGCAGGAGAAGGAAGTAGGAAAGTGGGGAAGAAAGTGGTTAAGGTGCTTGCCTGCAAAGCCTAATGACCCAGGTTCAATTTTCCAGGACCCATGTAAAGCCAAATGCACAAAGTGGCACACACATCTGGTGTTCTTTTGCAGTAGCTAGAGGCTCTAGCATGCCCATTCTCTCTCTCTTTCTCTCTCCCTCCCTCTCTCTTCTTACAAATAAAAAATACTAATCAAAATTACATAAAATTTTGTTTGAATTATTATTAATAACATTACTATTGCAAACTGGTCATATGTCCATCAAGTTATACTCTTACATCCCTTCTTCCCGATGCCCATTCCACTGTGAGCCCTCCTCAGTGGGGTTACAGGTAGTCATAAGGGGTCATGAATGCAGGAGTCAGTCCCGATGGGGAGGACAATGCTTCATAGAATAATGCCTGACCCTGAGGTTCTTACATTCCTATGGCTCTCTCTCTCTTCCACAATATTCCCTAGCCTTCAGGGTTGTTATAAGCCTCCATTGGTGCTGGTAAAATGTTATTATAAATTATAGGAACAAAATCTTATAAGTAGCCGGGTGTGGTGGCGCACGCCTTTAATCCCAGCACTCGGGAGGCAGAGGTAGGAGGATCGCCGAGAGTTCGAGGCCACCCTGAGACTACACAGTTAATTCCAGGTCAGCCTGGACCAGAGTGAGACCCTACCTCACAAAAACCAAAAAAAAAAAAAAAAAATCTTATAAGTACAGAACTAAATTCACGACAAGTAAATACACCTTTAAGGCTATGAAATATTAAGATTTACTGTTGAAAATGACACTGTCATTCTAACTTTTATCATGTACAAGGTGTAAGAGTTTTTCATTTAATGATCACGTTGGTGTGATCTCTGCTTTCTTTTGATCAGCACTGCTGTAATAAATTATCATCAGCAAAAGAAAATCCTCTCAGTTTTAATTTGACAAAACCAAGGAAATCAAATTTCGGTTACTAACATGGGCTTTTTGTCCCATTAAAACTCACTTGCGTTAGGTGTGATAGTACAAATCTTTAATCCTAACACTGTGACTTCAAGGTCAGCCTGGCACTACAAAGTGAGATCCAGGTTAGCCTTGAGGAGAGAGAGAACCTCCCCCAAAAAGTAAACCAAAAAATTAATTTTTTAATATCCCCAAGATCATAAAGGAAAGGTTACTTTTACATGATAGATGTGTTGTAATAGTACACTATAATGTCTGCTGAGAACAATTATTACAAAAACTGGAGGCTGTGATTATGGCTATGTTTCCTGATACAGATTCTTAGTCTCAACAATGCCACATAACTTAAAAGTGTATTATATGAAAATTCTTAACAATGGTAGGTTCTGCATTGGAAACACTCAACAAAAGAGATTTCTAATTCTTTCAATTACTTATACATTATTTCTCTATATTACTTTCTTTTTTCTTTTTTTTTTTTTTTTGGAGAGAGACACAGGGAGAGATGGAGAGAGAGTTGATATGCTTTCAGGGGGATTTTAGTCAAAAACGGTAGAAGCTACTACTTATGCAGATGAAAAATAGTGTGTTTTAGAATTAATACCATTGAATGGAAATTGCAATTTTAAAATGGAAGAAAAACTATGATGATTGAATATCACGTGTGCTATATGTACTTTTAACATATCACCCCCACTCATTGTCATATTAACACTTCCATTTGATAAAACAAGATAGGGAAAAATGTAACACAGTTGAATTGTGTGTGCACATGTGTTTGCACATGCACAAGCATGCATGGACGATATGCAATACTGGGTGAGGATAAAGCCAGTGATGCCATCCTAATGGGAGACTCCTATGTCAGGCCCGAAGACTCTGGAAGCCTTTCCAGCATGAGCAACAACCATGCGTGACAGCAAGGAAGCACCGTCTACGCCAGCGAGGGGAGGGCCGTGCGTGTCATCAAGCAACTCCCCACTCCTCGACTCCACAGAGCTTCAGAGAAAACAAGGAGAGTAGCGGTCCACTCCATTACACCCGGGGAAGCCAGGTCGCATGCGAGCAAGGTCAGTAATGTGTGTAGATTTCCAGAGGCATGTGCGTGTGAATTTGGAGGCTTGAATCAAGTGTACAAATATTCCAAGGACCAAAGTGACTTAAGTAAAACCCGGTCTACTGTAAAAATGATTATTCCTGGGCACTCCACTTGAGACAGTAAAGCTTAAACTCTTGAACTCTTTACTCATAAACCAAGCTGATGGCAGAGAAATGGAATTTAGAAGATGACATCCAGACACCACAGTTTGATTTTTTTTCCCTCAAATTAAATACACTGAAAAAAAAAAGAAACCAATGTATTTGTTTTTTAAAAATTACAAAACATAAATGTACCTGTGAGTTTCTTGCTACAGGCTGTTTAAACAGCACCACTGTTAACCTGTCTGGAGCAAAGGATCTGTGCTGAGTCTGTTTGGTATGCAGCCACGAAGACACAACTACAGGGTCAGCATCTGGGAGACGGAATGATTCTATACCTCAGACCTAATAACAAACTGTCAGGATGAGAAAAAATATGTATGCATATGGTGGACACATAACTATATGCACATACGTGCACATATATGCATATGCTATTGGTTTGAATAGTTCACAACACTGGTTTTTTTATTAAGTAGAAAGTTATATGGATACATCATATGTTAGTACCATCATTTCCCTCATCCCCTAAGTGGGGTTGATGGTATTCCCCCTAGGTTTGCAGGTTATGAAATGTGAGAATAGTAGGCAGTCATTGAGGGGGTGGAGGGCAAGGTCTCTGGACATTCCCTCCAACTCTGTGGCTCTTACATTACTTCCACCCCATCTTCCACAAGATTCCCTGAGCCATGGTGGGCATGCTTTAGGTCTGCATTAGTGTTGTGCTCTCACTCTCAGCAGGCTCTGGATTTCTGCTTTAGTGTGTTCTGAGTATCCACGGTGTCTGTCCAAGGCCCTGGTGCTGGCTGGCAGGCTCCTTACTGAAGCAGCACACTCGCTTGCTCATCTCGCCAACTCCTCTGTGGTTTCACCTGGGCCCTGGCTGATGTGCAAGGGGTGGTTTATCTTCTCAGTCTTATTTCCTGTATCATATAATTTAGTTCTAAACATTGCTGGAGTTATCAAATGTCAGCAAAATTTTCATAGTAAATGAGAAAGTAATTGTTAGACATCTATATTACTTTTATTATTAGAGAAATATGCTTTGAATTGCTTTTGTCTGTTAACTAAATAAAGGATGTTTTCACTTTGATTTATAACTTTAGGCAAAATATCTAAACAAATGTCTAAATACAATAGTAAAATAGTGTAAAGAAAATCTTAAATTTTCTTACAACACATGCAAAAAATTTTATATGCACTTTAATTATTTTTTTTATTTCATTAGTGTTTATTTTTCATGATAGATTTGTCACTTTGGTAAACCTCAACACTAATAGAAAATGAAAATAGATTATTTCATCTTCCAAATTTATCTAAGAAGAGGATTTTTTAAAATCACTACTTTTTTATATTTAATGAGAAGAGAGAGAGAACTGGCTTGCCAAAGCCTCATCACTACAATCAAAGTCTAGATGCATGTACCACCTTGTGCACATGTGTGACCTTATGTGCATGCATCACCTTGTGTGACTGGCTTATGTAGGTTCTCAGGAGTTGAACCCGTGTCCTTAGTCTTTGCACGCAAGTGTCTTAACAGCTAAGCTATCTCTCCAGCGCGACTACTCTTTAAAAAAAAAAGTAACATTAGCAGCTCTCATCCTAGGCCTTTCAAATTAACTGTTAAATACACCTTTTCAACATATTCAGGTATAAACCTTTCGAATTACCTAATGAATACACCTGTTCAACATAAGCAAGTATAACACAAACACACATGTGTTTGAAACTATGCACATTCTATAGGCAGTACACTGCCAACTATTAAAAAACCCAAACTAACTCATTTCCAATAATGGAATTTACTTAAAACCAATGAAGTAATCAAAACAAAAAACTTGCATGCACCCTAAGTTTATTTATTAGTATATAATTTATTTGAGGAAAAATTGATTTCTCAACATCTCTTCTGGAAAATTCTAATTACTTTATCATTTTGCCTAGTCCATTAATTTTCAAATAATTATAAGCAAACATAATTTATATTCAGGGAAGTTGCAATGAAAGCTGTAATCATATAGATGATCAAATGTACATTATTTAAGCTTACCTAAAAGTTAATATCTCACATGGCCTTCTGTTTAAGTATATGCCCACTTTCGCTAGAACTTTCACAGCTTGTATTATTTGATATTACCCACATAGTCACCAGGAAAAGGTAGGCTTTTCTTGGGTATTTACTCCTCTGCACCTTATCCTTAAAATATAATAAAATAATTTTAAGTACTTTCAATTTATATTCAACACAGTAAACCCAGATCTCAACAACAAAAAAAAAAAAAAAAAGATAGAAAACAGTCTTAATGTTTTGGACTTAGAATGTCCAAATTCTGCCACGCCTATGCTAGGCAACAGTATGAGTGAAAACTGAAGACTCACACTGTTCATTTAAGGCAGTCATCTCTAAACACCCAACTGGAGAGTTGAATAAAACATCTATTGAATGAGATCATTCAAAATGAAACTGTCATGAGAAAATATGTGATAAAGATGTATCATAATTTGTTCACATTTCTTTGTAGAAATATCATTAAAGTTAAACACACTCTGAATTCCAAGCTTGGAAGAATGGAACTGCCAAGGATACAACAGAACTTTCTATGGGAATCCCAGGGAAGCCTGGGATTGACAAGAGCCACTCACATCATGAGTGGGTTATAATGTGTGTTATAAACAGAGAAAACGTGACTGACATTCACTGCCCAGCTCAAAGAATCATGACTCAGCAAAGGAAGCCCTTTCTCGAGAGGGAGTCCTGCTACGGACGAGTCCTTCATGAGACAACGTCAGTGCTCGGTACAGATCCTGTAGGAATCTGTACCTACAGAAACTCCATTCTCCAGATGAGCACAGCATGCCCTGTGTGATTCCTCAGCTTCCCACTCCCTGGGAATGGTGAGATTCTTTTACAGTGGGAAAAGAAAACAAAGCATATGTGATTACATAGTAAATTATAGGGATTTTCCTTTCTCCACAGGGGGGTGCTCTGTTATCTGAAAAATATAGTATCATCAAGGTTTTGGATAGGGATGAATAAATAAGAATACATGTATTTATTTAGTCCTTGTGACTTAAATGAGAAATATTTGGGAAAAAATGAAGACCTGCACAGTGTTGGACCCATCACAGTTCATAGAGGAGGGCACAAGGCCCCCATCCTTCCCTGATGAGTCACTGGTAGTTAATGGTGACTGGGGGTGTGGAAGATATTTTCTGAAATGGTGTGAAGGCTTGAAACTTGCAAGTGTGCTGGTATAGAATCCTTCACCCATACTCATGCAAGCAACAGGAATTAAATATAGTAAGTAACCTACTAACAAGAAAAAGAAGGCATCCAGATGCAAAGTGATGCAAGGGCGCAGTGCCGCACTTGACCACAAGGGGGTGCACACATCTGGATTTCGTTCACAGCAGCTGAGACTCTGCTGGCGCGCGCATCTCTATCTGTCTCCCTCTCCCTCTCTGTCTCTCTCCAAAAAAAAAAAAAAAACAAAAGGCATCAACTTAGAAGAGGGACTAGTTGGGAAAAAGAAGGATTACAGTGGAAAAGTGACAGGAAGAGGGGACAAGAGGAGATTATGTCACAAATAAACATCTAGATTTGAACAAAAGGGAAGTCAGGCATGGCCACACAGCTGCCAGTAATCTTGGCAGTCAGGTCTGAGTTAGAAAAATCATGACAAAGGCAGTCCAGGCTACATAGCAAGAACTTATCTTAGAAGAATAAAAAAGCAGTAAAGCATATGTTTAAAACTGTAATGATATCTTGGTTTGTTGGTTTCTCATTAAGTATCATTGGCCCCATGATTTCAACGCCCTGAGATTCTTATAGGAGTAATCAAGTGAAACATAACTGGTGTTCAAAATTCTTGTGTAGGGCGGTGGTGGTGGTGGTGGTGGTGGTGGTGGTGGGATTAAATCCCAGGGTCCTACACATGCGACCAAATAGTGTAGTTCCCTTTAGATATTGGGGAAATTCTTGTGGATAAAAAGGAAAATCGTGTTTTCCATGCAGAGATGGCTCAATGGTTAAGGTGTTTGCCTGAACAGATTCAATTCCCCAGTACCTATGTAAAGCCAGATGCACAAGGTGGCACAAGCATCTGGAGTTTGTCTGCAGTGGCTTGAAGGCCTTGGTGTGCTCTCTCTCTCTCCATATATATATATATATTTTTTTTTTCTTTCTCTCTCCCTCAAATAAATAAATATAAAAAAATAGAGACAACTAGGGCTTAAGTTGATGATATCAAACAAAAGAAACTCCACAGAGGTAGGGAAATGTGTCTATGTCAGCAAGGAGAGATTATCACACTATCACACTAGTTGGTAATTTTCAGACATTTTAAATGAAATATTGAATTATAAAACTAATGAGATAATGGTTTTATAGAGATCTATATATCAATGACACAATTATAGAGCCATTTTTAAACCTTATGGTTTATTTGTGTAACAAATGAATCATTATTTATTCTGGGCTAGACATTGTTTCAGAACTGGAGATATGAGAATGAACAAAACACATGTCTGTTTCTCTTTGTGGGATTTATATTCTGATGATAAAATATAGTATTCTTACATTTTTTTCTAATTTTACTTCAGGACTTACACATTTATACGTGTGTGGATATTTACACAAGTAAGCAAATTAACAAATAAGAAGAATAACAGGAGTCCCAAGGAAGTCAAAGAAGGATAACCAGTACACTGGGTCAGAGGGAAGGAAAGAAGCAGCCTTCATCAATGCAGAACTCTTTCTTTCCTCTTCAGCAATTTGTTACAAGCATCTAAGGCAATGGACATCTGGGATAGACTTGGCACTCAGTGAGTTCTTAATAAATGAACCAGGATCACTTAACCTTTCAGAGCAACCATTGCTGATGCAAAAGAGTTGCTAATTACATACCTAAGATTTCATTAGGACCCAATTAATAAAGTAGGCTAGCACTGAGTGCACTACAGATTTGCCACACACAATCCTTTTCTTTACTTTTTCCAAACAACGTTTTGCTTGAAAACCATGTTGGGCAGCTGGACACTCACCATGGGAACTAAATGAGTACAAATTGCACAGATTGAAAATAATAAGCCCAACAGATTGCCAGGCCTGAAAATAAGACTTAACACCAAAAAAATGTCTTCAAAGTATGCAGGTGTGCAGGATGAAGAGATGGCTTCCTTGTTAAGGCGCTTGCCTATGAAGCCTAAGGACCCAGGTTCAATTCTCTAGGTCCCACATAAGCCAGATGCATATGGTGGCACATGCATCTGGAGTTCGTTTGCAGTGGCTAAAGGCCCTGGCGTGCCCATTTTCACTCTCCCCCACTGACTCTAAAAAATAAATAAAAATAATATCTTTGGGCTGGAGAGATGGCTTAGTGGTTAATTGCTTGCCTGTGAAGCCTAAGTACCCCAGTTCGAGGCTCGAGTCCCCAGGACGCATGTAGGCCAGATGCACAAGGTGGCGCATGCATCTGGAGTTCATTTGCAGTGGCTGGAGGCCCTGGTGCACCCATTCTCTGTCTATCTATGTGCATCTTTCTCTCTCGGTCTGTCTGTTGTTCTCAAATAGAAAATAAATAAAGCCAGGTGTGTGTGGCTCACACCTTTAATCACAACACATGGGAGACAGAGGTAGGAGGATCACCTTGAGTTCAAGGCCACTCTGAGATTACATAGTGAATTCCAGGTCAGCCTGGACTAGAGTGAAACCCTACCTCAAAATATATAAATAAGTAAAAATAAATAAATAAATAAATAAATAAAATCTTTAAAAATATCCTTTAAAAGAAAAAGAAAAGACTAGAATAGGTTCTGATGAATCACCCTCCATGATACACTTCCTTCAATAAAGCTGCACATCACAGCAGCTGGTGGTTTTGAAAGTAAACATCCATCCATGTGAAATAAGTGATTTATGTATTTACATTAATACCTTGATAACACGAAATCTACCAGATATTTAAAATTTATATTTTAACAATCTGCTCTTTATTTAATACATAAGCATATACATACACTTTATTCTTTTTATGACAACTCATATTACATACTGCCTTTGTTATCAATGAATTTTGGGGCATAATATTAAAGAGTGTTTTGAAAACATTATATTTTTTAATATCATCCTATTCTAATTGTCCAGGTCACTGTATAACAGTAAATAACAAATGAAAAACAATCATATAAATAAATACTCCTCTCATTCTTGTATAAATTTTAGAACTCGGAATTTAATCTGAATTTTACTACTCTATGTATATTTCTTGTTGACTGTTATTATTTTTATTCTGTCAGTCAGTACTGTCCTCCATTGTGAATATTCTGTATGGAAAAAAAATGACTCAAGATCTAATAGTCAATTAATAACAGGAAAAGAATAGGCCATTTTATATGAATTTCAAATGGCTTTGAGATTCCATCTCACTCCAATCAGAATGGCAATCATCAAAAAGTCAAATAACAAATGCTGGCAGGGAGGTGGGGAAAGAGAAACCCTCAATTTAAAAGAAAACAATTTTATTTTCCCCAGGCCTACTGTCTGTACAAACATGCTGCATAGTACAATGTGACTGTTTATCATGAGGTCAGAAAAGACCTTCTCTTCATTTGTCTTTCCTGTCCAGATCTTTGATTCTCAATGAAGCAAGTTCTTAAGAGTAAATTTGTATTCACTCTAAAAGGTTGCTCATTAAATATGTAGGCTGATAACTCAAGGATTTTATAGCATGGCTTCAAACTAACTAACCTGTGATTATTAGCTCATACACTCTTTTCATCTCATCTGAACACTTGAAGTTTGTATTTTATCAGTCAGTTTGACACAGAAATATTCACTCGTGTTCCAAATGATCAACATATTGTTCAGTCAGCCCCTTTTTTTGTCCAGCCCCTTTCCTTCCAAGCCCTCTCGACCCTTTCCACCCTGCAGGAGCGTCCCTGGTAATGAGCTTAAAGCTGATCACCGTCTTATCGTAAACGGTTTCTCTTTAATTCAGGATTTTCTCAAATCACTGCTGACCTACTTGATGATCACAAATCTCCACCTAATTCCGTATGCGGAGGATTATGTGGAAGCTTCATGTGTAATACCAGAGTGAACCTGTAATACATGAAAATTAAAAACATTCTCACAGATTTTGGCACCTCTGTTGACTATGGGGGTTTCTTTTCCTTTTCTGTTTCTCTTATGATTCCATACATGTTCATTATGACTATTACTGTAAAAAAATTTTTAAATGTAAACCCAGTGATATTATTCACAGACCCAAAATAAAAGTGGCAAGTTCTTTAATGAAGAAAAATAAAATCTACAGATGTTGAGCAAGAATAATATGCCTATAAGTCCCATACAAATAGATTTAAAAACTAAGCAGAAGACTTAGGACATACATGTTCCATCTTCATTTTCTTTTTTTACCTTGACATCATTTCCATTTTCACTTACAATTGTCATTTTACTGAACTTGAGTTATTTCTCCTGTGAAGGAAACAGTGATAGTATATCAAGTGCTTCAGGCAGTATAATTTTCTGGTCACATATATTTGAAGATTATTACAAAATGTTGATTGAAATTACATGTAGAAATAGTTTAAATTTATTTTACTCCCCAAAGAAAGTCCTTGCAACACACTCATGTGTTTTTTCCCATTGTGGAAATTACAGTGTGGAGAATTATTGATTTGGGGTGAGAACACTGTTAAATAAAACATATCTCAAATAAATTGGTATAAACTCAAGGTAAAGTTTGGATGTTTAGAACACATATACTAAGGGAAGAAGTATTTTTTTTTTCTTTCTAAACCACAAAATTATGGCTTAAAAAGAGATAAAGGATATAAATTGAAAAGAGTGGAAGAACACACACCTATAATACTTTAATCTTTAATCCATAAGCCCTTTAGCTCACGTGGAGGGAGTCAGTAAAGGTTTGTTTTGATCCAAATAGAATCAAGGACAGTCAGCAGAACATGTCTCATTCATTCAACAGCAGTCAGCAAGAAAAATATCTGCATCCCTAACATTGCTAACTAATTTCAAGGTTGTATAAAAGCATGCATTTCTCCACCATGCTTCTGAATGTTACACGATCCTTATCTCTGTTATCAGTAACCTAGTAATGGGCTGCTGTTTGCTAAATGATTTAAGATTCAAATATAAGTCTCTCCTGGGGTTTACTGTAATACACAGGAGGGAAATTCAGAAGCCCAGAATGATGCCACTGTCTCAAATGACTCATCTCACGTATAATCATCATATATTACTTTAGGATTTTCTTAATTTAAATTCACTTTTAATTGACATATCAAAACCTGAAGTTGTTTATGCTAATGGAATAGTATGTGATGTCTCAAGACACATGTATGCTGTGTGATGTTTAAATCATGGAACCAGGAACCTGAAACTGAAGTGACTTTTTAAACTGTTCTTTTGTAAGTTGATAAAAGTGCTGGCATGTGAAATGTTAAGCTTCCTTGTGTCAGAGACAAGACATATAGCAGGCAACTCCACAATTGACAGTCTTTTCTCACAGTCCAGGACTTTTCCATGATCTGTATCAAAAATGCTTTCCTTCCTTCTTTGAACATTGTCTGTAAAATTTGTTCAACACTTTTTAAAAAAAAGCTTGTACAGGGCTGGAGAGATGGCTTAGCAGTTAAGGCATTTGCCTGCAAAGCCAAAGGATCTGGTTCGACTCTCCAAGACCCACGTGAGCCAGATGCACAAGGGGGTGCATGCATCTGGAGTTTGTTTGCAGTGGCTAGAGGCCATTCTCTCTCTTGCTCTCTCTCTCTGCCTCTCTCTCCCTCTCTGCCTCTCTCCCTCAAATAAATAATTAAATTAAATTCTTGCACATTTCCAAATTCAAACTCAATATTTTATTGTGAAATTATGTTTGGTGTTCTGAAATTATGAATAATTTTAAAATTCTTATAATTAATTTTATTTTTCTATTATTTGCAGGAATGATCATCTCTTGTAGAAGGGGTTTAAATGTTGGCTGGGACTATAACTGAGTGATAAAGCACTTGCCTAGCATGTGTGATCCCTGAGTTCCATCTCTAGCACTAAGGGAAAATAGAAGAAAATAATGGAAAAAGAAAGAAGATGGAGTAAGCAAAGAGAATTAACAGGATTATTTTAGGAGTTATCTGAATGTATAATAAATTATGCTTTGTGCCCTTTCCTTTCCTTTCCTGTTTTCTTTTATTTATTTATTTATTTTTGAGGTACTGTCTCATTCTAGCCCAGGCTGACCTGGAATTCACTATGTAATCTCAGGCTGGTTTCACACATAGTGATCTTCCTCCTACCTCTGCCTCCCAAGTGCTGGGATTAAAGGTGTGTGCCACGTCTGGCCTTTTTTTTCCCCCTTTTTTCATCACTTCATGAAATACTTCACAGATAGTTTTGCCTGTTTTCTGACAGAAATTGTGATTTGAACTTCTGATTTCAGCTATATTAGCAAATAATATATGTATTAATAGATTCCAAGATGTGTCCATGTTTCCTTTTGTCTATAACTGAGAAGAGTGGTGAAGAGACTTAAGTGTTTCCTCTTCTTTCCATGACTAGAAATAGAATGTTAGCGTCCTAGAGCAGGCGATGCTCTGAATGGAAATTTGGCCCATCTGACACAGGTGGCTTGAATATTCTACTTTAAACAGTGTTTGGTTTTAATGATAGATAAAAAGTTCTATCATAATTCTATTTAGTAATCTGTTGGAGAAAAGTCTGGTATAATAATCCATGTTTATTCTTGAATAATTTGGGGAAGAATGAAGCATAATGAGTTAGCTTTTTTGTTGTTGTTGTTTTTAAGTTTTTTTTTTTTTTTTTTTTTTTTTTATAGCTTTTCGAGGTAGGATCTCATTCTAGTCCAGGCATACTGGAATTCATATGTAGTCTCAAGTTGGCCTCAAACTCATAGCAATCTTTCTACCTCAATCTCCTGAGTGCTGGGATTAAAGGCATGCACCACCATGCCCAGCACAGTTGCATTTTTTATGTACATGAAAGCAACAATTCACGGATCCCACAAAAGGTTTCTTCTGTACTGAATAGGTACAACTTTTAACCTTACTCCAATCACTAAACAACGCTGTATAACAACTACCTACTTAATACTTACACTATACAGAGACGATTAAGGGCACATTTGAGAATGTGTATAGGTTATATGGAAATACCATATGACTTTACATAAGAGACACGATTGTCTATGGATGTGGAGTTCATACCTGAACCAGTAGTCTGCAGTCTGCTATATGCCCTAATCAGAGTGGGATGACCCCACTGGAACTATGAGTACATGTGCTTCTTTGTAAACAAATTGCTTATCCTACTGGATAAAGTTCAGCTACTGAAAAAATATGATCGATGCTTGTGAACTATCTGGCCCCAGAATGCAATCTGCCATCTCAGAGATTTGTTTATAATACCCTTTCTGTGGTTTATAGTTATCATTTCCTAAGTGAAATTCTTTTATAAAAGTAATTCAGAACATGTATTGCATTTTAATGAAGGTTAGGGTTCTTTATTCCCTGATCTCATAATTTTGGAAAATATTACCATACAAGACATAAGTGTCAACAACACAGACGGTGAGGTAAGAATCCTGCTCTCAGACGCTCTGATTCATGTATGATTTTAAAAAATTAATGCATGTTCAAAATGAATAGTTCTGGTCCAACTCAGTATATTTCTATATGCACTGGTTTTATAAAAACTGAGAGGGCTAGAGAGATGGCTTGCCTGCAAAGCCTAAAGATCCATGTTTGACTCTCCAGGTCCCATATAAGCCAGTCGCACAAGGTGATACAAGCCCATAAGGTTGTACATGTGCACAAGGTGGTTCATGTGTCTTGAGCTCAATTATGGTGGCTGTAGGACCTAATGCACCAATTATCTTTCTCTCTGTCTATCTCTCTCTGTGTCTCTCTCTGTCTCTCTGTCTCTGTCTCTCTGTGTGTGTCTCTCTCTGTGTCTCTTTCTCTCTCTCTCTCTGTCTTTTTCTATGTTGCTTTTGCTCTCTCACATTAAAAAAAAAAAAAAGTCCAGTCAATTGGGCTCTCCTCAAAGAACAAAAAAAAGGAAAAAAAAAAAAAAAAAACAGTTAGTTTTAGATTTCGTAACTCTTCTTACTAGATGCTAGCCACTGTTGTGGTACCACAAAAGCTCTTGATTGCCCAAAGGAAGAAAAAAAAGATCCATTGGTCCCAGTTGTTTCTTTCCATATAAATGTTAGTAGGAATCTTTAGTTTCAAATATATATTAATTTTATCAATTCATATAATCTCCACAGGTTCTCAAATCTGAAGAATTAAAACTCAAATTAATTCAATATTAGATATAACTATAGTAATTCTCAAATCTCATTACAGTATTCTTTATTTACTATAGAACATATGAAATTAAAATACCTGTGACTATCATGATTTCTAGATCTGTTTTTTTCTGTGAATATGTAGTGTGCATGCATGTGTATATTCATGTGGGCATCTCCCACATCTCCGTGTGTGTGTGCGTGTGTGTGTTTGTGCGCATGTGTGCACACGCGTGCACCAGAGGTTGACCTCAAGTAGCTTCCTCGTTCTCTACCCTTGTTATTTTATTGAGGTCATGTATCTCACTTGATCCAGCTAATCTAGATAGTTAGTTTTCCCCTGGAATTCCCTGTCTCTTCCTTCTGCTGGGATTACAGGCATTTATGCCAGCACTGGGGGTCTGAACTCCTCACGTCTTGGCATTTATGTGGGTACTGGGGATCTGTACTCATGTCTTGGCATTTATGTGGGTACTGGAGGTCTGAACTGCTCACCTCTTGGCATTTATGTGGGTACTGGGGGTCTGAACTGCTCACCTCTTGGCATTTATGTGGGTACTGGGGGTCTGATCTCACGTCTTGGCATTTATGTGGGTACTGGGGGTCTGAACTCACGTCTTGGCATTTATGTGGGTACTGGGGGTCTGAACTGTTCATGTCTTGGCATTTATGTGGGTACTGGGGGTCTGAACTCACGTCTTGGCATTTATGTGGGTACTGGGGGTCTGAACTGTTCACGTCTTGGCATTTATGTGGGTACTGGGGGTCTGAACTCACGTCTTGGCATTTATGTGGGTACTGGGGGTCTGAACTCACGTCTTGGCATTTATGTGGGTTCTGGGGGTTTGAATTCCTCAGATCCTCACATGTGCACCTGTGCAGAAATCTCCCCAGCCCTGGAGGTTTTTTAAGAGTTTAATTGTTTGACAATTTACTATAAAATTTTTTCAGGATTGTATTTCAGAAAATGTTAGCAATTACAAGCATTTTATTTTGCCATTTTGTATTTTACTTATTTTTAATTAAAAGTATTACTCAAATATGTAGCTGTACATTTTTTAAATGTTGTATTGGGGAAGAGATGGCTCAGCAGTTAATGATATTTGCTCATAAATGTTGCTTTTTTTTTATTTTAGAGACAGAGAAAGAGAGAGAGAGAGACAGAGAAGAGACAGAGAGAGAAAATTGGCATGCCAGGGCCTTAGCCACTGCAATCGAACTCCCACTGTTTGAGCCACCTATTGGACATGTGCAACTTTGCACTTTCCTCACCTTTGTGCATCTGGCTTACATGGGATCTGGAGAATCAGACCTGGGTCCTTAGAATTTGCAGGCAAGCGTCTTAACCACTAAGCCATCTCTCCAGCCCCCAAAAGTTGCTTTGATTGGTGCATATGATCATTTTTGTTTCTTACAATAAATTTTAAAAAATACTGCTTCTAAGATAATGTAAACTTTTTGTCCCATTACAGATAAAATTTCTACAATGCTTAGCCATACCATAAAAAGGATGGATGTGCAGCCATGTGGCATCTGGTTTAGCAAAACCACGTAAAGGTACTTCTGTAATTGTGACCAGTGATGGACGATCTAAAAGCAGGCTGAGCCTGGTCTCTAGAATGATGAGGGCACAGCTACACTTAGCATTCTCAGGAATGAGTGAAATCTTTATGTTCCATTTGTATAACAAGGACATTTATCAAAAAGAAGCTCAAATGACTAAATAACAAAGAAATGATGCAGTTAACAGTTGTTTTAAATTTGACAGATAGCAAAACTCCTAGGATATAATTAGCTCTTAACACAGCAAGATTGTTTTCAAGCTTTAAGTACTTACTAGTAATTTAAAAGTGTCATCTTGTTATAATTCTGTGTGTGTGTGTGCAGTGTGTGCATGTGTCTATGTGTGTTTGTATGTGTGGGGGTATACATATGTGTGAAGGTGAATAGCATTTGTGCAGGCATGAGTTTGGAGACAACAGGACAACCTCAGATGCCATCTTCAGAAGCCCTCCATTGACTTCTCTAGAAACAGAATTGCTCATTGGCTAGGAGTTCATCAAATTTGTCTTGTCTGGATAGCGAGCAAGCTCCATGGATCCTCCTGCCACTGCTTCCTCAGCAATGGGATTGTGGGCAAGTGCCAGCCTTTCTAGCATTTTATGTGGGCACTGGGGATTGGGCTCAGGTCTCGGGCTTGCAAAACAGGCATTTTACACACTGATCTACCTCCCCAGCCTCCTTATCATAATTCTTTAATCACTGTTTTATTTTGTGCCTCTAATGTCATCACTGCAAACTAAAACCATTCCTAAGTCCCAATTTATTGAACAACAGAAAGAAAATCGCTAAGTGTCTTTCAAATGAGAGACAGAGAGATCACTCAGTCACTTTTCCTTATCAAGCAATTCAAATTGCTTCTATCTTCTCGCTATGTGCTGTGCTCCTGCTAACAGAGTGATTTCTAAGGAGCTGGAAAGGTCTGTGAAGGCAGAACCAATGAGCATAGCTCGTGCTGACTCCCACGATCAGTAGTAACTCCCCAAAAACCACCCCGAAGGATTTCAATGCTCTAAATGGCTATCAGCAGTTTCATTAATCAGCATTTTGTGAAGGTTCAGTAAGTCAAGATCTGGTGCCTGGATATTTTAAATGTGTTCCTGACTGGCCGGTGAAGCCAACTATCTACTTCTGCAAGTCCGGTGTTTGTCAGATTCTCAAAGGGAGTTCCTGAAGAGCCAGACGGTAAACGCAGGTGGGCCTTTCACCGATAGTATAAAACGAGTGGGGCTGGGGAGAGCACACAGTCATGGGTTTGAAATTTCAGATCTGCACAGCATTATGTCCTTGAATGAGGAAATATAACTCCAACACAATGGGTTAATATTAAGCCTGACTCGAGTTCAATTTCCTTTCCACCATCATTGATGACACAAGGAAAGGACAGAAGGTGGTAAGTTTCCTATCATGGGGTTTCTTTTAGTTCATAATCTTGTCATTGCAGGTCCTCTGTTAATGCCACGTTGTGGACAGCACGTGAAATACTAACAAAAATATTAGCATATTCTCTGGATGTGTATGAACTCATGTCATACCCCAGTACCCAGAGGTTGGGACAAGAGGACTGAATTTGCCCCCTTCTCAAAAGCCAATCAAAACAAAAATACTGGATTCTGTTGGCTTTTTCCATATACCTGCATTTGGAAGTATATATAGGTAGATGTATGTTGCAAAGTGTATTTGTATAGGAGTGAACATGTTAATATGTATGATGTTGCAAAATGTATTTGTGCAGGAATGAACATGTTAATATGTATGATGTTGCAAAGAGTATTTGTGTAGGAGTGAACATGTTAATATGTATGACGTTGCAAAGTGTATTTGTGTAGGAATGAGCATGTTAATATGTATGACGTTGCAAAGTGCATTTGTGTAGGAGTGAACATGTTAATATGTATGACGATGCAAAGTGTATTTGTGTAGGAGTGAACATGTTAATATGTATGACGATGCAAAGTGTATTTGTGTAGGAATGAGCATGTTAATATGTATGATGTTGAAAAGTACATCTGTGTAGGAATGAACATGTTAATATGTATGATGTGAATTTATGTCAGACTCCACTTGTACATGAAGTGTCTGTAAGATAGAAATTTATTTTCTGTAGGAATGTGCACATTATTTCTAGTACAGATTTCATGGTTTTATCAGTATTTTTCGAAAGTGAGTAAAGCTTAGACAGACAATCATCTTAGTATCACAACACCATGCTTTGTGAGAGGCACTGTTCAGTCTTCACTCCTGAGGGCTACATGTTGTTATTTTTGTTTGTTTGTTTGTTTTGGGGTTTTTCAAAGTAGGGTTTCACTCTAGTTCAGGCTGACCTAGAATTCACCGTGTATTCTCAGGGTGGCCTCGAACTCACGCGATCCTCCTACCTCTGCCTCCCGAGTGCTGGGATTAAAGGCGTGTGCCACCACGCCCAGCGTGGTGTTATTTTTTATTTTCAGATTAAAAAACCCAGAATTGAACTGATACCTTGGCCAAGGAACATTTCAGTGCAGCAGGAGCACAGAATCTGAGCAGATCTGACTCAGCCTCCACTCTCTTCACCACTGAGGCACACTACTTTCCATTATTATGACATGTCAGTTCATAGAGTCACCTGTGCCAGCTCTTTCAGTATTCATTGATAACAATAACGCATTATGTGACATGACCCTTTTGCTGTAAACATACGTTCATGATCCACTTTGAAAGCTCAAGAAAGCTGCAAGACTGGCTACACTGCCAAGAAGCAGTGAACATGGAAATCAAGCCCAATAGTCTAAGTCCAGAGTTGTTGTACTAGAGAAGCAGGAAGCTGAATTATGTCCTTTTTGAAGTTGACCTGGAGGAGTTAGTGTTGTCTGCTGTGGTTCTGTTCACAGAGGTGGTAATTGTGACGTTGGGTATGATGTGTTGAAGCAGAGATATTGTAGCAAGCAATTAAAAACTATGATATTTGTGTTCATGTTTAAAAATTACTTTAGAGTGCTCTTAAACCTGTGCCAGTCACTGATACACACACACACACACACACACACACACACACTTCACTGCACTTTTTCTGCTGGTTGACACATCTCATCTCTATAAATTAAATAAATATACATATACATATATATTTTTAAAAAATCAACTAAGAGACTTCCTGGAATATCATTGCATTTTTGGAGGGGAAGGTAGAGAGAAATAGAAATACATGTCAACCAGTAGAAAGAGTGCAGTGAACTGTTCGTCCCTAGTGAAGGTCCTGGCAGCACTCCCCACAGCGCTGTGACTGGGAAGCACACAGTGAGCTGAGAGTGTTGAAGACAGGAGGTCCCTGTGACTGGGCAGACAAGAAGCACGCTCAGCAAAGAGGGGGACGATGATGGGGATCGTCAGCGAGAACAGCAGTGCGTGAACATGACTGCGCTGCACAAATGCGTGAGTGCTTTGAAACACCAGAAGATGAAAGTTCCTCAAAACAGTGGATTGTGGCACTTTTTGATCATACTTGCTTAGAAACCATTCATCGACTATGTAAAAGAGATTGTTTTGACAGTTACCCATGCTAAGGATATTACTGTTACATTTCGACTGTTTGGCAAACCCAGTTGTTTATTATAACTTTTTGCTAAACTATTTGATTGCCATCCTTGAAAACATATTAAGGAATTTTCGAAATTCACTCATCACATATCTCTTGGGCAGCTGCTATAATCCTACTGACTGAGCAGAGACGGGCTACAGGACAGAAAATGTCCCCGCCCTTTTCTGAGCTTACATCTCAGGGGGAAAGCTCACCAAAAAGTACAAGACTTGAACTCCGGTGGCATTGTGGACAGTGGCAGGTATTTTTGAGATAATTATAGAAATGTGAATGGGGGCAGCCAAGAGGAGGAGGAATGAGCACAGATTGAAGAGGGAAAAAAACTAGAGCAGACCTGGGAACTAGCTAACTTTGACCAGCAGAATTAGTTTAGTAAACACTATACCAACCCAAAATGTCTTTTGTAAGTAGATTACAAATTCATTTTAATATGAAAATTATATGACATAAAATCCAACCATCTACACATGTGTACTTAAACTCACTGAGTCAAAATGAAGCACACAGCAGACATGAGTTACCACTAAATAGCTGCCACTTATAGACAAAAAAGTGTGTAAAGAGATGCTTGTCAAAACTCCCCTTTGTCTGCTACAGTGAGAGGCATTTTGTATAAAGATATCTTATTTTATTTTATTTTATTTTATTTTTAAAATACATGACATTTAGAACTATAAGCAAGGGAGCATGCTTAAGTAATCGATAAAGAAAGTGGCAGATCCCCTTTAAAATCTCATTGAATGTGGGATGAATGGATTAAAGTATAATACTTTTCTTTTTCTCAATAGTTTCAAAAAATAATTTTTTTTAAGATTTTATTTTTATTTATTTATTTATTATTAGAGACAGAGAGAGGTAAACAGAGAGAGAGAAAGAGAGTAAGAATGGGTGCATCAGGGCCTCTAGCCACTGCAAACGAACTCTAGATGCATGTGCCCCCTTGTGCATCTGGCTTACGTGGGACCTGGAGAATTGAACCGGGGTCCTTTGGTTTCACAGGTAAACGCCTTAACTGCTAAGCCATCTCTCCAGCCCTTAAAAATAACTTTGGTGGGCAGACTTAATTCTTGTCTCCTCTCATATCACCTACCTTACATTTCAGTAACTTGCCCAACATCAGAACTTTGATAGCTTCTGCCAGTTATTTGAACAGTGAGAAACAATTAAACAGAACAATCGGGCCATGCCCTAGAGACAGAGTTGAAGGTAGACTCTGTCAAACACCTTCCCAAGACATTTTCTTGTGATATTCCATTACTAGGTGTTATTTCTGAAGGATGTCAAACTACAGGCTTTAACAGGCTTTATCCTGCTGTTCATTCACTATTTTTCTCCTCTGAGCCAGATCATTAAGTCCTCTGTGACAGACTCTCCTCATTTTACATGCCATCTCCTTAAAAAAAATTAAGAGACTACTGAAGTGCTTGGCCCCAAGTGTTCTGTTCAAATATAATCTTCATTTCTTTCTGGCATAAAGGGATAATTTAAAAAATTTCCCCGTTCTAATTCCCATCAAAAGCATTACAACTTTCATCCATAAAAGTCAGGAAGATGCTAAATGCTTTTTTATTTATTTCTTCATTATTGCATGAAATTGGGCTTTCAATGTTCCCCATCCTAGCACCTTTTTAAATGTTGTTTGTTAAAATACACCTTACTGTGATTACATTAGAAATGGGTTGCATAAGAATAAAAAGCATATGTGAACGTTACTGAAGGGAATATAATTCAATTTTCTAAGCCCCTTAGATCCCCCAAACCCCAAATTACACATCAAATACCACAGAGGCTCAATGAGCATTATGGGGTGTTTACTTGTAGGGAGCAAGTCCCTCTTGGAGACACAGTACATGGTTTCCCCAAAGGGTTTGCCTCCTGTCTCTAGAACTATACTGACCATTCACTAGGTCACTGAAATTCAGACACTGTGTCCTTGGCCACCAACCAGGAGCACTCACAGAGAATCATTCTGTGCCACCATGAAGCTTCCAAGTTTTGTAACCAAAGATGAAAACAAGTTAGGAAAGTTGCCAAAACAGTATACAACATATTAGTGAGAAAAAAAAATCTACACAAACAA
Organism: Orientallactaga bullata; assembly: GCA_004027895.1. Lineage (NCBI taxonomy): Eukaryota > Metazoa > Chordata > Mammalia > Rodentia > Dipodidae > Orientallactaga > Orientallactaga bullata. The sequence continues at coordinate 159,581 of PVKW010000121.1, forward strand.
AGCATCTTTGAATATCCCAAAGTACATTAAGACAGCACTATATGGAAAATATATTGTATTTTTCTGCAGACTTAAGCTATAAAACTAAAAAATTAAATTTTCTTGGCTTTCAGGCTTATTTGGAAAATGTAGAATCTAATGGAACCTAATTAGATACTGGGGATGTGAATTTGAAAAATATATCTTTTTCTCTCCCTCTCTCTTCCCCCCTTTCTCTTTCTTTCTGCCCACCGTGAGGGTAGCCGCCTCCACGAACACTCACAAGCTTCTGCTGCATGATAATTTGCCTAACCTCAGACACAAAAGAATGGAGCAGGGTGACAGCAGGTTGAAATAAGTGAAGCCAGAAGCTAAGACAATTCGTTCTTGCTTTTAAGTTGTTCATGGCAGGTATTTAGTCACCGTGATAGTTACAGTTTACTACTTTTAAACATCAGAAAACAACTGTGGAGTCCATGCTTGGGGGAGGGGAGACACAAGTGGGGACGTTGGAGCAAAGAAAACTAGACACTGTGCTCTGAGTAACAAAGCTACATATCTAGAAGTGACGTTTATATTTATAACGATCTGGACGCAAATTCAGTAGCTCTTGCAAGTAAGAAAATGTCAACATGTCTGGCAGAGGCGTGTATTTTTTTTTTTTTTTTTTTGGTTTTGGTTTTGCTAAGTAGGGTCTCACTCTGGCCCTGGCCCTGGCCCAGGCTGACCTGGAATTAACTATGTAGTCTCAGGGTGGCCTCGAACTCTCGGCGATCCTCCTATCCCTGCCTCCCGAGTGCTGGGATTAAAGGCGTGCGCCACCATCGCCCGGCAATGAAGATTTTTTTTTTTTTTTTTTTTGGTTTTTCGAGGTAGGGTCTCATTCTGGTCCAGGCTGACCTGGAATTAACTATGTAGTCTCAGGGTGGCCTCGAACTCTCGGCGATCCTCCTACCCCTGCCTCCCGAGTGCTGGGATTAAAGGCGTGAGCCACCACGCCCGGCTGTATTTATGTTTTGATTCAGTGTGTCCTCGTATTGAAATAATTAGAACTACACTGAAAACCACAGCATAATCTTCTTTTTAATGTACTTATAGATGTACTTCACTGCAACTGACGTACACGCCTGTTTCTTTCAGTAGATGCAGACACAGTAGTGGCTACTTTGTACTGCAGTTGGTGTTCGTGTTTATGTGGAAATAATAAACAAAGCTGTTGCTGTTCAGAGACTAGGCATTTTTTGAATTATGGCCATTATACTAAGATGTCATATAAGTGTTTCATTTTTTTTTAATAACTCGTAAAAATGGCCGGAGAAATGGCTTAGTGGTTAAGGCACTTGCCTGCAAAGCCAAAGGAACTAGGTCCCATTTCCCAGGACCCACATAAGCCAGATGCACAAGGTGGTACACACATCTGGAGTTTGTTTGCAGTGGCTGGAGGCCCTGGCATGCCTGTGCTCTCTCTCTCTTCTTTCTCTCTCTCTGTTTCTCAAATAAATACCTCTGTCTCTCTCTCTCAAATAAATAAATAATTTTAAAAATTGTTAAAAGACCAAAGCATGTGATTTCTTTATTCAGACATATTTTACTCAAGGATATGAAAGAAGTTTTGGCATAAATTTAATTAAATCCCAAAATCCCACTCATGTTTTATAGACCATTGTCATAGTTCAATCACATATGTATTGTTATGTTCCTGAAAGCACACAACATCCAAGCTTACACATTCCTTCATGTTTCACAGTTAATGCTTGCCTATGAATGCTTTTCAAGCAAAAGTTCAATGACAATCACTTTACTGCCTAATACATGTAACTGACACACATGACTCTTTTCTGCTACCAAGTAAGTATGAGAACATATAAATGAAACAGGAGTTTGAGAAGGCATCTCACACGGGTGCTCATAGCTCTCCCCATGCCTAAGTGGAACTGTGTGTGTGAATGGTCTCCAGGTGATCTGCAGGTCGGCAACAGCACTTACTGATGTTTTTCTCCTCCCCTCAATTTTCACTGCAGTTAAAGCCTGCCGCTCTCTGCCCTAATTCTCTAGATGTTTTAAATGCATGCATGAGCTTGAGCCCACCCCTCCATTGCTCATGCCGTAAGTTTCTTCCTGTGCATCAGGATGAATAATCACTGTTTCTCTACATTCCCACACTAAACCTAGTGAGTTTGAGATCTGCTTCCTTATTAAGGATCAGGCTACTGATTAGAACTACACTCAGCGTCGGTCAAAGCTGCAGGACACTCATATGCATGGTGACAAGCACAATCCTCCATCCATTCCGTGATATTTTATTAACATAATTATCTCATTTCTTGTCATATATGGTACCTCTTTCACATGTACCTCATGCCCAATAATAATAAACTGGCAATAGATAAAAAGAAGCACCATAAACACTGGTTGAAAATAACAAAGAACATATATGCTATAGGAAACATGTTTTGGTTACCCAAAGATAGAAATCTGGGATTTGGCATCAAATGATTTTAATGTCCCTGACTATAAGGGCAGACACTCATCTAACAAGACCTCCTATACTGGGGAAAGTAACTGGCAATTAACGTATTCATCTAACCACTCATCCCCATCCAGCTGGCAGCTCCGTCGTTTTTAACATTTCTCATTTATTTATTATTTATTTGAAAGTGTGTGTGAGAGAAAAGGCAGATAAAGAGAGAATTGGCATGCCAGAGCCTCTAGCCACTGCAGACAAACTCTAGAAATACATAGCACCTTGTGCATCTGGCTTTATGTGGGTACTGGGGAATCAAACCCAGGTCCTTAGGCTTTGCAGGCAAGCGTCTTAACTGCTGAGATATCTCTTCAGCCCCCCAGCATCTCCATCTTTGAATAAAATTTTGTGCATCAAAAATGATCTTCAGAGCTGGAGAGATGGCTTAGTGGTTAAAGTGCTTGCCTGCAAAGCTAAGACCTATGTTTGACTCTCCAGATCCCACATAAGCCAGAAACACAAAGGAGAGGTAAACTCAAGGTTACCCATGCCCACAAGGTGGCACAAGCATCTGAGTTCAACTGTAGTGGCTGAGGCCCTGGCGTGCCAGTTCACTCTCCCTCTCTTCCTCTGTCTGTCTGTATGTGGTGTGTGTCTGTCTAAAATAAAAGATAATCAGTAGATAAGTAAAATAATTTTCCTTAAATATACAAATCTATACACACTTGTGCATATATTTCATTTCTATAAATATATTAAATGAATGCACCTGAAATCTCTTTGACAAGCATGAAACATTTTGAGTAATTATGAAATTTATTAAGCTTACATGTAACATTCTTCTTTCAACTAATTGTATTAATACTCAGATTTATCTAAATCTCTTTCTCAAAGTTTTCAGTAATTTCTCCCTTTTATAAGAGACGGCTTAAATACAAAACATTCTGAAAACACCTATGTTGACTAAATTGGCCTATATTCCAACATGATTGGGAGCCAGATTACTAAAACCTTACACAGAAATGGAATATGTTTCACTGTATAAACATTAGATATGAGTGATGTAGCTACTTCAAACTTCCAAATAATTGGACTGGCTAAATGATGCAGGCTTATTTCTCAATGCACACAGTAATTAGTTAGGAACGCTGTTACTCATGTACTTTTACACAATGGCTTTTCTAAATAAGGTTGAGTTACATCCTATCTACAGAATCAATAACCAAGTGATATTATATTAGATGTGCTTGAAAATCAATAGCTAATCCATATCCTGTTTTGGAGAGTTGCTTGTCAAAAGCTTTTTTTATCCTAACTGGGCAAATCTTGAATAATTTGTCCCTTTATTTTCTTAGTGTGTGCTAACGGACCAGAGATGGATGGAAATCTCATTAAGATAAAACAGCTATTTAATCCTATCTGCTTCTAAATATTTGGGAAAGATTTGACATGTTTGCCAGTCTTGAAAGATTCCATTATTAATATTTGAACTAAGCAGCACAGGTGTAAATTGAGTGCCAGCATTGGAAAACAAGGCCACACTATATAACAACTTTCAGAGACAAATGTGAAGGATTCCGCACATTCCAGAAGACATACAAGAATCTCAGCTGTTCTCTGGAACCATTAGCAACACTAAATCCTATGTATGTGCTCTGCTAGGGTTCTCTAAAGAAACAAAACCAACTGAATCAATTAAAAGGGGGGTGTATTGGATTATCTTTTAGCAGTCCAACAATAGAAGTCTATAGGTTTGAGAGTCAAGGAACCTGATAGCTGCTCAGTCCACGGGGCTGAGTGCTTCAGCAGCCCCCATCCAGCACTGAAAGCCTGAAGGCTTCCGGGAGAGCTGCTGGGCTTCAATCCACACTGGAAGGCTGAGGAAAGCATTCTAATGCTGATGACAGATATGCAAACAGGACAGATGCAAGTACAAGTGAAGGTACACACCAGCAAGTAGTGCAGGCAGCCAGGCGGGAGGAAGGGACTCTTTCCTCTCAGGCTTCTGTGCAGAAAGCCCACCACCAGTAGAGCCACTTACTTGGAGGAAGGGTTCACATAGGAAGAAGCTCCTTCAGTCAGTCCTTCCTGGAAGTAACCTCACTGACCCACAAAAGAGCAGTGCCTGTGGACGCCTAATCAGACCAAGTTGACAACAGAACTTATCCCTCACGTGTGCACTTTCTGGAATGTATGCCTGATAAAGTTTTAACTTCTAAATTAGGCACAGTAAGACATCAACAACAGCTGATAGTAAAATTGAACAGTTGTAAAAATACTGTTTCAAATTTATATTAATGTACTATTTCCCTCTCTGTCTCCCTCACAATAATTTAATGTACCAGGCCGATCCTACTTGTAATAATAAGAGATGGTATATTGCCTGTGTCATGACATGACATGAACTTGGTGAATGTCATTGGCATTATGACCTCAGCATGGTTATTTTCTGTTCTTATGAAGCAAAGAACTGTCACTTTTCACTTGTAGGAAGTATTTTGTAAACTGTTTTTAGTGTTGCTGAATCGCCAATATCTCTACCCCATTCTTTTTATTATTATTATTATTATTATTATTATTTGCAAGCAGAGAGAGATGCAGAAAAGAGAGAATGGGCATGCCAGGGCCTCAAGAACTGTAAACAAACTCCAGATGCATGCACTACTTTGTGCATCTGGCTTTATGTGGGTACTGGAGAATCAAACCTGGGTCATTAGGCTTTGCAGGCAAGAGCCTTAACCGCTGAGCATCTCTCCAGCCCGCTACTCCACTCTTCGCAGCTGTTATTAATTAAGGGTTACCTGAACACACACGCTGCAACATCTCTACAGTTAACCCATTAACTAAGGTGGCTACTAAGTGACTAGCCAGTGAAGGTGGTATCCAGGGAGGATTCATGAGGCAAAGGGAGACCCACTTCCTGCCTAGGATGATGGGAGATTTCATCAGGCTACTCAAAGTTTGCAGGCAGTTTAAATTTATGCAGAATTTATTTCTCAATTTTTTCATTTAAGATTTTCAGACTGGTAGACCATAGGTAACTGTAGCTGAAGGAAGTAAGAACGTGGGTATCTCGGGACTCCTGTGTGCTGGAGACAGCTTCAGAGCGCTCTCTGAACTAGGCATCTGCATAAGGAAGAGACGTGGAGAGCACAGCTTTGAACCCTGCATATTTCTTTCCCACAGAAACAGAAATCCTTGTTAAGTTGTCATCCACATGGTGCCATCATGCCAGCAACTGACTACACGGGGAGGAAAACACACAGCCGCCGAGTAACAGTCTCTCGTTTACGAACAGTGCTGTTACACCATCCCTGGGCACAGCTCAAAAATCTGATTAATTATCTTGTGTGTCCTCCCACGGTTTGTTTGCTTCTCAGCCTTTTCTCATCTTCTTAAAACACCAGTGAAACATTTATGTCAATTGGGAAAACGTAAGTAGCCTGGTGAGTGAACACGATTGCAGGCTATGAATTGTACCAACTGGCTAACTGCTTTCTGCCTCTTCCCGCGAGGGAGAGAAGAGTGCGTGCTGTCACCACCTTGCCTTGGGCTCATCCTTGCTGCTTGGGCACCCACTGCTCCTCCGCTGTCTCCACCACCTTTGTCCTACCACCTGTCTCTTGTGTCCTTTCAACCTGTGTCCCATGTCAACCTACGTCTCCTCCTCATGACTACACATAAATGGACACACGTCTGTTCTTTTCACAGTACCACGTTTAGAATGAGCTTGCTGTCACATTCCCTCAGTGTCTATTTCCCAAATCTTTCCACTATAAAATGTATCCATATGTTTTCAAATCAGTATCCCTTCCTCGTCCTTATCCATATCCTTTGTGACGTCAGAAACATTTGAAGCTTGCCACTTCCCCACTAACAACGTTCCTATATGGGTTCTCCGTCTCTATAGTCTCCGGGCTTCCCTCCTGCAGCACCGGTGAATGTGCAGGTACCTCCTGGCCTGGGCTTCCTCCAGTTCTCTGCGGGGTGAAGAACACTCTAGTTCTGTCCTCAGATCTCTGCTAGTTCCACTGTGCTCAGTCCCATTTTAGTGACAGGGCTTCTCAGCCTTCTGTGAATGGACTTAGGTCTCGTGCTCCAAGCGCTCCTCTAATGTCCAGACTCACGTTCATTCCCGTGTGCTGGTCTAAAAGGCAATATTAGAGGCTCCCAAGCGTCATGTCTACTCATGGTTCAACAGCATTTTTGCATGTTATCAATCTTGGACTGCCCTGGCATGGAGGCAGATCTATTTCTGGCATTCATTTGTGTACTCTTTAGGTTTGGCCAAAAGGAAGAACATGTGATAAAAAATAGAATATCAATATGTTCAGATTTCATGGAATACCTTCAGAAAAGGTTAATACAGATCCCTAGAAATGCATATATTGGTTCATATAACAAGTTCTTAAGGTGAATATCATCTAAGAGAAAACCTACAATGTGCACATCTTTCTACATACGTATTAGTACCTTGAAACTCCTGTCACCATGTGACTGATAAGTGACTGTACATAATACAACTCTTGAACTTAAACTGACTGCGCATTACTGAGTGAACCCAGCTTAAATTATTGTTAATTGACCTGGCATTCTCATTTTCTTATGTTAGTTTTTAATTTTACTTTTCAGTTTTGAGATGAGATCTCATGTAAACCAGGCTAGTCTCAGACTTTGTGCTTTGAACTCCTGCAACACCCGAGGACAAGGAGTGAAGCTGTTTTGCCCCCCTGCTCAGCCTCAACATGTTCCTTACATTTTGTTTAATCGGTACCAGAAGAGCAGCACTGATCAAGACTTTGGTCACTGTCCTGGAAGATGTCTAATTGTCCTTGCGTAGTGTCATTGCGTCCAAATATTTCTCCGACAAATGTGGAGGAAAACGTGCATATCTTCTCACATTCTCAGGTGGTTTTGAATCTTTACCTGAGTAAGTTTTCACATGATCTCTAAAATAGCTGTGGACACTTTAAAAAAATTCTAAAAGGACCATAACTCATATTAATGGAGAACAATTTTCAAATGCAATTTTAGAATACTTTATCCCAATTCTATATGTGGAATGTAATTAATAAAAAGTGTCATTATCCTATTTTACAAAACCATATGAAAGATGGAAAATTGACTATACTGAATAGCTATTTCTACAGCGATTACTATTCACTTTCTAATATTTTATAATATCACATTTAATAGTTGAAAACAGGATACTGAGAAAATGTACATTAAAACTGAATGTGTCATGGAGAGGTGATAACTAATACAATATTTAAACAGCCTCAGAATAGAAGAAAAAGGATTTGCACTAATAAAATGGTCTTGATATTTTCTTTTTTGAATGTTATGTCTATGGCTATTAATGAAAAAATCATACATTCATTGAAAACACAAAATAGTAAGATAAAATAATTCACAACTTGAAGTTGGGAAAATGTTATACTCTAAAAAAGTACAATAATAAGACTAGTCGAGTATTTGAATTTTGAATTTAACTCCTGCATTTCATAAGCAGAGGACTATCAGACAGAAATTAAATGCAATAACAAACCCACTTTCGAACCTCTAATATGAGTTTGGAGATGAAGAGTATCAATCAGATAGTAAAATGCTAGATCTAGCATAATCTAGGTCTGGTGCAGTGTAAGAATAACTATCATATGTTTAGTGAGTAAGGTGACACAAAAAAGTGTTCTATGTCAATCAATAGCCAACAGTTTTCCACACTCATGTTATACTTTTCTTCAATTTGCTTACTGAAAATCAGGAATTTTACCTTCTTCGTTATAATTTTATAATCTGTCAAGTTTAGTTATATGATAATTTGACACAATCAATGCTAGGACTTAACAAACCTGAAAGGGATGCACAACTTCAGACTCAACTCTGAAATTTCAGTGCACTCACGTGCGCAGTTCTTGAAGTTCCAGTCTTGAACTCAAGAGTACTCAGTCACTTAGTCTCTACAAGCTCCACAAAATGAAGTGTTTTCCAAATTATTTACAATACCCCCATGAAAATCATAATTAAAGGAGTAATTTATGAAAAGCATAGCCATGTAAGATATTGAAGACCATATATGCACTGAAAGTGAAGACAGAAACCGTCCGGACCCAGGTCAGCATCAACTCTCAGGTCATCTGTAAATTCCTGGGCTTGTTGCCTTCCTTGTAGTGTGCCAGTGTGTTACTATGATAAATTAGTGATATAATATCGATGTAAATGTTTTGAAATGAATAAAAACCAGCTTATTATTATGATCATTACTGTCGCTTTCCCTTGCTCCCTTTTCTGCCTCCCACGCCCTTCCCTCTTTCAAGCTGTGATATATTTTGAGGGGTTATTTCAGGCCAGGAAAATGCTCTACCCCTTGAGCTATGCCCTCAAGTTTGATGATGTTTCCAATACGTGTGTTAACACAGGTGGTGAATGTTTAAGAGTCTATATCGAGATGGATTCTGTCGTATGTCATATATTGGTTACATTCTAGGCTTTGCATTTCACATTTGGATTAAACAGGACAACGTTTTGAGTAGGTGTTAAAAACAAATTTTAAAAATGTATCAACCTGGGCTGGAGAGATGGTTCAGCAGTTTAGGTGCTTGCCTGTAAAGCCTAACAATCCAGGTTTGATTCATTTGCAGTGGCTGGCAGCCCTGGTGCACACATTCATTTCCTCCCCCCACCCTTCTCTCCCTTTCTCTCATAAAATATGTTGTCTACCTTTATTTCTCGTGACAGGGTCTCACTGAACCCATAGCTAGAGTTTGGCTAGAGTAGCCAGCCAGCAGTGCCCTGGGACATAACTACCTCAGCTTCCCCAGCGCTGAGATCAGGCATATCTCACCATGCTGGCTTTTTTTTTTTTTTTTTTTTTTTTTTTTTGAGAGAGAGACAGAGAGGAAGAGGCAGAGAATGGGCACACCTGCAGCCTCTCAGCCACTGTGAATGAACTCCAGACGCGTGCGCCCCCTTGTGGGCAAGTGCAGCATTGTGCCCTTGCATCACTTTTGCATCTGGCTATAGATGGGACCTGGAGAATCAAACGGGCCTTCTTATGCTTGTCAGGTGGACGCCTTAACCGATAAACCATCTCTTCAGCCTGCCATGCTGGCTTCTATGTAAGAGCTGGGGATTGGAACTCAGATTGTCCATATTTGTGTGGGAAGGAATTTATCGGCTGAGCCATCTCTCCAGTGTCAGCACTAACTATTAACAAGATGATATTCTCTCCAAACAAGTGAAAGAACAGCAAATCAATTCATAAATAAACAACGTGAAAGCAATTTGATAATTTATAACATGTTAAAATAATATACACCAAATTGCTAATTTAGAAGTGTAGTTTAGTAAAACCATCCTTTCAAGTGTATCTAAGTTAATAATATTTTTAACTTTGAAACCATTGTCACCTCAGATTCACTAACTGATTTTGGTGTTTGACTTCTTCATACATCTAGAAGGAGGCAATTGCCGATTCTATATAATTTGAGGTATGTGCTGTAAGCGCACTATTGCTTAAATCAGGAAGAACTGGAGAGCTCTCACAGCATCACCTGGTGCTGCTGTTCCCTCACCTCTACTCCAGCTGCATGTCCCTGGGTGGATTTGGCCTACAGACTGAATTAGCCACCCTCTGTCCCCTCTGTAACTCCATGATCAGGACACCATATGGTACAATGCTGGCAGCTATCAAATCGTGAGTCATATTTTGGCAAGATTTATTCTCATGACTGAATCTCAGAACGTGCCGTGTAACTGTATATACACTGCTGCTCACTAACTGAGCTGACGTTTGTCCTCTCTTCTATCAGACACTTGCTGATGTAAATCATACCTGGTTTTCCACTTCACAGGAAAGACATGGAGAAGCAGGGTACTGTACTCTAGTCACACCTGCCGCTTACCTTTAAAGAAGCAGTCCTCATTGTGGACAATGGTGACCTTCTGCTTCCTCAGGCAGGCCGCTCTGTGCACTTCACAGTGGTTTTCGTAGAACTCTCCATCGGATCCACACACGGGCTTATAGTGCTGCTTGCAGACGTCCATGCAGGCACACTCCGCTTGGCCCGTCTCTCTGCTGACAACACAGTGCCTCCCCAAGCCACAGTACTTATTCTCACAAGATGCAAAAGGACCATCCTGAAGGAGAAGTTCTGAGGAGAAAGAACAATAAATCATTTGATTTCCTTGTCCAAATGTATCAAATGAAACATACATTCTAAATCCATCGAAGAAACCCGTTCCTCTGTTTCTGGAGTGAAAAAGAATGTAGTACCAAAACCCACAGATGAACATTTTCCAAATCCTCTCGAGATGTGTCTCCCTCATCCTTCTCGGAACCTTGCCTTCCCTTCTCAGAGTACTAACAGCTGAGGTTTGGGAGCCATCTCTACATGCTGGCATATGATCACTGAAAATGTAAATTCTGACCCAGGTGACCACTTGAAAGGCTTGCGCGTTCAGGTGGACAAGTCAGTTGTTCATCCATAAAACAGGGACAATAATAATAATATGTCTTCATAGAATGATCATTAGTAAAGGATGTGGCCTCCATAGAACTCCATTTAAGTATTTCTATTATTACCTAGCAGAAACAAGCTTTCATACGATGTACATATGGATAAGGAAATTTAAACACTAAGTTTATGCTTTATAAATGAAGTTCATACATCGAACTGCTACTCATATAATACATTCACGTCAAATCAAATTTAAATTAGTGACATGAAAATTTCACAAAAGAACACCACCAACAATGACAAAGTAACACACTGTAACTTAACATGGCCCATGAATAAACCAAATCTAAACTTGGGTTATCCTTGTGTAACATTTTTCTTGTGGTAACTGGTATTTAGCTGGCTTCAAGCAAAAACAACCAAATCATTTTGTCACAAGCAAACAACTCATGACAGTATTTCCAAATATGATGGCCTGATGGTAGCCAATCAGATGAGCCCTGTGTTTTGTGTCTAGCTTGGACGATTAAAAACCTGCTCAAGGGCTGGAGAGATGGCTTAGCGGTTAAGGTGCTTGCCTGCAAAGCCAAAGGACCTAGGTTTGATTCCCCAACACCCACGTAAACCAGATGCACAAGGTGGCACATGTATCTGGAGTTCATTTGCAGTGGCTGGAGGCCCTGGTGCGCCCATTCTCTCTCTCTCTCTCTCCTTGCCTCTTCTTTCTTTCTCTCTCTCTCTTAATAAATAGAAAAGTAAAATATTTTTTTTAATTTTTTATTATTATTTTATTTATTTTTGGAGAGAGACAGACAGAGAGGGAGAGGGAGACAGATAGAGATGGGCACGCCAGCAGTCTCTCAGCTGCTGTGAATGAAATCCAGATGCGTGCGCCCCTTGTGGTCAAGTGCGGCATTGCACCCTTGCATCACTTTGCATCTGGCTAAACATGGGACCTGGAGATTGGAACTGGGTTCTTAGGCTTAGCAGGCAGGCGCCTTAACCACTAAGCCATCTCTCCAACCCAAAATAAAATATTTTTTTTAAAACCTGCACAAGTCTCAAGGCAGAAACTCTGTTTCCTTTGATTCTGAGAACTCCCCAACTCATGAATCATCTCAACTAAAATGAATATGGTTGATTTCATTTGTCTCAACTTTTCTTCTGACAATTGCACTACATTAAGATGAAAAGTCCAAAGTTCTGACAATAAACCTATAAGAGAGTCTTTGTGGGAAACAATTTTCATGTCCTTACACTGGCAATTAAGCAAACAGTCAGTTTAACGTACACAAGATCCAGAATGAGATTCCCACTGCCACACAGGAACTTGACTTTCACCCATATATTTTGAATAATCATATGTCGTATATTGTTTACTATCAAATAATAAGTTGTATAAAGAATGTGGGCTGAACATGGTTGTGCACACCTTTAATCCTAGCACTTGGGAGACAGAAGTAGGAGGAATGCAGTGAGTTTAAGGCCACCCTGAGACTACATAGTGAATTCCAGATCAGCCTGGGCTAGAGTGAGACCCTACTTCAAAAACCAAAATAAATAAATAAATGAAATGAAATAAAATAAAAGACTGTGTTTCATGTACTTTCTTGTTATTAGAAAACAAGTTATGGTTTATTAAGTAAGTGTTTTCATTTCATATTTTAATTAGGCAGGTTGGTGAATTAGTATAAACTCCTTTGAATGTTTTGTGATCATGTCGAGTTTATCTAGGTTGGTTTGTGTCTTTTCCATAGTCTCTCTTCTTAAATTCTTGCTCTGAAATCCCATACTCTAGTTCAGAGATTTATATTAAGATTTTAGCCTTTTTCTAGAATCTTATAAGGTATTTTACATTATTAGCTTGAAGTCGTGTGCTCCGTAAAGCTGCAACAGTTAAAGGAAATGTAATTAATTCATATGCAAACCAGAAAAGGTTCATATTATGCAAATGAATAGCTAGAACATAGCCTTTCTGACAGTAATTAAACATGACTAATGTTGAACTTAAGTTTCAGCTGAGATTAAACCAATTTAATCTGATTAACATGTCAAAGACTTTTAAGCAAAGTCAGATAACACATTAAATAAATTTAAATCAAGGATTTATATCTTGCTGACTTATAGCTTGAAAAGCATTTGTTTCTCCAAAATAGATTATGTACTTAACAAGAATATCATTTGACAATTTCAATGATCCTACATTATTCTAAAGATGATTGCATTAAATTCTCAATCATGATATAATTATCTTCAAATTATATATATATATATATATATATATATATATATATATATATTTCATGTATATCTGTCTATAAAATAAACATCAGATACAAACTTCACACTGAGTGTATCAAAGTTGAAAAACAGTTTAACTGTAATTTTTTATGTAATTTGCTATATTAATTATTATAGGAAATGTAGAAAAGAAAAGTAATTGACAATTTCTTTAAGTGCCTTACAAAGGGGATGAGACAGACTTGGACATTTCCCAGTAGAGAGGCAGAGGTGTAAGGCACAAAGAGCACTGACAGGTGCCGTGTCCATAGGCGCTCACAAGAGTGCGCCACAGCACGCTGGGCGGGCATTCAGAAGACTGAGTCTATGACAGGAAATGGGAATAAAGCAAACTATGTTCAAAAGTCCATTGAGCGGGACATGATGGCACATGTCTATAATCCCCGTCCTTGGGAAGAAGCCTGAGCTTTGGGAGTTAGTTCTAAGTCTGTCTGGACTATATAACAAGACCCTGGTATAAAAAAATAAATAAATAAAGTCAACTATGAGAGTATTGAAACATGGGTGTTACATACAATATTCCTAAAAGTTATTTTTTTCTTAGCTGCCAAAAAGTAAATACATTACATACACACACGCACATAAACACACTTCCGGCACAAGCATGAGGACCTGAAAGAGCCTGAATTTGCCCAAGTTCATGTCTCCAGAACCCACATAAACAGCTGGGTGTGGCCATGGAACCCCAGTCCCACGAAGGGGAACAGATATTAGGGAATCACCAGAACTCATGAAAACCAACCAGCCGGGTATCATTAAGAGACTCTGGCTCAAACAAGAACCAGAAGAAATGTGATCCAGTGTACACCTAAAGTTCTACTCCAGCCACCGCAGGCAAGCGGCTGCTACGACCACCGAGCTCATGAGGTTGAACCTGTGACCCATGCCACTTTTAGCAGCGTGTCTGTGTCTCCTGGGGCTACTTTGTGAGGTTGCCTGATAGCTGATTCTATACCTCACTACTGAAATACAATCCATTTCAGTCATGCAATGGATTTGGAATTCTCTTCTATCTCATGAACTATTGCTGGACCTCCTTATAATTCTTTAATGGTACATTATTCAAAAGACAGCGATTTGGGTACATTGCACCTACACAAGTTAAACCTCCTGTTCGATGTAAATATTTTCCAGGGGAATAATTTTTGGGTGTGCGTGTGTGTGTGTATGTGCACGTGTATGTGGGTGTGTATGTGTGTGTGTTGTATGCACATTCCCTGTAGGTGCATGAAGAGAGCGCAGAAAGATGTTAGGTACCCTCCTGTATTCTCGCCTGCTCTTCTTTCCCTGAGGCAGACAGAGTCACTCACTGAACCTGGAGCTCACCCAGAACCCCTTCAATGCTCCACTTTCCACCACTTTCAGCCTTGGGGTTCCAAGCATGTGCACCTATGCGCAGCTGTTTCCTTGGTGCCAGGGATGGAGCTCAGGGCAGCATCACATGCTGAGCCTCTCTCTCCAGCCCCGGGAGTCATTGTCTGTGTTTTGGTTCAAGACATGAGATGATCCAGGGACAGTAACGAACATGGCCACAGTTCTCTGTTGTTATCAGCAAATATAATGTGATGGCAGGAGAAGGAAATGTCTAGGATACAGTCCCCAAACTCTTTACAACCTCAGTGTACGGCACTGACTGCAAAGGCTGTAAAAGCTTTCCCAGTTATTAATGTTATCTGTTCTGGACCTTATCTGTGAGCTCAGCTTCCATTATCACCTTATTATCTCTAGCCCATACACAATTTATTGTAGGATTTAATGTTTTATATTTATCAGGTTAAAAGTAAAAGCTTTATTTAAGTGATAGAAATGGATATTAATTATAGCATAGACGATATGATAATAGACCATATGGATATATATGGTCGCGTATGATATGACTAAAGCTTATGATTCTTAGAGGAAAAATATTTTTCTACAGTGTTTTACATAAAGAATTTGAATAGTAGGGCTGGAGAGATTTCTCCGTGGTTAAGGCACTGACTGGCCTGCAAAGCCTAAAGACCCAGGTTCAATTTCCCAGTACCCACATAAGCCAGATGCACAAGGTGGCCCATATGTCTGGAGTTTGTTTATAGTGACTAAAGGCCCTGGTGTGCCCATTCTCTCTCTGTATCTGCCTCTTTCTCCCTCCCTTCCCCCCTCTCTCTCTCTTTCTAATAAATAAATAAAATATCAAAAAGATTTTGAATAATAATAAGGAAAAAAAAGTATTTTCTTTGGCTTAATAGTGAGTTACTGCTCCTCTACCAGCCAGTTGTATCCACAGCAAATACATTAGTTAGTAAAAATTAAATTATAATATTTCATTTTACCTGAGTGCATGTAATGAAAGCTAAGTATAGGCTAAATCATTTGTGATAATTAAAGTATTTCAGGCTTCAACCCAACAAATTATAAACATCCCATTAAAAAGTAGTCATACAGTATTCTCATATAAGTTAGATATTTTATATGATTAAACAATTGAAAGCAGGCTCCAGAAATTGTTTAGAGGTTAAGGCACTTACTGCAAAGCCAAAGGACCTCTTCGATTCCCCAGTACCCACATAAGCCAGATGCACAAGGTGGAGTATGTGTCTGGAGTTCATTTGCAATGACTGGAAGCCCTGGCTTGCCTATTCTCTCTCTATCTGCCTCTCTCTCTCTTTATCTCTGCTTCTTTCTCTCTCTTTCAAATAAATAAATTAATTTAAATATTTTTAAAAATTGAAAGCAAGTTATTTTTTTAATTATAATAGAAGACTTAATAACTAACATTCATTACTCCGCTGATTGGTAGAGTTGGGCTGGCCATATGGCTAATAGAGATTTGCAGGGAAAATAAAGACATAATAATTTCTGCTATATTTAAAGGAATAAGTGCCTGCTAAAAATAGGTTACATTACATATTTTAAACTGTCTTTTAAAATCCACATCAGTGAACTATTTTTACTATCATCTTGATGATTTTTTTCATTTTATTCACTCAAATAGTCTTTTGACAAAAGAAGGATAAAAATCAAGAATCTAAAATTATCTTTCCTAAGGAAAAATGAAAATTTTGATTAGAAATTAGCAAAAGCACAAATATGTTTATTTCCTTGAGAAATTGTTTTTGGTCTTTATGAGAAAGTATTTATAAAGATGGTATTTATGTTTGAATTAGAATCATTGTACAACATGGAACTCACCATCTGCTACAACCCCCCAACACCTGTATCGTACACGGGCACGCACTTGTGACTTGATGTCCATGAATTGGCATCAGGAACAGTTCACATTAAATTCAATCCCATCCGTCCTACTCAGCCTGCCCATGGTTCTCTGAGCTCTGCCAGTTACAGATGTTTAAGTATATATCCATAGTGTTGCATATGAGATCCCATAGTCGAAATGATTCAGCGTGCAGCTTTGGTGTATGTCATGCATGTGTTCAGAGCGTGTGTCCACAGATGCACACGCTCCATCATCTAGTGCTCAACCACATACTCATACTTCCTTGAGACGGGGGTCTCTCAACCTAGAGCTGCTGTTAGTCGGTCAGCAAGACCCAGAGTTTCCCAGTGTCCACTCCCTGCAGACTGGGGTTCCAGACATGCATGATCCCAGGCAGTCTCAGGATCCTCCCACACCCTCAGGCTTGAGCAGCATACATGCTTAACCACTGAGCCATCTCCCCAGACTGCATTAAGAAGCTTTTGAAGGTTGACATTTCCTTCATAACAACATACGTTAAGCCGGGCGTGGTGGCACACGCCTTTAATCCCAGCACTCGGGAGGCAGAGGTAGGAGGATCGCCGAGAGTTCGAGGCCACCCTGAGACTACATAGTTAATTCCAGGTCAGCCTGGACCAGAGTGAGACCCTACCTCGAAAACCAAAAAAAAAGAAAAACATACGTTACACCTTCTTCCATGGCTATTCATGGTTTCATCCATATGATGGGGCATCTTGAATGTCAACTTGACCAGCTCTAGAAGGACCAGGGAACAAACCTCTGGACATGCTGGTGAGGAATTTTATAGATTAAGTTAACTGAAGTGAGAAGACTGCTCACACATTGGGCACCACTCCACAGCTGGGGTTCTGCACTGACTAAAAAGGATAAAGGACAGTGCACTGGCAGTCTGCTGTGTGACCGTGGAGGCAGTGTGAACTACACTCTCAAACTGTGAGCCAAAATAAACCCTTCCTTCTTCAAGTCACAAACCCTACTGGTGGGGGGAGGTTACTACTGTTGATGGACTGCAAAGATATAGTATGCCCACCAAATTGCCTCTAAATGCTTAAGTCTATACGTATACACTAGTGCTGCTCTTACTTTGCATTAGAGAAGTCTCCATTTTCAGACAGCAGTGACCCTGCAGGGAAGACGTGGAGACTCAAAACTCAGCAAAGTGCTGAGAAGAAGTGGCAGTTGAACGCCATCATTTAATGAGACATCTCTACCATACCCTCCAGTGGCTCAGGACGGTAGTGGAAGAGGTGGTGCAAAGAATGTAAGAAGCAAAGGATGGGGAAGAAGGCTGTCCCCCAGGTGTAAAGTGGTCACGGTGTTCAGGACCTCACAGCACCTGTCCTGCATGGACAGTGGATGAAGCAAAAACAAAAAATCTACATAGAAGAGGGAATAATAGGGAGGGAAAGTGGGGATTCAGTGGAAGGGGATGAGGAAGAGGGAACAAAAGGAGGTGGTAGGAGGGCATTATACAATTTTTAAATAAAGTTTATTTGGGGCTGAAGAGATGGCTTAGCAGTTAAGCTCTTGCCTGTGAAGCCTAAGGACCCCTGTTTGAGGTTCAATTCTCCAGGACCCACGTAAGCCAGATGCACAAGGTGGTGCATACATCTGGAGTTCATTTGCAGTGGCTGGAGGCCCTTGCGTGCCCATTCTCTCTCTCTCTCTCTCTCTTTCCTCTCCCTCTTCCTCTCTCTATCTGCTGCTCTCAAATACATAAAAATAAACAAAAAATTCAAAAAAAATAAATTTTATTTTATAAAAAAGAAGTAATTAATTTGTCTTAGAATTAATTTCAACACAAAGTAGTCACGTGCTATGACAATTTATTGTGATGGTTTTCTAAAAAATGTTTATTAGATGATAAACATTCATTAAATATTTAACCTAAATTTGACAAAATATTTACCTTTTTAACATAATGGTTATCATCTTTTCATTCATAGTGTCTGATACTTATCTTCTTCCCTCACATGTCTGGAAATTAAGTTCTGTGTAATAAGATAATAGTTTATGTATCTTAAGATCAAATGTCCTCTTAATAACAAAAGTAGAATTATTGGTTTATAGGTTTTCATTATAAAATCCTGTTTATGCATGCCTACATGAATTCTCTGTTTAGTCCTGCTGATTTACCTTAACTCTGAAACTCTCTAATTTTTTTCCCACATCACTCTACTTACTATCATATACTTTTTTTCAGAGAAGGAACATCAAGGTAGTGGGGCATATTTGTTATGCGTTTCTGTAAAAATACGTAGACAATATCTTGTGAGGAAGGACAGACTATGGGTCATGATTCCAGGGGTTCGACCTATAGCATGTGGCTCCACTGCTTCCAGCCCTGTGGAGAGGAGGGGTCATCTCATCAGGAAGCGTGTGACAGAGCTGCCTGTGGCAGACTAGAGAGGCTGAGAGAAAGGGCTGAGGGTGAGATAATGACCTTCAAAGACAGAGATTTGGTGACCTACTTCCTCCAACTCCCCTTTTAATAGCCACGCAGATGAGCTCATCAGTGTGTGAATCCAATCACTTCTTTTAAAAAAAATTTATTTATTTGAGAGAGGGAAACAGGCAGAGAGAGAGACAAAGAGAGAGAGAGAATGGGCATGCCAGGGCCTCCAGCCACTGCAAACGAACTCCAGATGCATGCGCCACCTTGTGCATCTGGCTTACGTGGGTCCTGGGGAATCAAACTGAGGTCCATTTTGGCTTTTCAGGCAAGTGCCTTAACCACTAAGTCATCTCTCCAGCCCCTACTCACTTCCTAATGGCCCCACTGGTTGAGGACCAAGCCTTCAACACGTGCAGCTTTCTGAATGGTACTTCATATTCAAAACGTAGCCTATGGAAAGGGACCTCAAGTTATTCCTCTCATTTTTCATTCCCAGAGAAACTTTTCATCTAAACTGTATCTATTTTCCAAGACACAGAATCGATAATGCAGAAGTACCTGGATTTCTTTAATAAATGATTTCTTCATTATTGAATAACAGTTTCTTCAAAAGGGCCAACCACTCCTGATGTCTGACTGAAAAGCCTGCTGTGTACCACTTCATTTCCACCCACTTAGCAATGACTGTCCTCACAGATCTGAGGAATCCATATATTTAATGCATTTCTGTCATGAAATTCCTGCTGTATTTCTAGGGCTACCTAGGCAGAGATACCATTTTGCTCACCAGAAAGCAATAATTAAAGTTCCACATTCTGGTGAGGCTGTTCATTGGACTTCTACCTAAGGCAAGGATGGTTTCAAGTTGCTCAGTATCCAATATCACCCAGGAGTGAAGCGCTTAGCTCCAAAATGGTCCAGTGCTCAGACATTCCATCAGAATATTTGCTTTCTTCCTTCTCCTTCTATTTCTGCTCCTTCAACAGCATATTTCATCTTGAGCTAGTATTGAACCTGTAATCGCCCAAGGCTCCTCAGGACTGGGTTTCAGGTGTGAAACCAGCACCAGCACATGCCTCTCTCTGAATCACCAGCAGGAAGCCAACATGCACTGCACAGCAGAGCCACCTCTAACATAAGGTGTAAGACCAAATAAATGGATATATAAGCAAGGGGAAATGAAGATAAGCATGGAGAACAAACACTGCAGAAATAAAACAGAAAGTATAATTCATTGCAATACCTAATACCTGAGATGAAAACAACAAAAATTTATGAAAATTGAATGAGCTGTTAGAGCCTGATCTGATAGCTAAGTAAAATCAGACCAACAAAGAATATAAAGTTAAGTAAATCTTAGGGAAGATAAGTAGAAATAAAATATAGACCTACACAGTTGTCACTTCCTGAATTCCTAAGTCCAAATAACAGAAGGTTCTGATGGAGAGTGGAGAAAAACAGATGGCAGGAAATAATTAATGATATTATTAAAATATTTCCCAGAACTGAAGGACACAGATTGCCAAATTTAGAGATGTCGCCCAGAACTCAGTGTATTGAATTAGAAGAGACTCATAGCATGGTATATTCTAACAATATTGATGATGAAAAGAATTTTCCCATAAGTTTAAAGAAATAAAAATAAAATGTCCAGTCACATCAAATTGAGTAGGAAGTAAATTTCTTCTGACTTTTGAGCAGAAATAGAGAAAGTAAGGAGGCCATAAGTCTGTACAAATAACTGAAAGCAAAGGACCCAGTACCACAGACTTTGCCCCAGCCCCTCCTCCATGTCTTGTTGCTACATCAGCCAGGATGCTTCTCTCTCCACAGACATAGTTCAGCTTTCACTTGCTCTGGAGAACTGGAGGTCAACAATAATAAACATACAAATGAAACACGCAACCCTCTCCCTTTCCATGTATGTCTGCTGTAAAAGAAGAGCTTACTCTAGCTATTTATGACACTGAAAAACATAGAAATGATGACAGCCACTTTGGAGGATTCGGTTCACTTTAACAGAAAGTAAGGCATATTCTGCTTGCTTGGATAAGAGGAAAATGGTGAGTTGGAGTCATTTCAAATCTACACACATGGTGTTAGCAGCAAGATGGGAGGAGGGGCTCAAAAGGCACCCAGAAAGATTAGCAATGAATTGTTATAATCAGTTTTGTAAAAATTTTTAAAAATGCTAAACTTTCAAAAGTTCTTGAGGAACTGGGAAGGGTCAGTAACAAAGAACATGTTGGTCGAGCCTGAATTCCTGAGTTCAGATCTCCAGACCTCCCCTAAAAGCCAAGCCATGGCAGGCTTCGGGAATCCCAGCAATGACGACGCTGAGATGGGAGGCAGAGGCGAGAAAGTTTTGTCGAAGCTCATGGACCAGCTAGTCTGGTGAATGTGTAAGCAACGATGAGAACGAGAGACACTGCCCCAAAAGAGGTGGGCGGTGAGAATCCACACCCAAAAGTTGTTCTGTAACTTCACACATGGGCTGTGGCACATGCACACCCACACTCACATACATGAACATATACACATGCATACACATCAAAGAAATGGAAAGAGTACCTTCAACGGGAAGAAAACTTATTCTAAGTTATTACTTGCCTAACCCTTCTCCCTTCCCACGTTGTTAATGGTATTAATATACAGCTAATGTTGCCAGAATCTCTACCATTGACATTGCAATAACAAATTTAAAATTGCTAGATGCTTTGGGAACAGATTTTAGCAAGCTAAATAAATAATTATAAAGCATGTAAACAAAACATTAAAATCAGCCAATCTAATGAACAAATATTAAGATCAATGTAGAAAATATGTCAAACCTGTAAAACTCATACACATCATCAAACAAACCAATGTGCATAATAGAAGCTCCCAATTGATAAGACAGAAAAATAAGGGGAAATATGTCTGAAGAAATAACAACAAAACTTTCACCACATTTCATAAAATAGATGAGTCCACATATCTACTTAATTTCAAGAAAGATAGGAAAATACCCACACTTTAACAATTACAACCAAACTTTTGAAAAACACAGATTAAAAAAATAAACTTTTAAACAGCAATAAGAAAAGAATTTTCAGGCTGTAGAGACGGTTTAGTGGTTAAGGCACTTGCCTGCAAAGCCAAAGGACCCAGGTTCAATTCCCCAATACCCACATAAGATAGATGCACAAGGGGGCACATGCATCTGGAGTTTGTTTGCAGTGGCTGGAGGCCCTGGCATGCCCATTCTCTGTCTGGCTGTCTCCTCTCTATTTCTCTCTGCTTGGAAATAAATAAATAAATAAATAAATAAATAAATAAATAAATAAATAAATAAATAAATAAGAAAAGAATTTTCCCTAGATGATGCACATACTCAGTGTATGTGCATAAATAAGGAAAGGATTCTCCCTGGAAGATGTACATCCTCAATAAAAAAATGCTGATTTCAAATCTGAAGCTAGAGAAGCCAGAAGGCAATGGGATCAGAGGTTTAAAGTGCTGAAATCACAATAATGTCAATCAACAATTTTCCATCAGATGAAACTGTTCTTCTGTAATGATGAGCTCATGTTGGACAATTGAAACACACCAATAGGGACACATTCTCTCTTTCTCCCTCTCTCTCTCTCTCTCCTTCTTTCTCTCTCAAAAAAAATACATCTTTAAATAAAAAAAGCAGTTGATTAGATATTCAACATATTGTGGTAGATTTTTGTCGAGATAGTTTTATTGGAGTGGCATGGAGGAGATGACTGCTTACAATAAATATAATAAATAAATGCAACTGTAAAATGATAAAAATATTTTAAATATTTACTTCATGTGTATTTTCATCATTGATTCATTGAGCAAAAAGAAAACAATATAGCCACAATACATAGTGATTTTTCTGTGCTTATAGACTATGCATGAAGGGGGGAAAGTTATGATTTCATGAAATATCTGTTTTGAGTTCTATCCAAGTTTTTTGCTCATAAGTTCTTTCCCAAGCAGACCAATAAAACTTCTCTCTCTCCCTAAGATGGGTCATAAAAACTATAACTATCCTCACCCAACACACACACACACACACACACACACATCTTGCCTTCAGCCATAAATGAATTCAGTGAAACCATCATTTGAGAGGCGGTCCTCCCCCACTTCACAAGGAAGGGAGGTTAGTAAGCTGAACAGATGGGTCAGGCTTCTGTCTTAACTCAGCCAGCATTACATCATACCCTTTCAGTCCAAGGACATTCCATCATGTTGTCCATGCTTCACTGATTACCCTGCACTAAAGTCTCCACAAAACCTGGAAAGGTGGCTCATGTCTAAACTCCCAGCACCCTGGAAGCTGAGGTAAAAGGACTGCCTTGTGTTCAAGGCCAACTTGGGCTACGGAGTAAGTTCTAGGTTAGCCTAGTTCAGAGCAAGACCCTGCCTCTAAAAAAAACAAACAAACAAACAAAGCAAAAAGCTTTGACCGAACAGAGTTTCCCAATAACAACTGAAACTTGATTGCATTGGTGAGGAATATCATTAGGTGTGTCTGTGAGGGTTTTCCTAGAGAGGACAAAATGAGAGCACAAGACCCTCCCTAAATGTGGGTGATCCTATCCCATGGAAGGGAGTATCTGAATGCATGAAAGGAGGAAGACAGCTTAGTACCAGACTATCAACTTTGTCTTATTTCAGTGCACCAAGATGTGAGCAAGTAGCTTCATGCTCCTGCTCCATGAACACAAGACATGAGCATGCAGCCCCCCACTCCTGCTCCATGGACACGAGACGTGAGCATGCAGTCCACACTCCTGCTCCATGGTCACAAGATGTGAGCATGCAGTCCACACTCCATGGACACAAGATGTGAGCATGCAGCCCACACTCCTGCTGCCACAGACAAGAGACGTGAGCATGCAGTCCACACTCCTGCTCCATGGACACGAGACGTGAGCATGCAGTCCACACTCCTGCTCCATGGACACGAGACATGAGCACGCAGTCCACACTCCTGCTCCATGGACACGAGACATGAGCACGCAGTCCACACTCCTGCTGCCACAGACACGAGACGTGAGCATGCAGCCCCCCACTCCTGCTGCCACAGACACAAGTGGCTCCACTGCCATACCTTCCTCTAAAATGAGTCCTTTCTCCCTGGTTTCCTCCTGTCAGGTATTTTGTCACAGGGATGATGATAAAATACTAACATAACAGGAAAGCTCGACACTCCTCCCCCCCCCATACCATGCTCCATACATCTCATCTCCTGGAGCTTTTGTAACTCACCTTATAAGAAACTTGTAAAAAAAAAAATTCTGAGTTTTGTGAGTTCCAATAGAAAATTATACAAACATAAAAACTACATTATCATTTCGATAGATGCAGAAAAGGCTTTTGACAAAATACAACATAACTTCATGATAAAAACATTGGAGATAATAGGCATGGACAGTCCATATCTCAACATAATAAAGGCTACTTATAAAGCTCCTAAAGCCCAAGTAATACTTAATGGGGAGAAATTGAAATAATTCCTGCTGAGATCAGGAACAAGGCAGGGGTGTCCGCTCTCATCTCTGTTCTTCAACATAGTGATAGAAGTACTAGCTCAAGCAATAAGACAGGAGAAAGAAATCAAAGGGATACAAATTGGAAAGGAAGAAGTTAAGTTAGCCCTATTCACCGATGACATGATTCTATACATAAGTGACCCAAGAGCCTCCATCTCAAAACTCCTAAAGGTGATTAACTCCTTCAGCAAATTAGCAGGATATAAGATCAATGCACAGAAATCAGTAGCCTTTCTGTATTCAATAGACAAAGATACAGAGAAAGAAATAAGCAACATTGTCCCATTTTCAATAGCAACAAAGAAAATAAAATGCCTTGGAACAACATTAACCAAGGAAGTGAAAGACCTATACACTGAAAACAAAAACACTCAAGAAAGAAATTGAGGAGGTCCTGCGAAAATGGAAAGACCTCGCATGCTCCTGGATAGGCAGAATTAACACTGTGAAAATGGCAGTCTTACCAAAAGCACTATATAGATTTAATGCAATACCAATAAAAATCCCAACTTCTTTCTTCACTGAAATAGAAAAAAATGATCTCAAAATTCATCTGGAAAGGCAGAAGGCCTCGGATATCCAAGCATATCCTCAGCAAAAGAAACTTCTCTGGAGGCATCACCGTACCTGATCTAAAGCCAAACTACAAAGCCATAGTAATAAAATCAACATGGTACTTGCATAAAAACAGGAATATAGACCAATGGAACAGAATAGAAGACCCGGACTTTGGGTCAAGTAGCTACAGCTACTTGATATTTGAAAATTATACAAATGTAAGGACAGGACTGTGGCAACTCTGAACTCTGTGGCAACCACAGGTGCTTTCAAAGTAGACATGAGGACATGTTGGAGCCTGGGTTCTCAAACTGTGAAATCCAGTATTTTGTTTTGTTTCAGGCATATAGTGTAAGAGATGAATACAAAGGATGCTCCACTGATGTCCACTGGGGAGCTCACTGCTTTTCTGTAGGTGGGGAAATGCAGCCATAAACTGGAGCTCAAAAATCCCAAGCATTGACAATAATGCTACTAAAAATCACTAATTCTTTCTTAGGGAAGTGAGAGAAGGCTAGGTAGTTACCATATGTGCTTGAGGAATTCTAACATGCAATTCCTTCGAGCCACACTGTCTAATGAGGGAATACTGGGAAAGACAATATGCTTTGGATGGTTAATAACTTCAGGATTCCTGATTCTAGTCCTACCTGAAGATTAGGGACAATTCTGCAACATGCCTTCTATGGGGTTCATGAAATACGATAGATCTTAAATTCTTTTGATCTGTGACTTGCTTAGAACCAGTTATTTAAGTTTTGTTCTGGTAAAAGAAATTATAAACAAAATTATATTAACTCAACTCAAAAAGCTGATATTTTAAGAATGTTTAATATATTTTAGTTCAGTAGATAATATGGTATACATGCAAAGAGAAATGGTTCATGCCCTCTTCCTTAATGTATGTGATGCATATGGAATTATAAAAGATATATATGTATAAATACTGAACAACTAGTGGACTTAGTTCACCCTGTCCAGGCAATATTCTGTGAGGTATGTCATAAAGTCACATGTATTAAATTCTATTTATATAACTATGTGTTCAGACCAGCTTTACATTGTTTTAAGAATTAACCTGCAAAAGTTAATAAAATATATTAGAGTAATTTAGGTTTACTGAAAAGTTAAAATGCAAATTTTCCTATCCAGGGAAAACAATATCTCAGTGACAAATTCATTAGTATGCCTCAGTCATAGATTTTATAGAGTTATATGAATATGTATAAAAGTATAGAAGTCTAAAGACATAAACCATTGTTCAAACCAGTATTTTTGTATTTATTTTACTCAAAAGTAAAATTTAACTTGCAAATTAAGGCTATTTTTCATTTGAACAAACTATATTATAATAGTCAATGATAATTACAAGAATAAGCATGATTATATTAATAATTTTTTCCGTAAAAGTTAAAGAAATTATTTGTGTAGAAATGTCCACAACCTTTCCTGAATTCCCTTTTATTTCCCAACTTTATTTCCTTAAGAATGATGGTATGCACGTATTAGTACATACTGGTAGGATGTTAAAATAATCTGTTAATTAAAGGATCAACAGTAATGAAAGGAAAGAGAAGAAAGGCCATATGGATACACAGTGTGTTGGGGATTGGTATAAAAGAATCCAGGTACAGGTCATGGCTAGAGAATGGTGAAGCAAGCAGAGAGCTTTGTTCAGTGCTGAGTACTAGAATCTGTTATAACTGCCAGAAACCACACGAAGCAGACACCTAGCACCTCTACCTCAAGATCTCAGGGCTGATTCTGGATCCAGCCGTGGCTCTTCCTCAGGACTCCTTACTTTCACTAGGAAGGTCTGTGTGTCTTCTGTCTTCCATAAGGTAAGCCTCACTGTTGGCAATAGCCCTTCTACCCAGCTTAATGAAGATGCCAGGCTTCTAAGGAAGTACATGGGATCTCTCAGAATCCAGGAAGCCGCTGTATCTCCACATTTCTAATAAGCCTAACTGGCTCAGATTCCGCTGCTGAGACGTCTTACAGGTCAGACAGGTGGCACAGGAAGCTCGGCCCCTCGCTGTCCAACATGGGCTTACTGCTTCCGCCTCAGGAGAATGTCAATGGCAGTTCCTGAGAAAATTCACACCACAGGGCATAAAAAAGAAAATGGAACTGAGCTCCAGTCATCCTTCAAAGGTTGTGATGGAAGAAAAGAATCCCTTTAAAATTATTTTCTTCTCTTTGGCTGCTTATCTACAGAGCCTTAGAGGTGTGGTGTCCCATCTGGAAATAACGATATACACAAAATAAAGACATGACTAAGCTGTGCCAAAGGCTGGGGCCTTTCTGAGACTGGAATATTTCTTAGGAGATGTAGCCTGTGAAGTAGGCAACTCTGACAATAAAGTGATAAAGTGGCATTTTAGGAAAGCAAGGATCGGTTTGTAACCTCGCACCAGGTCTACTTCAGATGTTGCTGTGCTGGGATATGGCTCGGGTTTGGACAGGCTGATGCGCATTGTTGTCTGACTCTGATAAAAAGCACGCACTCCAGCCGGGCGTGGTGACGCACGCCTTTAATCCCATCACTTGGGAGGCAGAGGTAGGAGGATCACTGTGAGTTCGAGGCCACCCTGAGACTACATAGTGAAAGATAAAGGCTAGAGTGAGACCTTACCTTGAAAACAACAACAACAACAACAAAAAGCCCTTGTAGACAACTAGTATCCATTCCCAACACTCAGTGCCTCAGTATCAGCAGCGCTCTTATCAGATATAGAATATTCCTGTCGACATGTCAAATTCAGCTCGGGCTTTCATGAAGTCCCCCTGACTTCCAGTGACACAATCGTTTGGGAGTCACAGAAATGTATCACCACCCTCACCTGACTTCCTGTGGAAACAACATGCCAAGTCCTTGTGGATGCTTGAAATCATGGACAGAACTACGCCCCAGGTACACTAGCCTTTTCTTTTTAAAAAATATTTTGTTTTTATTTATTCATTTGAGAGTGAGAACGAGGCAGAGGGAGAGAGAGAAAGAGAGAATGGTCACACCAGGGCCTTCAGCCACTGCAAATGAACTCCAGATGCATGCGCCTTCTTGTGCATCTGGCTTATGTGGGTCCTGGGGAATCAAACCCAGGTCCTTTGACTTTGTAGGCAAGCTCCTTAACCACTAAGCCATCTCTCCAGCCCCTAGCCTTTTCTTATGTATATGTGTTTATGATAAAGTTTAATGTCAGACACAATAAGAGATACCTAAAACTGCTCCTACTCTGGCAGTTTGAGACTGTGATCATATAAAATATCAAATAACAGTCACCTAAACATGACCACTGTCGCACCATACTAGTTAATCTGGTAACTGAGGCTAAATAAATGTGGACAGCTTGCATACAGGGACAACTTGCATCATGAGCAGAAAAGACTGGAATGACGCTATATTTCATCATGCTACTGAGAAGAAAATGTCATTCAAAACAAGGATTGTTGATTTCTAGAATTTTCTATGTAGTGAGCTTCAGAGAACTCTACCACTAGAAAGTGAAAACTTTCTATTAAGAGTAAGGGAAGAGCCGGGTGTGGTGGTACACGCCTTTAATCCCAGCACTCAGGAGGCAGAGGTAGGAGGATCGCCAAGAGTTCAAGGCCACCCTGAGACTACATAGTTAATTCCAGGTCAGCCTGGACCAGAGTGAAACCCTACCTCGCAAAAAAAAAAAGAGTAAGGGAAGAACACTGGAACATACTTTAACCAGAAAGGAAAAATGAAATTTAACTCAAAGGAATTGTGTGTGTGTGTGTGTGTGTGTGTAGCTTTTCATCATAAATTATAAGAAAGTGTAAGTGGTATTGGGTTTTTCATGTACAGAAGATCACATTAAACCAAATATGCCTAAAGCACATAGCTAACTTTTGCCTGGCTGGAAGTGGGATGCGTACGTGAAATCCCAGCGGAGAGAGACAGAAGGATCCCAAGTTCGAGAACATCCTGTTTTCCAAAAGTGGTAAAATAAAAAAAATTTAAAGAAAATATTTTCTAAGACATCATGCCAGCAGTGCTTGTTTTTCAGCATAGCTCTGCTTCCAGCTCGACCTTCCTTCCTTATTTTTTCTCTGGTGAGCCCTCCTCGTTCCCTCGCTCCAGCAGCGCTGGCAGCCACAGCACGCTCGTCTCCTGACTGAATGTCATTCCGTGTGTTTATCACCTCATGGGTTTTGGTTTATTAAGGTTCTGCATACTCAAATTTCAGGATACTTTAATATGTGGCTATTACCTGTCCTCTTTCTTATTAGAGAGGAAATAAAGTTTTGTAACTCTATACATGATGCAGAAGCAATGTTGCATAATAAATGTGTATAACTCATCCTAATATAAAGGCTCAACTTCAAAATTTATGTAACACTAATAATCAGTTTATCTAAACAATTGCATGTATTTGAAACACATATACACTAAAGTTCAACATCTTACTATATTAAGATATGTAACTTTTGAGTACTGAATCTAATAGAGCATTTTGTTGCAAAAGAACAAAATATATTTCTGAGATTTTCAATATAACTCATATAGTTAAGCCTAATGATGAAGGCCTACATCCCAGTGTTGCAATTACTTTCTTATTGCTGGAACAAACACCCAACCAGAAGCAGTTTATGGCAGGAAGGGGTATATTTCAGGCTTACAGAATCCAGGGGAAGCATCATCACGGGGGAAGAGGCTGGCTAGCTTCCATAGATCCATAGCAGAGAGAGAAGCAGCACCAAGAGCCAGCAAACATGAACAGCCAGAGCTCCAACTGCTTTCTGTACACCTAATAAGCTGGTCTAAAGATCAGCTCCCAGTAACACGTCCCTGTAGCTGGGCACAGAAGTAGAATGTTTGATCTTAATCAAATATATTTGAATCTATGGGGCTATACATTCAAACCACCATACCCAGCTACTCAGAAGATTACAGAGGAGAATCACAAGTTTAAGACTAGTAACTTAGTGAGACCATACATATCAAAGTAAAAGAAAGAAGAAGAAGGCTCCACACAGTAGAATGTTTGCCTGGCATGAATGAGCTAGAAAAACAAAGAAGGAACACATATATTTATATATGAAATTGTGCTTATGATTAGAAAATTTAGGTGTATATGCAACAAAGTTTACTGAGTCTGTAACCCCAGTGTTGGCTGGAGATGGGACAGTCTATAAAAAAAGACTGTTGCTGGGCATGGTGGCGCATGCCTTTAATCCCAGCACTTGGGAGGCAGAGGTAGGAGGATCGCCATGAGTTCGAGGCCACCCTGAGACTACATAGTTCATTCCAGGTCAACCTGGACCAAAATGAGACCTTACCTCAAAAAAAAAAAAAAAAAAAAAAAAAGACTGTTGTGCTCTTCCCATTGGCTATCACACTACCATCCTTTTTCATTAGCAAAATTAATGTATTTAACAGAAACAGAGAAGTCTGGACCTTAATCTGACCTCCAAGAAAAGATGTTAAATGCTTTCATCAAATGAGGGGAGTTACTGACAAGAAATTCTGCCAGACCCACAAAATCTGATTCTTTGCTCGATCAAAATCGTTAATCTTTAAGATTTCATTTTCCTCTGCCCAGAGACAAACTGGGGGCCAGGTCAGGATGAATTAAGACTTAATCTGTCTCCCAGTTAAACTTGCATATGCTACGGCCTTTGTCTCCTGCTGTCTATAAAGAAGACAGGCTGCGATAGGCAAGGCAGGGGAGAAATTAGTCAACCCCTCACCTTGGCTGGGCTGTAAAAATATCATTTTTACCAGTTCCAATTTCCTAATATTCTTTCCTTTGGGTTGTTTTTAAGACGTGTAGTCTTAATTTCTTTGAAGACACATGGAAACTACGAGGCAGGTTTATGACTGTAAGTGTCCTGTAACAGCTCCTTATTCACCTGGGACAGGTCATATTCAAGAGTTCTGTGATTCCTTGCTGACAGTAATGAGAATGTAAGTCCCTCGAGAGAACCTTAATTTAAAATAATCTTGGAAAATGAGAAAGCTTTATAGAAATATAACTTGACAAATAACTAAAGGAGGTAAGTGGTGAGATAATAGAATGAGTGTCACACCACCCATCTCTCGCGATCATCGGATTTAGGTGTTTTCCCTGCTTCTGATAGAAAAGACTTTGACACTTGTCAGACACAATCAATACTTCTCTTTTTGACTTGATTGAAAAATGTGCCTCAGGGGAACTAGAGATAGGGAGTAAAAGAGAAGATAAAATATAGACGAGGAAAAGAAAGAAAGTGGGATTGATGGCATGCTTTGCAGACTTCTACTACAGAGACTCAACTTTAGTGGAAGATAGCCTTTTCATCAGAAACGAGGAGAAAAAAGCAAGTGCACAAATACAGTTAGCCAAACCTCCAAGTACAACTGAAGCATCCAGTTTGCTTTGATGTCGGCACCTGTTTGCTACGTAGAAAGAATAGGAATTCATTTCTGGGCCTAAGACATTGTTGTGCAATGAAGGGCTGTCCCTGAATAACATGGTAACGTGGGTACATTTTCTTTAAATCAATTAAATTAATTAAATTCATTGGTTTATTTAACAAGTATGTAAGGAATATCTAGGCCTATATGACCAATAAAGAATGCTGTCGGCTTGATCACATTAGGAATCAAATAACAGACGCTCCTCTTGGGAGGGTTTATGAGTTGTTTCCAGAAAGGATTGATGGAGAGAGGAAGAATTTGGCCTGGGTGAGAGGCCCTTCTTGTAAAGAAGCTCTGAAAGAACACAAGGCCTTCAGCCAGATCCTCGCAATCCCCACGGATGCGTGCATCTACCCTGCTGCGGCTATGCTCGAGTAGTCACAGCCAGCTTCATCAGCCTTCCAACGCAGACTGAAAACCAGAAGCTCTTCCTAAGTCCTTCAGACCTTCAGTGCCAGGTTAGAACTGCTGAGGCGTCCAACCTCATGGACTGCCAGCTGTTGTCCAGCTCTGAAGCCGACAGACAGCTATGGTGAGACTGACCTGCCTCTCTCCTTTAAGCTAATCCAATCAATCCCCTTTATAATCCATATTCATTCTATCTGTTCTGTGCCTCCAGAGAACCGTGAGCACTCAACAGAAATAAAATGATATTCAGGATGTTGATGAGAGCTTGTCAGGACAGGACTCCCAATGAACACAAAATAAAGCAATCAACAAAAGAAAACTAGTGGAACTAAAGTCTATTGTACAGCAAAAGAAACTATCAGCCAACTCAAGAGGCAGCCTACAAACTGCGAGAAAGATCTTTGCCAGCTACACACCCACATCTAGAGTACAACAAAATCTACAAAAACCAGGCGTCAAGAAAACGAACAACTCAATCCAAAAGTACCCATGGAACTGAACAGAGAGTTCTAAAAAGAAGAAATACAAATGTTTAATAAGTATTTTTTAAACTGTTCAATGTTGGGCTGGAGGAATAGCTTAGCACTTAAGGTATCTGCCTGCAAAGCCAAAGGACCCAGGTTCGATTCCCCAGGACCCACAAGGGGGCACATGTATCTGGAGTTCGTTTGCAGTGAATGGAGGCCCTGGCACTCCCGTTCTCTCTCCCTCCCTCCCTCTTTCTCTGTCAAATAAATGAATTAAATTAAATTAAATATTTTAAAAAGTGTTCAATGTCCTTAGCCATCAGGAAAATGCAAATTACAACTATTTTGAGATTTGATTTTTAATCCCAGTCAGAATGTCCAGCATTTAAAAAAAAAAAAAATGACGGAAAATGCTGGCAAGGTATGAGGAAGAGGAAGCTTACTCACTGTTGTAGAGTACAAACGTGTGCAGCCACTATGGAAATGAGTGTGGAGGCTTCTCAAAACACTGCCGGTAGAACTACCATATGACGAGCTATAGCACTGTTAGGCAGATATCCCAAGGACTGTACACTCTACGAGAGAGAAACCTGGTGTAACAGACAGCTTCAGGTTCGCTGAGATGAACTTCCAGACCAGGCACAGTGATGGAGGAAGGAATATTATTTATTGAAGCTTACAGATCCAGGGGAAGTTCCATAATGGCAGAAGAAGCTGGCCTGCTCTTCACAGGACCAAACACAGAGAGCAAAAGCCACAAACAAAAGCCACACAGCACAGCACACCTCAGGAACTCCAGATAGGCACACTTTACATATCTTTAGATTGAAATCATAAACCCACCACCACACCTTAAGATCCACCCAGTGACACTGCCTCCAGCCAAGTGGCTGCAGATGCAAACTATAAACTAATAAACACTGAATATATTGGGGGCCATCTATTCAAACTACCACACTTGGTCATACACGTTTATTGCTGCTCTATTCACAAGTAGGAAATAGAATCATCCTAGACGCCCATCAACTGATGAATGGACAATGCAAATGAGGCACATATACAAAATGGAGTTTTACTCAGCAAAAAAAAAAAGAAAAAGAAAATGATAAAATGTTCAGGAAAATTGATGGATCTAGAAAAGATTATACCAAGTAAGGTAACCCAGGCTCAGAACAAATACTGCGTCTCATTACAGATGGTGGTGACTAATGAACTCACCAAAACGTGTCCAAGTGCTGAGCAGTGACTCTGTAGTGCTCAATGCTAAGTGAGAAATCTATTATTGCCCCCTCCATATGACATGACCATTGCATTCATAGCCTTACAGTGACTTCCATATCCTGCACAAGAATCACACATATTGGGCTTATCAACATCCCATCATGGATGGTAGAGGAAGGCAGGATGCCCCCAAACCTCCCCGAGGATTACATGCAATTCATAGTGGCTGAGAAAGTAGGAAATATTTTCTGCAGTGGTAGAGCCACTGGCAGGACCCACATCCTCTGATAAATAATCCCTGCTTGTGTCCACACAGGCAATCTTATTTTCTTGCACTTTTAGTGTTCATATACTTTGTGGATAAAAGTCTTACTCAAGCAACAAAATTAAAAAAGGAAATGGGGATGGAGGGATGGCTTAGCAGTTAAGGTGCTTGCCTGAAAAGCCAAAGGACCCAGGTTCAATTCCCCAGGACCCATGGAAGCCAAATGCATATGGTGGTCCATGCATCTGGAGTTCTTCTGCAGTGGCTGGAGGCCCTGGAATGCCTCTTTCTCCTCTCTCTCTCTCTCTCTCCCTCTCTCTCTCATAAATAAATAAATAAATAAATAAATATTTAAAAATTTTAGAAATGTCTGGTGCTGAGTGGGCCTTGTAATTCTAAAAGAGGATATTGACAGAATGAATTACTCACAGTATGATTATTCCTGTTTTTCAAAAAATGAAAACAAGTCAGAAGATATTTTAAACACATAAAACACACAGAGAGTTAATACATCTAGCTGACAAATCATTCAATGATAATGTATAGCAACTTATAATTCAGTGGGAAAAGATGAAAATGATACCAAAAATGAACCTCATGAAGGGAGAATCACAGTTAATATGGAAAATGGTGGAACTAGTACAGCTGGCACAGTCAAGTAAAAATGCCAACTGAGATTTCTCATTAGCTAAAAATTCAAAATACATTAACACTGAATATGGAAGAAAAGATATTTAATATGGTAAGCCTAAAATATTGGCACCACACATTCATACTAGAACTTCCATTTAATATGAGGGGGTACTACCTAGCAAAACCTTTAAATGAATATCAGTAAGTAAGCATGCTTTAAAAAATCTAATGAAAGGGAAAATATTCCAGCTGCAGTAGCGTAACACAGGCCATTTAGCACAGCATGGGTTTTAATAACGAAAGTATCCATCTAAAGTGACTGGCTGTATAACACACTTAGGGGATTACATAGTTTTTTATATATGGATGTGCAAAGACAGAAATCTTTGACCCTTGAAACAAAAATTTTTAAACTCTGGAAATATATAATTGGAAATGAATGGGTGAAAGGGGTAATTATTTGTCAATTTTTCAGTTCACTTCAAACATGCAAGTCATATATTCTATATAAATGCACCTATCATAAATCACCATATTTTGAGTTATTACACATTAAATGTTAAACTTTTACACGTTTTGTTCTCACATGTTCTCACCATTACTGTGTCACACTCCAATTTTTACCACAAGCACAGTGGATAATATATCTGTTCATTTTTTTTCTTTGCTTCTTCCACTGGCAGTAGAGGGTTTTCACCCATCGAAGTTACTACCTTTAGATAACAGAATGTTGAAAGTCAGGAACAACAGGAGCTTTCAAAAGTCCAGTTCTTTTGTTACCTTATTTCTTGCTGAATTTATGCTCAGGATAGCTAACTGCATGTACGAGGGACGTATGGAGAGTCAGGCACCCCCAGCCCAGATGATCCGAGTCAGTCTTACACTAAGTAACATTCAAAATTTTTATAGTATAGAAACTTCACCCTTTAATATTTTAAAAGATTAACTGTCATTTAATGGATGTATATCTTACTGTATTATCATAAATAGTACAACTAAAGTATTTCAAAACAGTTTATATACTGTTAAAATTTGAAGTTTAATTATTGACATATGTTACATACACCCATCTTTGTTTTTTTTTTTTTTTTTTCTTATCTTAAGGGATTGTTGAGCTACATGAAAGTATTGGTTTGTCATGTTTTTTAACAAATTTGAAAAGTGGTTTTATCTGTTTCTTTTCATCTCTACTTCCAGGAACCCAATGACACATAGGTCAGTTGCCCAAAGTTTCCCGTGGGTCAGTAAAACTCACTTTTGATGTTATCTCTATCTTTATTTAATTTCAGGCTGTATAGTCTGAATGTAAAATATCCCCGTTCAGCTCATGTGTTGAAAAACTTAATCCCCAGCTGTCGTGTGCTCCAGGAGGTTGTGGGACTTTCAGGAAGTGGAGCTTTACTGAAGGAAGTACGTCATTGGAGGCAGATCTTGCGTGTTATTACCTGCTCCAAGTCCAGTTCTTTCTGTGTGTCTTGTGCTGGTGAAATACACCTACAGCCTCCTGCTACCATCTGCCTTTCCTTCCCCAACATTAAGGATTCTACCATCTGCAACCATAAGCCAAATTGAGCCCTTTTTCCTTTTGAAAGCTGTTTCTGTCAGGTGTTTCGCTACAGGAAAGTAACTGACATGGGTAGTTTCTATTATTGTGTATCCAATATCAGAAAACTTATACGTGCAATGTCTGGTCTCCTGTTAGTTATCTCATTGTACTTTTCATGGTAGAGATAGTGGTTTTCATGTTCAATTAAACCTTTAGAGGGTCAATTTGAATTTTACCTCTTGTTTTCATATTTCTTTTTTTTTCTTTTTTTCTTTTTTCAATATTTTATTTTTATTGATTTATTTTGAGAGAGAGAGAGATAGGAATAGGCAGGCAGAGAGAAAGAGAGAGAATGGGTGCACCAGGGCCTCCAGCAACTGCAAATGAACTCCAGATGCATGTGCCCCTTGTGCATCTGGCTTACATGGATCCTGGTGAGTCGAACCTGGGTCCTTTGGCTTTGCAGGCAAGCACTTTAATCACTAAGCCATCTCTCCAGCCCTTTATTTTTATTTTTTAGAGAGTGAGAGCAAAAGTGATAGAAAAAGAGAGAAAGAGAGAGAGAATTGGCATGCTAGGGCCTCAGCCACTGAAGTCAAACTACAGATGCCTGCACCACCTAGTGGGAATGTGCGACCCTGCACTTGCCTCACCTTTGTGTGTCTAGCTAACATGGGATCTGGAGAGTAGAACGTGGGTTCTTAAGCTTCACAGGGAAGCACCTTAGCTGCTAATCCATCTCTCCAGCCCTCGCTTTTATATTTCTAATTAATACATTAAATCTTCTTCCTAATGTTTTAAACTCTAGTGGTTTGAACATATGGAAAAGTTATGTCTTTTTAATGTCCTTTTCTATTGCTTCTATAATCTCTATCATATTTGGGTTTAATTAATTGTAATTTCTTCTCATTTTTTGTGTAGCCCAACCTAAGTGCAAATGTAATATGTAGCCAAAGCTGGTCTTGAACACTTGATTCTCCTGCCTCTACCTCCCAAGTGCTAGGATTAGTATGTTCCAACACCCCAGTGCATGTGTAGTGATTCTTGACTGAACAGACAGAATTACAAATTTTACTTTCTCAAGTGTTTCATGTTCCTATATTCTTTCATGTTAACACATTTGTCTTGGGTGAAAGTGAATTTCTTAGAAACAATCTGACCTTTTGTACATGAAGCTTGTATGTTTTTGTCAATGTGATTACAAAGTCTTTAAGAAATTGCTAACTTGGCCTAGTATGAAGGAAAGACATTAGCACATTCTACACGGAACTTTTTCCTGACTGGTGAAGTGATTTGCTCAGAGTGACAGGAAAAAGGACCATTCCCTGTGCTCAGTGAGACCCAGGGGTGGGCCTATCAGTCATCAGATAACACAGAAAGAAAGAAAGCCTGCTAACATGGAGGACTCAAGTGAAGACTTGAGGAAGAAGTGTTGCAGTCCTCAGTTCCCTTTTGTAGTTCTCTCTCCAGTGATTTGTTCTTTCAGCTCTACCTGCCAGAGATCCCAGACTCAGTTAACTTCACTTCAAGGAAACTGCTGGGCTCGCCCGTGCGTGGGGAGCTCTAGTTTTAGTCACCACTGTAACACTATGATGGCTTTGTCTCTGGGTCACTGCTCTTTCCTCTCTGTCTAGTGTCTTACAAAAGGAGTTCTGTATCTTTCCTCTATTTGTTAGCCATTTAATTAAAAGGGAGCGTCTATTCCATGTTCCTTCATCTAAACTGGAAAAGAGGTTTTGCAGTAATACGAAAGTAACAATTATTTTATGAACAGTGAGAAACATTTTTTATATCATCAGAAGCACCGCTTACTAACTCATAGAAATATGTAAGAAATACACATAGTTCAGTTCATTGATCCTAAGATGGGTACTTTTCCATTTAAATATTTAATATAATATCTAAAATTAGAGGATTTGTTATTTTTAATATGAAAATAAGCAACACAATTAAAGTAATCCTCTACTCTATACAATTTGTTACTTCAGATAATTACATGTGCTTAAGAAAAATGATTCCTAATAACTTAATGCATATGACTACAATTTCATGTTAAAAATATAGGTCATTTGCATAACAAAAGTTCTAATAGTAATAAGCCGAGAGAGAAAATTATTTATTCTTTGAAATTAATATATTTTAACAGTGCCAGCAGTTTCTGAGTCCACTTCTGTATAAGAATGATGGATATATTAGAGATAGTTCTATGTGTACAGCCGTTATGAGAAATTTGTTTTTAATACTTTTCTGGTCATTGGAGTTCCATTATTTGAAATTTATATGGGTGAAATTTGCAGAGCAAGAAAGCGAATTGAGTGGCATACTACTGAATTCATATTTTATTTCAATTTCACTTATTGTTGACACTTCCATACAAGCATACAATGCATCTGCATACCCACCAACTACCCACTCTCTTCCCCCACCACAGGACCTGTCTTTTCCCATTATATCCTCATCTTACTACCATGCCTTGTTTTTCTTTATAAACCCAAAGAGTAACAATTCACAAACATTCAGAGCATGAACCGAAGAGCAGACCTGGCTTCCTGTTTGCTCATCACAGAAAACGGGCATTTCCACACAGCCCCAGCCCCATGCTACCACTGTGCTGCAATGTCAAATGCAGCGAGGTGGCATAGCCTTGCATGGTTTTAAAAGCCTGCACACAAACTGATTTGTTTTCTTGATCTCTTGCCACCTCTCTTCCCTCTACTGCCCCTTTCCTTCTTTTAGTCCCAAATCTACTTTAGTTCATATTATTTTTATTATCAGCCCTTCTTGGTGATCTCTCCTTTCCTTCTTTCTTTTCTAGCTCAATGATTTATATATCATCACACCCAGATTAGATAGATAGATAGATACATAGATAGATAGATGTTTATAACCTGGGATCTGAACATGAAAAAAC
This sequence comes from Orientallactaga bullata, assembly GCA_004027895.1. Taxonomy (NCBI): domain Eukaryota; kingdom Metazoa; phylum Chordata; class Mammalia; order Rodentia; family Dipodidae; genus Orientallactaga; species Orientallactaga bullata. Next base: position 198,387 of record PVKW010000121.1, read on the forward strand.
TGTAGCATTTGTCTGAGTCTGTTATTTCACTTATGATGATAATATCTAGTTACATAACTGTCCTAAAACTGTCAGTATTTCATTTTGTTACTATTTCATTCCATTATATATGTGATTATTAATCTTCAGTGTCAATTTGACATGATTTTAGCTTCCCATGGAAACAAATTTCTCCTGACCTTCTCTGTGGGGGATTTTCTACAGTAGGTTAGTAGAGGTGGGAGGATCTCCCTAACTGTCTCATGGGCTCCATGCTGGACAAGTATATAAAAGAAAAAGCTAGCACGCATTTAGCACTCCTTGCTTTCTATCCCTCCCTGCTGATGTCATGATGTGACAGTTTTCTAGTTCTGACATGCTGCCCCTGACATGGTGGGGTCTACATTCTGCAATTCTAAGATGAAATAAACATGTTTCCTTTCATAAGCTGCTTCTACTTAGGAATTTGCTAGAAACAAGAAAGTAACTTGGCATACCTCCACAGTGATAGTTGCAATCAAATACTTTCTCACGCTTCAAGCCCAATTCATCTATGCCTGAACTGAAAACCATGTCACGGGCACAAGAACTGGCAATATTAGACTCCCTAAAGCTAAAAACTGGACATGTTTATCAACTCCTCAGAGATTCCCTTTGGCATCTCAGGTTTTCCGAGGTTCACTAATTCACACGCCACTTGTAATCAACAAACAGATAATTATAAAAACTATCTAGGTGTCCTGCTCACTGTGGAGCTAGGCTGTGACCCCACTGAAAATTTGCTGGCCTTGGTTCAACCTGTACTGAAGTTCTTCCTCAGCCACGTGTCTTAACTCTGTTACAGGGGTACCCGTGGTCCCCACCTTTCTTGGGATTATTGAAACCCTGCCACAATTCAACATACTTCTAACATGAACACTTATCTGTCAGGAACACAAAGAGTATCATCTATTTCACAACTAGTAACCCCTGGCCTTGCTGTGGCTATGGGAACAAAGACAGGAGGTCTTTGAGCTCCATTTTCACTACCCTAAGATTATAGCTAGAACTCAATGACACGTATAACCACACTAGCCCGGGGAACTTGCAACAATACAGGAACAGTTCAATTCACTTGCGGCACTGGTCCTGCAAGCCCTAGACCCGCTGACCACTGGTCATGCTGGAAGCTATACCATGCTAAAGGGAGAATGTTGTCTTATGTAAACAAATCAGGATAAATAAAACAAAACCTCTTAAATACCATTCAACATGCCAACAATGTGGGGGAGTAAATAACAAAAGGAGGGCTCAGGAACCATGTTGAGTCATGAGTATCTGTTTACTTGATGCATTCGGTCCCTGCATTTTTAACCTGCCTGTCAAGTGTGTGTCATCTAGGTTGTAACAGTTCCATCTCCAGGAGCTTTTATGAGGCTTTCCACCCCTGCCAGTGGAAGCCCCACTGGTCCAGAAAACAAGAAGCTTCTACCAAACCACTCCTATATATGGTTCACTTTTTCTGGCACGCACAGAACTCTTGCCAGAGTAACAAACAATAGATAAGGAGAGCTTGTCACTTCTGCTCAGCTGGAAGCAGTTATAAGAAGAGGAGAACTCCAATCAATTTCCCAAGATTGGGTTTGTTGCTCTGTCAGCAGGTGGAAGAAAGGTCATTAATAAGAAGCCAGAAAATGGAGACAGACTGCATTGCAAGCTTGGCTCAAAAATACCAAACTACTGCTGATCAATGTTATCACCTGACACCACGGAGCTTCAGCCCTTGGCTCTGAACTCTTTGACCAGAACTGACCTCATTTGTATAACCTTGATGTGCATGTCGCACATTATAATGCTGGATACGACCTGCACAGCAGCTCACTGACCTCCCAGAACTGCTCATTGCCCAATCAGGCCTATACGTCTTTGCACAGTGTGAATTCCATGCAGGAAACTACACACAAAGAAACTCATCCTAACCATAAAAGTAATTCTTCCAGTGGAAACCCCGTGACTAGAGCCTGGAGGAAATTGCTATTCTCTTACACTATGTTCACTAAGTCATTTTCCCAATTCTTGTCTATGCAACACCCCTTGTTACCCTTGGCAACAGACAACGCTCTACACAAGGCTTATAGGACTGTTTCTGGTGCTGTTTTAAGAGAGAACTTATTGTTTAATACTGAGCTCATCTTGGAGCCCAGCAACAAAGAAAGATCACGTATAAGGAAGTATAGGGACATTTTGACACAGAGCTCGGGAAGAGACAGCTAAGGGCGCATCATGAAGGTGGGAGGGTTAGATGTAGCCAACACACTGTGAAGTTCAGAGGCAGAGGCTGTGTCCAGGGTCTGTGAAGGGCCCTGGAGACCTTCATTCTGCTCATGATAGATAAGAGCTGAGCCCATCGCCCAGGGATAAGTGGAGATACTTTCAGCCGTAAGGCTGAGTCAGGTGGACCGATGCACAACTAGCGATCTAAAATGAAGTTTGCTGATTAGGACAGAAAGCCTCCTCCCTTTTGTAGGGACTTAGGGCTGAGCTGATTTTGCAAACATTTGGATTGCTCTGCCTGTTCACACCTTAGTGATGTGTTTGTTTCCCTCGGAAGACAGCCTTCAGAAGTTGGTCTTACAGGTCATTAAACATAGGTGATAAAAAAAAATCCACCTAAAAAAATTACGGCAGTCTGACTCCTCCAAATGATAAGAGATAAATAAAAGTAGATTCCAATGATGACGAAGGTGAAAACCCAGGTAGGAAATTCAAAAGAATAATCACAAGAATGTTCACTGACATGACAGGGTCTGGTGGGTGTGGAGGGACGGGCACAGAAGTGACTGGAAGACGTGTCTCAGAACAGATAATCTGCTTTGAGGAACTTCGCTTGATGAAACCTGGCATTCTGTACAAGGAATCAATAGTAATATAATCTTTGAGAATTTGAACTTTCCAACTTGAATTCACAGTGGCATCACTGTCTTTATCAGATGACCTCATCCCTGACAATTACAAACACCATAAAGCAGATATTAAATTATGACATATGTGTGCCTCAAACTACTGAATGTGTTCTTTAAAAAAATTAACTACTTATCTGCCATAACTCTATTTAACATAAAATATATTTAAGATCGTTTTCCTTTAGTAAATAAAATCCAATCCCATATTCTCAAAAAAAGTCAAATATGAGTAAATTCTGATAAAATATCTAAGTATTTTGTAACTTTTTCCTCAAACTGAGTAACTTTATACTGTTATTCAAAATATTCATATTAGAAAATGTGCAGAATAAAAGCTAACCACTAGTTTTTAATGGATTGTGAACTTCCTCAGGAGACATTCATTTACCTTCTTAAACATCCCCCAGACCTTGGCATGGTTCTCAAGGTATAATTATTTTGATATGTTAGAAAGTCTCTGCTTGCTATTCTAGCCATGAGTATTCCTTCTGCCCTCAACCAAATCTCATTCCTTCTGATGCAACCCTTTAAGACAATCTAATTTATGTCCTCCTATGAATAATTGACCACACAGCTCATTTGAAATGGAGTTGCATGCAGTGTATGTTAACATCTTCTGTTATTACCTTTACTGTTTTCCATCACTGAATTTTTGTATGTTTATGTCCTTTCCTTTGAAGTTCTTCAAGGGCAGGCATCATGAAATGAAATTTAGCCTGTCTTTGTGGCAGCTTATTAACTTAGCTCTTAATACTCTTTAACCCATTATTCAAATATGTACTTGAAGTTTCAAGCATCTTCATAAAACTAAATAACTTTTACTTCTGAAGGCAATTTCAGGTTTCATTTAATCAAAACTCATTTACCAGATTCAGAAACTTCATGTAAAAAATTTATGCATTAAATTTGTGATGTTGGAGGGGAAAAAAATCCATGTTTACTTTCTCTCATGCAACTCATTTTAGATAAAATTGATTCTATGTTTGAAAATTATATATTTAAGAATTTTTTACATCATAAAAACATAACCCACGGGAAGAGAATGCGTAAAAGAAGCGGGGGGGAGGGTCAATCTAAATTCAAGATAGTGTGACTAAGACTTATGTAAACCTACTGTTTTGAATAATGGCACATCTAGAAGCTGTAGACTGTTACTAAGAAATTTTCAGTACCTGGAATGGGATACCTTCCAGTGAGTTATTGGCCAAGGAGGTCCTGGTAGCCTCCAAAACATTAAAGGCTTTTGCCAAAGCCCTTGGTTTCCCTTGAGAAACAGATAGTAAGACCCTACTGCTGAAGACATCCCTTGCCTGAGAGGCAAGGTCACTGAGAAAGCAAGCTGGTGCTGAGCAGAAAACCTTCTCCATGCAGACCAGCCAACTGAAAGCTGGAAAAAGCTGCACTGCATGCAACCGTATGGGAGACAGAAGTCATCAGCAGTGAAAACAGTGGACACTGAATATTCAAGTTTGGCCATACAGGCCCAATGACTGAACGGGTGCAATAGTGGCATGTCTACTCATGGGGTAACCAACTGCTCCATAATTGGACTGAAGGCCCTCTGTACAGGAAGGAATACATACCTGGTACTGAAAAACCTAAGCAAAAGTCTATGGCAGGGGAGGTCATGAGCCTTAGGGGTATAAAGCCTGCTCTTGTCTGACTAATTGTATATTTTATTACCACCAAGATGCTCTGAAAGCACTACACTTAATGTTCATACTCACATATTGATGCTACTCTCACTTCTGGTTAGAGAAGCTTCTCTTTTCAGATGGCGATGACCACTGGGATGACCCAAAAGGCAACATAGTGCTGAGAAGAAGGGATGGAGGAGTACCCAGCACTGAAACATCTCTGTCACACCCCCCAAGGCTCAGGGACCATTACAGAAGAGGGGGCGGATAGAATGGAAGAGCCAAAGGAAGGGTATGACTCCTTACAATGCAACTGCCCAGACAGAAATTGGCCTTGATATCCATGACCTTGCAGTGCCTAGCAATACCTTCACAAGACCCTCATAATAAAAGAAAAAGATGATGACATCAAATTAAAAGAGAGACTAATGGAGAGAGGAAGGGGATACGATGGAAATTGGAGTTCTAAAGGGGAATGGGGGGAGGGGAGGGAAATATCATGTATTTTTTGTATGTTAAGTATAGAAGTTGTCAATAAAAATAAAAAAATAATAACCTATTTAGTATTTTGGTGAAATGTGATGTTTAATCATTTGCTTCCTATTTTCCTCTAGCCTGCTTTTTCTGTACACAAAATCAGTTATTAGCTATTCCCCATGAGCTCAAAACATGATTGGATAAAAAAAAAAAAAAAGGACTGTGCCTAGATATAAAGGAGGAAGAAATATATTCAATTATATAAAGAAACTTTCAAAGTTTATAATTTGCAATGATGTAACAATATGAATATACAAACAAATGACTTGTGTTATATTGCAATCAGTTTAAAAATTAAGAGGTAAACATCCTCTGAAAATACTTTGGAGCCATAGTTTTATGTAAGTAAGAAAATTTTTAAAAATAATTAATCAGGACTAGCAGTATACCTGCAGTTGCATAGCATGAGTGAGGACTGCCCCCAAGTCTTAGTAACACACACATAAATAAATAAATAAATAAATAAATAAATAAATAAATAAATAAATATATAAATAAATATAACAGAATAAATAAAATAATCACCAAAAATGGTTCGGACAGTGCATTGGCTTCAGTTGGGAAATCTCGAATGTTTATATTTAAAGAAGTATCTTACTATAGCTCTTAGACAAATCTTAGTCACAAGAATATTCAATGATGAAAATAAACTGGGTATTTCACCAGTATAGGAGCTTGGATTAACAGCCACTGTTTTTCTGCATGTTTCAAGAAGAAATTAGCTGTCCATTTCCTTGTATTCATTTTAAGTGTGTGCCGTTGTGTAAGGCAGGTACTTGGCCTCACTCCTGATCTCTTCAATACACTTGTGACGTGTACAACTAGTGTAATCACTTTTATACTGCACATATATTTACCAGTGTAAACTGTATCTCTATAAAAGTTAAATAACGCACACACAAAGTTTAGTAACTGCCAAAAAATGAAAGAAACATACTGACTGAGAAAAAAAATGTATCTTCTAGCTGGAGAGATGGCTCAACAGTTAAGGCACTTGCCTGTGAAGCCTAAGGCCCTGGGTTCAATTCCTCAGTACCCACATAAGCCAGATGCACAATGTGGCACATGCATCTGGAGTTAGTTTACATTGGTTGGAGGCCCTACTGCACCCATTCTCTCCTTTCTCTCTCTCTCTCACTCTCTTTTCCTCTTTTTCTCCCTCTCTCTCTAATTAAATAAAATATTGTCAGAATATGTTGAAAATGTATCTTCAGTATTAGTTAAGTAAAAGTACATGCATATGTACATTGCACATATAATCATGGTAAAACTATCATCCTTATCATTGATAGAAATGGCATGTCAATAAAAGAGATAAAAACCTATGGAGTAAAAGCCAGTACATGCATTTGAAATAAATGTGTTACCTCACACATCACTGCAAAAGTGGTATGAAGAAATATAAAATATTATTTTCTTAACAGTTATATAACACAGAAACATTCCACTCCAGATTTAAACTTTGGGGAGAACACATAAGAAGAAAAGTACAAAGTTATTTCGAGTTTATAAGAGTCTTTAGAAACATTTTAACCAATAATTCATTCATTTGATATTTTCACAACAACATCATTTTAGCCAAGCAATCATTCCATCTCTGTTTGAACACCTGTTATGGCAACACCACACATTTCCTGCCAATACTGTTTCTGCCAGCTCTATTACTCAAAACTAATATTTGGTTTGCACAGAACCAAATATATTCACTTTGTCCTCAACTTAATCTTTTTGGACGTTAAAAGAGAAGAAAATCCTTATTTTTATAAGAGATTTAACATAAATTTAAAAAAAATTTTGACTCCACTGAGGAGGATCTCCAAGGTAATGGGAGTAGGAGAGAGAGGATGACAGTATATAAACTGTAATAATATATTTAAAATAAAAAATTTAAATAATAATGCTTTCTACTACTGACCACATTTTATACATGCATGTGCATATCTCTTTAGGAGAAATTTCCAAGGTTAATGAACTCATTATAGGGATATGAATTTTTGTCATAAACACTATGATCCTGTAAATATTTTGAGGGGATTTTATTTGGGGAAGTTTTAGGTTCCTTTCACATGTGAAAAAAATTCACCATGTGTAGTTTGGTCATGGGCAGCTGACACCTTGTCTGTTTGGCAACTTTACAGCTGAAGCATGGATGCTTAGTTTAATTCACACACTCCTGTTGCTTTACCATGTTCTTTTCTTATATTGCTCAAGTTACTTTGTCTAACCAAGTACTGCAGAGAACATATTTTATCTAGTTATTAAAAAAACAGTTTACCCAAATATTAACATGCTTGCGATTTCAAAATATTCATCTAGTGTATTACCTACAGCAATTGCCTAAGTATGTGAGCTCACCCCATATCCATGTGATTAAACCGAATCACCAGTCGGGCGGTGTGAGTTGTGGGCAGCTTTAGCAGGTTTCTTGGACAGAGCTCTAAGGAAGACAAGCAGTGCTCAGACAAAGGAGCCCACCGTCCTGCCTTGAGCCTTCCACCGTGAGCACACAATGCACGAGCTCCGTTCAGGATGAAGAAAGCTCTTTACAGATACAAAACCTGCTAGCGACCTCATCTAGAGCGTCGCAGGTTTCACAGCTGTGAGAAACGAAGTTCTGATGTTTACAAGCCGCCCAGATTGTGAAACTATCCCCGAGCCTTTCCTTTTGCTTTGAAAGATCTCAAGGCATTGGAGACGTCACTGAGAGATTTAAGCTAAAAACCATAAGTATGGAAGACATGCAAATGGACTTTCTAGCCAGTCACTTTAAACAACTCGGACTCTAATAGAGAGAAGAATGAGTCCTGCGTTGAGGACATATTTCAAGACGACAGCTACCACCACCACTGCAGGAAGCACCAATGGCGTGACTAGAGCCTCGACACAATCATTCTGTTGTGGAAGTTGAACAAACAGTGAAAGTCTGATAGAGTCATTGAAACGTCCTGTGCTGCTTTCCCTCTTCTAACCAGAGTCACAGTGAGGAACGAGGAACTTCAGGAATTTGGGGAAGACGAAAACCAACTACTCGTGTCCACGATAAAAACTCCAGATAGAGATAAGAAGGACCTTCATTACGAACACGGTAGCAACGAAAACAAGGGAGGAGCTGATGTTTGAAACACTAACAATGCAATCCCCATATATATATAATCCCCATATATATATAGAACATACAGCAAGCTCCTCTTAAATATACCAACGATAATTTTTTCTAAGAATGTATGGGACTTTCTGGAGTATGAAAAAAATCTGAGAATCTGAATATGAAATAGTTCAAATTAAACAGAAATGATTAACACAGGATTAACAGACATGTGCACTATATTTAATGTTTTCAAGTGCAATCCTGAGGTATCACATAAATACATCTTGTAAAAAAATAGCTTTTAGGGCTGGAGAGATGGCTTAGCAGTTAAGGCGCCTGCCTCCTAAGCCTAAGAACACTGGTTCCAATCTCCAGCGGTTCCAATCTCCAGGTCCCACGTTTAGCCAGATGCAAAGTGACGCAAGGGTGCAATGCCGCACTTGACCACAAGGGGGCACACGCATCTGGATTTAGTTCACAGCAGCTGAGAGGCTGCTGGTGCACCCATCTCTGTCTTCCTCTACCTCTCTCTGTCTCTCTCTGTGTCTCTCTCCAAAAAAAATAGCTTTTATAGGACTTGAGAGATTGCTTAGTGGTTAAGGCTCTTGCCTGCGAAGCTTAAGGACCCATATTTTATTCTCCAAATCCCACATTAGCCAGACACACAAAGGTGAGGCAAGCACAAGGTCTCACATGTCCACTAGGTTAGCAGAAGCATCTGGAGTTTGATTGCAGGGCCTGAGGCCCTGGCAGGCCAATCCTCTACCTCTCCTCTCTCTCTCTCTCTCTCTCTCCCTCTCTCTCTCTCTGTCTATATATATATATATATATATATATACCTTTTATTAAAAGTGATTTATTTTTCTTAGAATTTATTATGGGTTTTTAGGAATCTTGTGTACAGGTTGAATTTACAGAAAAATAAAGCAAGATGTTTTATGGAGAAATCATCTGTGTAAAGAAGACAGATTTCCCATCCCGGTCAGACTCTTCAAGGTCTGAATTTTGTAGAGAGACAGAGAGAGAGGGACAGGAAGACAGATAGAGATGGGCGCGCCAGCAGCCACTCAGCTGCTGCGAAAGAAATCCAGATGTGTGCGCCCCCTTGTGGTCAAGTGCGGCATTGCGCCCTTTGCATCTGGCTAAATTTGGGACCTGGAGATTGGAACCGCTGGAGATTGGAACCGGCGTTCTTAGGCTTAGGAGGCAGGCGGCTTAACCGCTAAGCCATCTCTCCAGCCAGAGGAGAAAGTTTTTAAAAATGTATATATTTTGCACTTGAACAGTTGAAGCAGGAAAATCACCATATTCAAGGCCAGCCTAGGCTACATAGTGATTTTCAGGCAAGTATACACTACACAGTGAGCCCCTGATCTTAAACACACAGACCAACAAATAAATAGTGTAAAAGCTTAATCCGTCTTTAAAGAAATGTATATTAGAAATGGGACATTAGAAATAAATGCACCATGACAAAGTACATAATAGGCAAAGTGCAGAATACTATCTCTGGCATTAAAAAGAATAATATGATTTTAATCGATTATACATTAATCTATGTTCTCAGCAACTGTGACCATTTTAGTTATATTTGAACAATGAAATCCAAGTGACTCAGGCAGAAATTGTAGTTCATCTTTCCTCAGTATTCTACTTCACCTGTGGACTCCCTGTCAGGGTTATAATTGCATGAATAAAGAATAGGATGATGATTAAGATAAGACTTTTCCATCTGAGTACATGAATTATCTTACTAGGAAATAATTATTTTTAATGTATATTTCAGTTGATGCGATATAATAAGTGTGGTAAATATTCAATTCTCACACTTTTGTATGTATTTCCTTCAAGAAAGACTCAGATGACATGTCATGAGATACAAAAGGCACGCGTTGCTGGGAGCAGATTGTCACACATATCTGATAGTGTAGTGACCCATATGGCACTCTCTTTGCAGTAGGCCACATAATGAAATTCCAGAAATTTCATATAGTTCTACTTAAATATATCAGAAAAATATGTATTTCATATTAAAAATAACATATTCATTTAAAACTATACCTTATTACTGTCAGGACTTTTTCAAGAGTCAAAGATTTTTCATAGCATTCCATGAAATATATTCAATTCATCTATCAAATCCCAAGAATACATCCTACATGAAATTCTCTTCCCTGAAGAAGTAGATTATTTACAAGTTTTATTCCTATAAGTTGGTCACAAACATAGAATAAATATAATTTTCTCAATGCTGCAGAGGGAAATATTAAATGAATAACTTGTATTTCCTCTTTAGAACTCTAAATTTCTTGATCTTGAAGGTTAGCACATAAAGGGGAAGTCATGGTCTGTCGGCTCACCTGACAACGTAAAGACCCTCATTATAGGCTGTAATGACACAGCAATACACCCATGTCCACAAACCATAGTAAACAACGACATAGGCAAACACCAGTCTCACATCAGTAAAAACGAATGTCCTATGTTCCAGCTGATCACTGAATATTTTGTAAATCCTTTTCCGGTATTCCCTCATAGCACCCATTGCCCAGTTAGTGATCACATAAAACATCCAGCCACCACTTTGCACCACCTGTCCCTACAACTAGCAAATGTGAAGCTGACCCTTGATGACCTTGCCTCTGGCATTCACTTGCTTGTAAACGTCTCCCTCACCTCCCAGCCTTCCGCTGGAGTTTGAGAAGAATCCATAACTTCCTTTTCCGTAACATACCATTGAAGAATGTCATGGAAAGTCATACGATTCAGAATCTGTCACTCTAGCACTCTCTCTCTCTTTCTGTCTCTCTCTCCACCGCCTTGGCTGACAGAGCTTCCGCATAGAGAGCAGTGGCACATGGAAAAGCTGGGGGAGGCTGGCCAATGGTAAGTAGAAACCAGTGGAGCCAGTGAAAGATAATGAAGATGCTTTGCTGTTAGGAACGATGGTCATATACCTTATATATATTAATTTTAAATCAGAAAGCAGAGTAATAGATTTTCAGAGCTTATTTAGAAAAAGTATTTGCTAGGCTGAAGAGATGGCTTAGCAGTTAAGGCATATGCCTGCAAAGCCAAAGGACCTGGGTTCAATTCCCCATGTAAAGTACCCATGTAAAGCCAGATGCACAAGGTGGCACATGCATCTGGAGATTGTTTGCAGTGGCTGGAGGCCTTGGTATGCCAATTTCCCTCTCTCTATATCTGCTCTCTCTTTCTCATAAATAAATTTAAAAAAAAATTTTAAAATAAAAAGTATTTGCCATTTGATAATCTGCTACCAAAAACTGGTACAGTGTAACGGCCCTGGTGAGCTCAGGATTGCACTGAGGCTCTGAATGTATAGGTCACTGGTGTAAAGTACCACATGGACTGTCAGATTGTTCTAGAGACTGAGCATCTCTCTCCCGCGTTTTCTTTACCTTGGGGCAATGCAGTTATGTGTCTTTGCTTTTCACAATGATACGTGAGGATGATCTGCGTTCTTGCTCAGCCATATAATCATCTCATCTCAGAAATACTTTGTAGCAAAGGTGAGTTTGCATTTCAACGCTCTGAGTGACTAAGCAAATCTTTCTTGTCTATCCTCATTCCAGCACATTTATTTTAAATATTGACATTAGAATGAGGTGTTGCTGTTGTTGTTTTATTTTATTTTTTATTTTATTTTATTTTTATTTTTTTGGTTTTTCAAGATAGGGTCTCCCTCCAGCACAGGCTGACCTGGAATTCACTCTGTATTCTCAGGGTGTCCTCGAACTCTCGGCGATCCTCCTACCTCTGCCTCCCGAGTGCTGGGATTAAAGATGTGTGCCACCACACGCAGCTTTAGAATGAGGTGATAGTTTTTTAAATAAATATTTTTTATGTTTAAATTCCTCATTTCTATGATAATGTGAACATAATTGACCTATATACCAATTTATAGACACTGTAAATTTTGTCCTATTTTCTTCAGAGAGGAGGATGCCCTGAGGGGCTAAGCTGCAACCTCACAGATTTGCCCAACTGATGACAGATTTGAAATTAAACTGGTTCTGAGACCGCACTGGTTCTGTCTCCCCCTGCTAAGTATTCCTAGTAAAGTAAAGCCAAAAGCCTTCAAAAATTGTCTCATAAGGATAAAGGCACTGCTAGAAATTTCAAATTGGAAAGATTCTTCATGCATCTTTGTCATTTTTTTTGCAATACACAGTGTAAGAAAATGTGTTTTGCTACATACAGTTGCATATGGAGTGTATCAGAAACTGACAAGTGAAAGAAAGTGGTGTTTAGAAAAGTACACACTTTCCTAACCTGTGCTCTTGCTGAATCTACTAACCTCAATATGGTCCTGGCCATAATCTATTAGTTAGGATAAAAATGTGTTCATATATGTATAAAAGCCTCCCTCCTTCATGTAGCTTTGAAGACATGAATATATGAACATATGTTATAGGAAAATATAATGATCATTTGTATGTATAGAAATTATGTGCTTCTACGATCTTTTGATAATAAGTAAATAAAAGTTATAAAGCACTTGATTCAAATGTCAGTCAGTGGTTAATTACCTAGTCACATAAGGCCACAAGTTCAATACCAAGTAACACAAGTTAAGTTTTATAAGAAGTTTCCCTTTCTTTCACTCATTGATTCATTAAAAATACTCATATACTATGGATTAGGTTAATGTAGTGTCCTTTTAAATTTAATAATTTTAAGATTTTTTGGTAATGCTAACAGCTTATTAATTTTTCTCGATACACTGGATAAACTACCATCAAAATATATAATATGCTTTTTAATTTGTGGAAGCTTTTATGAGGTTATCTTATACACACCTAACTCAAATAGTTTATTTTAATTTTAAAAAAGATCATGAGAGAGTCATTGATTGAGCAGGGTTCTAGTGTCTGTGTCCAATGTACTGACGATTAGGACTGAACAGTAGAAAAGACACGTCAAGGGTTTCCTATCATAGACCGTCTTCATGAAAGCGCCAGTCATCCCCGCCAGCTACGAGTGACACCCTAGAAAGTGACAGAGTACTTTCTTACCAAAGGCACCTCTATGTGAAATCTGTCACTTCCATCCTGAGGACTTCTGTTCAGTAGGTCACAAGGAGACCGTGTATGTCCCAATAGACTTACTGCTTAGGCAAAAAATAAAAATAAAAATAAAAGATTTCTGCAAAGCCCTTTCCTGGCCTTGCATTCTAAGTATACAAAACACTGAAAGTAGCCCAGTTAGGTGTCCCCAGGGAAAAAAGAGGAAATTAGGACACTTGAAAGAATGGCTCAAGGTACCTCCTCCTGAGCCAATGCAACTATGACTTTGAAATATAAATCCTGAGAACATTTTAATGCATGTGTCTAAGGCTTGAGATTCATATTTATTGCTATAACATTATCATGAAATGTGTATCTTCTCTGTGAGTTCTCAAGATCTAGGTATTTCATGAAAATGACAAAGTTGGATTTCAACAGAACCCAGTATACTCATGAATCAAAAATGAGAGCCATATCTTACTAATCCATGTTTTCCTATATTATCCATTCACCAAGACAGCCTTGGGGCATGCAAATCTAACCTCCAGAAGCTGCATGGAATGGAATTTCTCAATAATACTAATACTGTTTAGGCACGTTTAACCATGATCATTGTGTTTTTTATTTCCAATCAGGCCTCTATTGAGTTTATAATCATGCACTTGAAAAAAAATCACATATTCTAATAGCAAAATTAACAAGTGATCCAGAGAAAGCTTTCCTAACAAAATGAGTTCACATAAAGTTTCTTAACTTACTCAAGATAATATCTAAACCCTGAATCTTTGAAATGCTTTTTTGTGTCATATCATGCTATTTTAAATTTGGGTTCCTCTATACATTAGAAAATTAAAATAGTTAGAAAAGGCCCATTTCTAATCTAGGAACTGTTCCATGAAATAAATTCGAAGTTCCTTAGAGTGAGAGGATTTCATGCTGTAAGTTTTGCCTTTGTTCTTTTGCTATTATTTTTTATGTACTAAATTTTACTTTGTGTTTTTGGTATATATAGTACTGTACATACTTTGTCAGCATGTACTGAATAGATACTAAATGTTTATTATTTACTTCATGTATGTGTGTAATGTGGAAGTGGCTGTGCATTCTAAGTGTCAGTACACAGGCGGGTGTGAGTGTACATGCTTGTGCATGTGGAGGACACAACAACCTCAGGTGTGAACCTCAGGTATGCCATTTACCTCATTTTGAGACAATCTTTCATGGGATAAGAGCTCACTGGGTAGCTTAGACTGGCTGCTGCAAAGCTCCATGGAACCCATGTTTCCACCTCCCCAGCAGTGGGTGGGGGCGGGGTGCCTGCCATCACACCTAGCATTTATTGGCTAGTGGGGATGAAATTCAGATGCTCATGCTTGTGAGACCATCACTTTATCAACCAAATCATCTCTTCAGCCCCTGAACATTTAGTTATTTTATTCTCCCAACTGTTGCACAAAAAAAAAAAAAAAAAAAACTTGCTAAGATAAAATTTAAAAGTATACTATAAACAGCCAGGTGTGGTGGCACACACTTTTAATCCAAGCACTCGGGAGGCAGAGGTAGAAGGGTCACTGTGAGTTCGAGGCCAACCTGAAACTGCATAGTAAATTTCAGGTCAGCCTGGGCTAAAGCAAAACCCTACCTCAAAAAGCCAAAAAAAAGTATACTATAAACAAACCCATTCACACTCAAATTTAATCTCTATTATGGTATTGCCCAATTCTTGATTAACTTTGTTCATTTCCTAAAGATCATAGTTACGCTAACAATAATCAATGTGAACCTCTTTCTATATCTAAGAATGTGATGTGAACTATTGATAGTGTGTTTATGATTTAGTGGTTTTGCAAATCTGATAGCAATCCCCATGACCAATTCCTTGCCTCCACTCAGAACTTAAAACCTCTACCAATACAGGGAGTATCTTCTGTCTCTCGTTCTCTCTCTCCTTCCCTCCCCCAGCCAGTCTCTCTCTCTCTTCCTCATCCCCACCCCCTCCTCCCGGAATGATTTTATATTTATTCAAGATTACCTCTAAGCTGTTATAGCTTGGATATAAAATGGTGGCTAAAGGCCCATGTTAAGAGGCTACATCGGCAGCCTAGGGCTCTACTGGGAGGCAGTGAAACCCTGTAGTGGTCTCAGGTCATGAGGACCGCTGTTGAAGGACATTCTGGGACTTGAACTTCTGCCTCTCTCTTGTCCTTTCTGGTGGCCATTGCTACATGTTCCTGCATGACCACAGACCCAGAATGGGTCAAATGACGGAGCTGAAACTTCCAAAAACATGAACAAAATGAACCTTGCTGCCTCAAAGTTGGTTATATCCAGCATTTTGTGACAGTACTGGAAATCTGACTAAAATGCAAGCAAAATTTCCACCAGAGTTGATGGTTAAAGGCATTTGCTTGTGAAAGCTGTGCACGTGCACCAGTGTCTCTTGTCACTGCGAACAAATGCCAAACATGTGCATCTATGTGCATCTAACTTTACACAGATGATGGGAAATTGAACCTAAGGCATCAGGCTTTGCAAGCAAGTGCCTTTAACCATTGAGCAATCTCCCCAGGCCCGTCTTCCCTTTGGTATTTCTCGTTTGTTTGTTTGTTTGTTTGTTTGTTTGTTTGTTTACTTGCTTCTTGAAATAGGGTCTCAATATGTAGCCTTAGCTGTTTTGAAACTCACTATGTAGACTAAGGCCTCAAATTTGTGGCCATCCTCCTGCCTCTGCCTCCCAAATGTTAGGATTACATGTGCATATACCACCCCCACTTATAGAACATTTCTTTAGAAAGCTTTCATATTTTTACGTGAGAAACATCACTATGTTCCTACTATGCTCCTCCAAACTCTCATAGCTGATATAATTAAATTGCATTACTGTCTCTACACCTTTGTTTTAGACATAAAGTCTTCGAAGGACAAGAAAAGGAATCTTTGAAGAGTGTAATGTCAGGGCTCACTAAAGACCTTTCTGGTTTATAAACACTAACTGAATGTTTCTTTAAAGAATGAACAATGAAGAAACTACTGGAGTAACTGCAGAGATTAAATGCATTATGGAAATTCAAAATTCAGGGCTGGGGAAACAGCTCAGCCAGTAAACACTCACTGTGCAAGTGTGAGGACCAGAGTTCAAATACACAGCCCCACAAAAATGCCAGGTGGGCACAGAGACCATCTGTAGCCCAATGTACTGAAGGCAGAGACAGGAATCCCAGGGCAAACTAGTGATATAGATGAGCTGAATTTGTGAATTCTAGACCCGAGAGACCTGCCTTAGGAAAACAGAGGGACAGACAAAGATGCCGTACATCAACCACTGACCCCCACACATGCACGTGTACCCACACATATACACACAAAGACATTCATAACTGAGGGATTCCATGATCACTTGAAAGCTTGGATATAACATTTACATTTCAATTTTAGAATGAGATAACTGAATGGAAAGGATAGTCCCTTTTATATCTCATTAATCAAAAATCCTCTAAAAAGCAGGAGGCAAAGTGTTAGAGAGAGAGAGAGAAAGACCAGGGAGGAAGGTGAGCACAGAAGAATGTGATCGACATGTTCACGTAGGCTTACG
>PVKW010000121.1:215291-265801 GCA_004027895.1 Orientallactaga bullata
GTTTCATGATGGGGAGCATGGGGCTTGTGTTTCAAGGGGAAGTTTCATGATGGGGAGCATGGGGCTTGTGTTTCAAGGGGAAGTTTCATGATGGGGAGCATGGGGCTTGTGTTTCAAGGGGAAGTTTCATGATGGGGAGCATGGGGCTTGTGTTTCAAGGGGACATTTCACGATGGGGAACATGGGGCTTACGGTTTCAAGGGGAAGTTTCATCATGGGGAGCATGGGGCTTACGGTTCCATGGAGACATTTCATGATGGCGGGAAGATGGCACCAGTAGGAAACAGCCTCACATTGTCACACATCAGCTGCAAGGTGCGCGCATCAAGAGTGAGCTGGCTAGCTAACACCCAGTGGGCGGAACTAACAAGCCTCAAGTCTGACCCCCAGTAACACACCTCCTCCATTAAGGTTCAACCTACTAAACTACCACCAACAGGGGAGCAGGTTTCCCAAACACATGATTTCACCCGAGGCTCTACAGCCCACCTTCAGTGAAATCCCACTCCTGGCCAAATCTAACTCCTTCCTATCATGATTTTTGTACTATCAAATCTAATTCTTTAACTTTCATGTAGAGATCTGCCTTGAAAGTAATCCATTCTTTCTTTCTTTCTTCCTTTGTTTCTTTCTTTCTTTCTTTCTTTGTAAATAATGTTTTTATTATTAGAGAGAGAGATTGAGAATGGGCATGCCAGGGCCTTTAGCCACTGTAAATGAACTCCAGGTGTATACACCATTTTGTGCATCTGATGGGTACTGGGGAGTCGAACTCAGGTACCCAGGCTTTGCAGGCAAGTGACTTAACTGCTGAGCATCTCTCTAGCCCTATTTTTTTTTTCTTTCTTATGATTCATTTTATATTATTCTTTTTGGCTTATAGAGGTTTATCTACATTCATAGAATTTTTTATTGGTTCGTTTGCATAAAAATCACTACTTCAACTGATGTTCAGAAACAGCCAATAAATCTGAGGAAAGATATTTTAGAAAGAAAACACTTTGCAACCAGAAAAGAATGATCATGATGCTTACGTAACAATTCGCTATATAAAAGGAAAATTCAGTGAGCCTCTTCAGCCTGACAGTGGACGTCAATCCCAGTAGAAATATTCCAAAGTCAATGAATCTGACAATGGTTGACCTGTGGGCTGACAGAGCAAGGAAGGATATGGTCCACACTGGAACCCCCAAGCCTGAGCTACAGAGCTCCCACTTGAAGCATGGCTGAGGGACCACTAAGGCATGGATGCCCAAATCTAAATAAAACTGTGTTTTCATCCAGTCCTACACCATCATTTTTCAAACATAGGTGGCTGATCTCAGAGAAGTGATAAATCTTACAATAAATTTCTCAGAGAGAATACTACAAATTTTGTCACACACAAAAAAAAAAAAAAAAAACTGGGCTGGAGAGATGGCTTAGAGGTTAAGGCGCCTGTCTGCTAAGCCTAAGAACACCAGTTCCAATCACCAGGTCCCACGTTTAGCCAGATGCAGTGACACAAGGGCGCAATGACGCACTTGCCCACAAGGGGGAGCACGCATCTGGAGTTCATTCACAGTGGCTGAGAGGCTGCTGGTGCACCCATTCTCTCTCTCTTTCTCTCTCTCTCTCCCTCTCCCTCCCTCCTTCTCTCTCTCTCTCTCTCTCTCTCAAAAAAAAAAAAAAAAGCACTAAAACTTGGAGTTGAGGAGATGGCTCAGGTAAAAGTGCTTGGTTTGCAATCAGGTAGACCTTAGTTCACTCCAGAACCCACATCGAAGACCCAAGTCAGGTGTGGTGGTCTACACTTGGACTCTCAGTGCTCGGTGGGCAACTAAAGACTTGATACCTCGGGTTCATTGCCAGGTTTTCAAGCCTAATCATGGAAGTCCAGACCAATAAGAAACTATGTCTCCAAAAAGACTGGACTTGAGAGATGGCTCAGCAGGTAAGTGTGATTCTTCCACAAGCATCGGGGCCTTAGGAAGCCTGAACATGCTAGAGTACAACAATCCAGATCTCGTGTAAACAGATAGATGTGGCCACACATGCCTATAACCAGAATGTCAGAACCCCACAAGCTCCAGAATCAAAAGAGATTCTAGCTCAAAATAAGATGCGTGGTGGCACATCCCTTTAATCCCAGCACTCAGGAGGCAGAGGTAGGTGGATTGCCATGAGTTCGAGGCCACCCTGAGACTACATAGTGAATTCCAGGTCCGCCTGAGCTAACAAAGACCAGGGGAAAGAGTAATGGAGTGGAACACCAGACTTTCTGCTCTGGCTGCCTGAGGCATTTCCACACCACCCTGCTACAAGTGAGCAAATGGAGCATAAAACCACACAGTACACACACACACACACACACACACACACACACCAAAAGTAAAAATTAAAAATAAAGAAATAGCGTTTGTCCACTGCTAAACACACACACACAAAGGCACACATGTGCATATGCACCCAAAACCACATCTGCACTCAGGCAAATATGATCATGTGTACACATACAAATACATATGTACACACAAGAAAGAGTAAATGATTGGATCTTTAAGATATTTTTAGACCTGGGAAGATGGTTCAGGGGTTAAAGTGCTTCCTTTCAAAGCCTGCCAGCCCAGGTTCGATTCCCCAGTACCCACAGAAAGCCAGATGCACGAAGTGGGGCCTGTGTCTGGAGTCCATGTAAAGTGGCAAGAGGCCGTGCTATACCCGTACACTTTCTCAATCTTCCTACTTCTCTCCTTCCCATCTCACAAATTAACTAAATAAAATTATTTTTTAAAAGTGAAAATAAGGAGGCCAGGCATGATGGTGCATGCTTTAATCCTAGCACTCAGGAGGTTGAGTTAGGAGGGTCACCATGAGCTTGAGGCCAGCCTGAAGCTAAAGAGTGTCAGATTAGCCTGGGCTGCAGTGAGACCCTGCCTCAACAAAAACCAGAAAATTAATTAATTAATTAATTAATTAATTAATTTAAAGCAATAAAGAAAATTAATGAGAGATAAAATATGTCCTCAGGGCTGGAGAGATGGCTTAGCAGTTAAGGCGTCTGCTCGCTAAGCCTAAGAATGCCAGTTCCAATCTCCAGGTCCCACGTTTAGCCAGATGCAAAGTGACACAAGGGCGCAATGCCGCACTTGACCACAAGGGGGCGCACGCATCTGGATTTCATTCGCAGTGGCTGAGAGGCTGCTGGCGCATCCATCTCTATCTGTCTCCCTCTCCCTCTCTTTCTGTCTCTCTCTGTGTCTCTCTCCAAAATAAAAATAAATAAAAATATGTCCTCAGTACCATCTAAGCCATAGCACATTTCTTCATTTTACAACACTTTGGAAAGTTAATAGCACCAGAATAATTAGGCAAGTTTTGTCATATGAAGTAATTGGCAGGCTTCATCTGCTATCATAGCCTGCAAACCACAGAACAGGAGGACGCGAATGGAAAGGTCATAGGAAGCTAAGCAGGAAAAGGCAGCTCAACTGCATTACATCAATAAAAGAATTGATAAGAGAAGGACAATTTACAAAGGTAAAGTGATACAGGACAAATCAAAACACCCACAGAAAACAATGCGTACAGGAAACACAGTGACTGGCAGCCAGTGCTTGTCAGATGCTACGATTCCAAAGATAAAAACATCCTGCAGAAAGTAAAGCTTGGAGTTGTTGATCCATTAAAACGGCAACATCACAACTTGTGGGTGAGGCATCCTGTTAAAATCTGAGAACTTCCCAAGGTGAGCTCCTGCTGCTGCATGTACTCTCGAGAAGAAATGGACCGGGAATTGGATGAAAAGTTTGAAAATTTATTTACATGCATAATTCAGTATCTATGAGCAAAGAATTTATTGCTGAGATATTAAAATGTCCCCCTTTTTCTGGTGAATATTTTAATTAAAAAAATCTAAAAAGCTAAGTCATTGTAATTTAAAGTTGCAGTAAAACTAATTCTAATAGTGAAGCAACCCTTTCCAAGCAAGTCTTTGAATCATTAGAGGATTCGAAGATAATTTCTTGTGAATGCAAACAAGATAATCATAGAAGTGCATATATCAAGTAGCCCTTTCTTCAAACACTAGTGGTCATGCATATTCAACAGAATGCAAATATTGACTTTTCTGATAGCAAGAGAAGCACATTGAAAAAGGGTCCGATGAAAACTTATAATCATTTTGTAGAATATGGCAATGACCTTCACACTCCTGAGCCAAGTGTATTCTACTTGAATCTCTAATTGCACTAAGCTTGAAGAAGTTTCCACAACTTAAAAAATAAAACAGATGCTTGAAAAAGGGCAATCTGTGCCAGTACAATAAAGGCAGGAAATAAATAAACAGTCCCTATATCTTTTTATGTACCCCAGGAGGTTCAAGAGAACCTCGGGTTTCAATTGTCTTCTCTCAAAAGACAAACTAGGGGCTGGAGAGATGGCTTAGCGGTTAAGGCGCCTGCCTCCTAAGTCTAAGAATGCTGGTTCCAATCTCCAGCAGTTCCAATCTCCAGGTCCCACGTTTAGCCAGATGCAAAGTGACGCAAGGGCGCAATGCCGCACTTGACCACAAGGGGGGGTGCACGCATCTGGATTTCGTTCGCAGCAGCTGAGACGCTGCTGGTGCACCCATCTCTATCTGTCTTCCTCTCCCTCTCTCTCTCTGTCTCTCTCCAAAAAAAAAAAAAAAAAGACAAACTAGAACTTGTAAAGTTGCCTGTCTCAGAAAATAAACAATGAGAGATTAGAAAGAAACCTGTCTACTGAGTATCATCCATGTTCTCTGCAGTGTTCTCAATTTATAGTGACTATTAACTATTTTAAAGAAGAAACACCCATTTAAACTACAATCTCATGCAAATTACACCATGTTTTTCACTTCATAAGTGCAGACTTAGCAAGCTTCCAACACCAGCCCAAGCAAAACTATGGACTCAAGACAAAGACTGGCCTTGAGTTAATGTTTCCACATGTACCTTAGTGAAGCAAAAGTAAATGCTGTTTGGGCTGGAGAGATGGCTCATTGGTTAAGGTGCTTGGCTGCAAATCCTGATGACCCTGGTTTGATTCTCCAATACTCACGTAAAGCAGATGCACAAAGTGGTACACGCATCTGGAGTTCATCTGCAATGGCTTGAGGCACTGGTGTGCCCATTCTCTCTACCTCATTCTCTCCCTCTCTGTTTCTCTTTCTCCTCTCTCTCTTTCTCTGTCTCTCTCTCTCCTTGCCAATAAGTAAAAAATTAAATAAATGCTGCTTATTAAATTAGCAAGTACATCAGATATAGTAAAAGAGGTGAATTCTGTCTCAATGGTTACGTAATGACATTTAGTGTATTCAATTGTACTCTGTAAAAATATAGAGACAGGGCTGGAGGGATGGCTTAGTGGTTAAGGAATTTGCCTGCAAAGCCAAAGGACCCAGGTTCGATTCCCCAGGACCTACATTAACCAGATGCACAAGGTGGCACCCACATCTGGAGTTCGTTTGCAGTGGCTGGAGGCCCTGGTGCACCCATTCTCTCTCTCTCTCTCTCTCTCTCTCTCTCCCTCTCTCTCTCTCTCTCTCTGTACCCCCTCAAATAAATAAATAAATAAAAATATTTAAATATATATATATAGAGAGAGAGAGAGGGCTGGAGAGATGGCTCAGCAGTTAAGGTGCTTGCCTGCAGAGCCTAATGACCTGAGTTGAATTTCCCAGTACCCACATAAAGCCAGATGCACAATGTGGCACATACATCTGAAATTCATTTGCAATGGCAGGAGGTCCTGGTGCATTCATACTGTCTCTCTTCTATCTCTTTCTCCTTGCTCATAAATAAATAATACTATTACAATATATAGAGAGAAAGAAAACAAATGAATGTTTCCCTGATGTTGGGTGGAGGAGGCACACCCATAAAGGAAGGAGACTTGAGAGCACATGTAGGTGATGGATGGGTTTAGACTCCTGATGGGGATAAGTAGAGGATGCTTGATAAATCTTACACTCACAGAACTATGGGCTGATACCGAATATTGAATGCACATGCATGTACATATATGTATTTAACATGTAACTATATGTCTCTTTATTACATTAGTGGTGGTTGTACTTGTGAGTACATCACCAAAACTCACAGAACACTTTCAATAACATCATATCTTCACAACGTTCTTTCAAATTTGATGTTATTGGAATAGCTATTTCCAGCATTTTAAATTGAGTTCAAATTTCAAAACTCAAAATAACAAGATGAACTCCAGATCCTACAGAATCTCACATTGCTACTGCCTTGAGAAACCAACACCACCTGAGCAGCTAGGCTTCACGGCCCATCTGAAATCAGATATCACACCAAGACAATGAAACACACTGCTACTGTAGACAGGCTCATATCATATCAAGACAATGAAACACACTGCAACTGTAGATTAAACTGGATGCAAAATACTTCTTTGTCTAAACATTGTGAATAAAATAGAAAATGTCATTTCACGAATAAAATATTAAATTTAATTTTAATTTTAAGCACTTTTAATTATAACTCAATTGTTAAATAATACTACTTCAAAAATGATGTATATGGTAAAATTACTAAAGTATAAAATGAAATTATAATATAATATAGTGACTACTATAAACAACTTGAATATACATGAACATAAATTATATTACCACAATGGGAATTTTTTAACATAATCCATTAAGGAAACACAATGGTATCAAGATACAAAAATCCGAAGATTGCCGGGCATAGTGGTGCACGCCTTTAATCCCAGCACTCAGGAGGCAGAGGTAGGAGGATTGCCATGAGTTCGAGGCCACCCTGAGACTACATAGCTAATTCCAGGTCAGCTTAGACCAGAGTGAGACCCTATCTCAAAAAACCAAAAAAAAAAAAAAAAAAAAAAATCCAAAGATTGACAGGAATAGAGAGGATACGCTGAAAGGCTGGCCAACAATTAACTAAAGCTTTAGTCTTGTGCTCTCTTTGTATAGATATTTTCAGGTTAGCTCCCTATGACACAGAAGACCTTATTTAAGTGAACTGAAATAACACATCACCTCTGTGTCCTTGCTTCTCAATGGAATGTGTGAGAATGGGTGCACAAGGTAACATTAAACCATGGCACTTAATGCTGACTTTGTCAGATAGACAATTGGAGTGCATGCTCAAGCTTGTGTCTGCCTCACCTGGAGATGGAAATGCAGCAGCTACTCACAACATGCTAACAGTGTCATTCCAGAGTAAACAAATGGAAATAGATCTGGACAAAACAATTAATAGAGCTGGAGGGATGGCTTAGCAGTTAAGGCATTTGCCTGCAAAGCCAAAGGATCCTGGTTCAACTCTTCAGGACCCACGTAAGCCAGATGCACAAGGGGGCGCATGCATCCAGAGTTTGTTTGCAGTGGCTGGAGGCCCTGGCGTGCCCTCTCTCTCTCTCCCTTTCTCTCTGCCTCTTTTTCTCTCTATCTCTTAACTAAATAAAATATATTTTAAAAAACAATTAATAATTCACCAAAACATGGGCCAAATTTCAACATTAATTCCTCAACAAAAATTATTACATTGCTGGGCATGGTGGTACACACCTTTAATCCCAACACTCAGGAGGCAGAGGTAGGAGGGCAGGTGGATTGCCATGAGTACTAGGCCAGCCTGGGACTACAGTGTGAGTTCCAGGTCAGCCTTGGCTAGAATGAGAATCTATCTCGAAAAAAAAAATTATTACATTGTTATTGATTCAGAAATATCATCAAGAGGGCTGGAGAAATTGCTCAGTGGTTAACGGTGCTGCTTCCAAAAGCTGATGACCTGCCTGGATTCAGTTCCCCAGTGTCTACACAAAGCCAGATGCACGAAGTGCCATATGCACTGGAAATAGTTTGCAATAGCAAGAGGCAGTGACACACTCTTCTCTCTCTCTCTCTCTCTCTCTCTGATTGTAAATAACTAACAAAATTACAAAAAAATTAAAAAAGAAATAGCTAACCATAAAAGTACTAGAAATATCTGTTCTAATTTCATATAACCTTTCATTTAAATTTGAAATAAATTAATTCATATGATTCTTTGGCTTATCTAACAACTTTGGAAAAATTTTTGTCATGGAATTATTTTTAATCTAATTGTATAGCTAGACTAATTACACTTTGAGAACAATAACCAAGCTCCCAAGGAAATAGGAACCGCGCAGTCAGGCGAACATCCGGGAGCTGTAGTGCACTGGTCCTCAGGTGTGAGCCCTCTTCCTCACGCATCAGTTCAGTGTTGTGAGGAAAAGGAGGGCTTTGGAGCACCATGCTCTTCCTCGAACCTAACATTGTAAGACACACATTAAAGACGAGCTGCCATACTTACTCAACAATGTTCATCCATGGTACATTCTGTGCCAATGAATATCGGAAGGACTAGGTGGGATTCCTGACCTCAGAACATAGCAACAAACATTTGATTAGAGCAACTGTATCACAAAGTGAAAAAGTTATGGTGAAAGAGAAATCAAAGGCAGAAGATAGAAAGTCCTAGCAGAATAGAAGGAGAGTCAGAGTAGATCTCCCAGAGAAAATCGCCTTCCAGCATCAAGCCTGAATAATAATCTATGCAAAATAGGAAAACATCCTTTCAACTTGAAGGAGAATCAAGTTCAAAGGCTCCAGGAAATGAAGACGGCACGTCAAAGAGATGCCAGTGTGTCTGTGTTTACTATAGCGAAGCGAAGGAATCTCTTTAACTACCTATCAACAGACGAACACATAAAAATATATGTTAGAGATACACCACTGAATATGACTCAGCCGTGGGTAAGAAGGAAGGTCTGTTATTGGCAGCAAATGATGGAAGTAAAGGACATTGTGGCATAAAATACACCAGACACAGAATGACAAGTCTTTCGTGCACACAAGTTGAAGCTGGTAAAACCTGACTCAAGTAGAAAGTAGAATAGTGAGGGCTGGAGAGATGGCTTAGCAGTTAAGGCGCCTGCCTCCTAAGCCTAAGAACGCTAGTTCCAATCTCCAGAGGTTCCAATCTCCAGGTCCCACGTTTAGCCAGATGCAAAGTGACGCAAGGGCACGATGCTGCACTTGACCACAAGGGGGCACACACATCTGGATTTCGTTCACAGCAGCTGGGAGGCTGCTGGCGCCTCTCTCTCTGTCTCTCTCTGTCTCTCTCTAAAAAAAAAAAAAAGTAGAATAGTGATTCCTAGATCTTGAGGATGATGTGAGTGGAGGAGGAAAAGAGAAACCCTAGACCTGATCACTGTGTGCTGCAGAAATTTTTGGACATATCAAACCATGTTCTGTGTATATCATATAAAAAGATCTGAAAACTTAATGAACTCTTCACTTCTTATACTACAGATTACAGTATGTTTTCTATTTCATATATATGTATAGCTATGGAATCACATCTTAATAAAAGGTGGCTGATTATATATTTACTTTTATTTATGTGCCTTCACCAATTAAAACTAATTCTACTTATTAAGATGTCAAATATTACAGAGAGAAAAAGAATCCAGTTCAGATTCAAAGCACTGGACTTGAAGCACTGATTCTGAATAAAACAAAGGAAGCAACTCTGCACACAGCTGGCAAATAAGGCTTTCAGTCCAAGGGCGCAACAAGAGAAAAGTCCTGGCATATAAACTTAGCACACTAAAGACATCCTGATATGCCTGTGCTTATGGCAGCACGATGGGCAACAGTGGAGATGCAGTGCCCATCAACGCTACCCGACACAATTGAGAAGGCAAGCACCCGGCAGGGGATTCCACAGCGAGAGACAAGTGTGAATGAAAAGAGTAAGGCACAGGCCAAAGAGAAGATGGGCCCTTGGAGCCTTGCTAGTTCACTTGAAGAACTTAACCTTCATGCAGAATCATGCGAGGGACATGAGAGAAGAGAATTAAAAGAGAGAACTCGGAACACAGGAATGGCTCTCTGTGGCTGAGCTGGAGATAAGTGCGGCTGGAAGAAAATGCAGGAGGAAGGAAACCGACTGTGAACGATCTGGGCAGGGGTGACAGGAGCTGCTAGATCAAGAGGAGCCGCGGTAGGAGAGCAGCAGGCTCATTCGGTGAGAGGCGCCGAGATGAAATGCTATTTTAGAACCGGAGCTTTGTTTGGAGAGACAAGACATAGCACCACACAAAGGTAACATGCTGACAGAGGGAGATAGAGAGAGAAAGAAAGAGACACTCTGGAAATCCAAAGGAAGCTTCTTGCTCTTTGTGTTCGGGAGAGCGGAGCATCCTACTCATTGTGACTCAGTGTAAGTGCTAGGAGCTTAGCAGCCAGAGAAGCACTGAAGAGTGCAAGATAAAGACTCCTGACACAGAATGGCCTGGATATCCACGACCTCACAGCGCCTGACACCACCTACACAAGACCATCATAATAGGAGGAAAAGATGATGACATCAAAATAAAAGACTGATTGAGAGGGGGAGGGATATGATGGAGATGGAGTTGCAAAAGGAAAGTGGGGGGAGGGAGGGAAGTACCATGGGATATGGTCTACAATTAAGGAAGTTGGCAATAAATTTTTTTAAATTATATGTCTACATTATCTCAGACCAAAAAAAAATGGAGCCCTCTGGTCTGCAAGGTCTCTAAGGAGGAGGGGCTATTCTGCTCCTGCTAGGGGCAGGACTGGGGTTAGAGGGAGGAAGCAGAAAGGGATGAAAATGAGAAGAGAAAGTCAGGTTAGAATTCAAGGTTGTCTAAGCTGTGGCAGCAGGGCCTAGTTTAAAGTGACAGCACCTACATTCAAACAGAACCTGGGACAAAAACTGAGAACTTCTAGAAAAGTGTGAGTGAAAGAGGTGATTCAGGGCTGAAGACAAGAATTGAATGAGCACAAGGAAGAGAGGAGATCCAGGCCCGACAGGAAAGGAGAAACAGCCAAGGACAGCATTCTGGTTCTGCTCCACGGGGGTCAGTTTGAGATGTCTTTAGATGTGCATGTAGAGATGGGTTTCAACATGTCTCACAAGCGCTGTGAGGGTGTGTCCTTTTGTTTTAGAAAGACACATTACTTTCTTTCCACGGAGTAGTTACTCTATGGCTTTGAGTACCACATATAATTTGACAAAAATTAGTTATCTTTTAGACAATTCAATGATATGGCCAAAGGCCCTCCCTTACTAGATAGTACTTCATTTAAAATATGGCAAGTTTTGAGCTGGGCGTGGTGGCGCACGCCTTTAATCCCAGCACTCGGGAGGCAGAGGTAGGAGGATCGCCATGAGTTCGAGGCCACCCTCAGACTGCATAGTGAATTCCAGGTCAGCCTGGGCTACAGTGAGACCCTACCTCGAAAAATCAAAAAAAAAAAAAAAAAAAAAGATGGCAAGTTTTATAAATGAACTATATAACTGAATAGCAAGGATGATTAAAAAGAAAAATATAAGATAATTACAATGCAAATTTTAAAATCGTGTACAATATTTGAAAAAAAATAGAATACAATTTTAAACTACTAATGCATGTCTTTCTCAAAAATATAAATTAAATTTTGCCTCTGCTCAATTTTTAACTGAAATGTAAATTGCCCAAAAATAAATTAAAAAAAAACAATATCCTTGTTTTTGGGTGCCTATAAATAACAAAGATTTTAAAACCATGAACATAATACTTAACATGCCTGTTATTAGGCTCAGAAAAGAAAACAGTTTAAAGACTCTAGCTTTTAGATTTTTATTTATTTTTCCTAGGCGTGTGCATTTTAGGGTCTCTAACTACTGCCAGAAAACATGAGACCAGCTTTATGTGGGTGGCTGGGGAAATACACCCAGGCTCGCAAGCTTAACCACAGAGATATTTCCCCAGCCCCAACCCTAGCTCTTAACTTCAAGGTCTTGGTAGAATGTCTTTGTATAAATTGGGAAGGAAAATGGAAGCAAGTAAAATTCCAAGTAATATCACGTTTACCTAATTTTCACCTTTGCTCAATGGTCTTGTGCCGGTGTATACAGATACTTCTCTAATTGGGAATCTATAATTGACTCAAAATATCAATAACTATAGCAATAAGATAACATGTTCCTTAAAAAATGTTTGCTGTGATAAAATACAAATTTGGGGGAAAGAACTGAAAAGTAGAGAAATAATGATGATGGCAAAATAGTGTGTTTTTATGCAGCCAATTGAATAAGGTTATGCATAATTTTACACTCTCCGTTCTTTACTTATTAGCCACTGCATCAGTTGATCTGGAACTGTTTCCTTCAAGTAATAAAAGTGAGATGCGCAGCAACGTGCTCAGCGTCCCAGAGTGAAGCAGTGTCTCAAGCCACTTCTCTGCTGGTGCTGGTTCTGGCTGCTGCTGTGTGCTACCTGTGTCCTTTGAGTAACTGACCCTTCAACAAATGTCCTCTGAGCACGGAAGACTGTTATCAGTCTTCAGCAGATGGGGCAGGGTTCGCTTTGTCAGCCGCTCCCCTGGGACGGCATCACTCAGCAGCCCGCTCCACATCACACCAGGAACGAAAACTGAGACACAGACCACTAAGCACCTAATTAATAAATAAATACATCTAAAGTAAGTTGACAGATTGCCAAGGTATGTATTAATAGGTAATGAATTTTTTTTAATGGCTAAACCCCTTCAGTATCTAAGGAAAATATACTGTTTCTCTGAGTTTGCCAAACAAACTCTCTATTGACTCACCATTCTTCAGAATCCTTCTCAGAACCCAGAAGGCTGTCACTTTTCTAAAAGGACCCCACTCTTGAGAAGCACTTGACTCATGTGGGGACATGCCACTTTATTAGACAGATAGAAGTGTCCTAGAGTTTATTGCTAGAACAGACCTATTGATTAAGACCCAGAAAAGCCAGGCATAAAGCTCAGTGCCTTGGAGAAAGACTATCGCTGAATGAATGAGCTGCTGTGGGCTCCCTTTTCATCAACGGATGACACACAAAGGAAATAAGTGAACTGCTAAGGCCGCATGTGCTGGACACACAAAGCCTCGCTGGCTGCAGATGCCGGTCCAGAGCCCCCCCACTATCAAGCACCTCGAAGCTTGCCTCATGGAGCAAGGTGCTTGCCCAGTGCTGCTCACTTGCCTGGAATGCGGAAGATCCCGGGTTTGATCACCACCATAACAAAACACATCTTTGTTTTCTTTGAGGTTTTTTTTTTTCACGAATGTCGGCAATTTCCAGGGACCTTAAGTCATGTACAACATGTCCTCCTGTCCCCTCCAACATCCCCTGCCATTTCAGGTCCCTTCATGCATCTTAAACCCTCTACGAAGGCTGAAACGTCATTGCTGCTGTCATAATGTAAGCACCTTCTCGTAAGTTTCTGCTATCCCTGCTTTGTCTCCCCTATTAATCCCCCCTCTATACTAATGTCAGTGCTTTCTTTCTAAGGCCTGAATCTGGTCACACTCAAAGCCACTCAACAATTTTTGGCATAGACATTTACTACCTTGAAGTATGTCATACTTTGCACCACCTGGTGGTGTGCATTCTCCCTAGCCCACAATGTTGGTCCAGGTAATTGCTTGATTATGTGGATTCTGACAGTGAAAGTATGTCAGCTGTTTCTATTCCCTAAAGTTAGTTTCACTATACTACTTGCGGTGGCTTGAATGGAGATGCATGTCCCCCATAGACTCAGGTATTTGTGAGCAAACTTTCTTCTTAGTCTTTAGCAGGCAGAGTCCTGCTGGAGGAGGTGTGTCATTGGGGGTGGAGCTTGAGCCCAGCTTTAAGAGGTGTTGTAGTAGAGAGCCAGCTTGAGTCCTGCCTGTTAGTGTTCACTGGCTGTAGGTTGGGTCTCTCTTGGTATGGATGTATGGAAGTGAGCCAGCTTCGTCCACCATGACAGTGCTTCTCCTAGAATCTGTAAGCCTGAGATAAATCCTTTCTCCCATTCACCATCTTAAGGGCATGTTTTTCCCCAGCAACAGAAAGGTAACTGCAACACTGCTACATTTTGCATTCCTGAAAGATTTGATTATATCTAAATGATCTACTGTACTTTAAGATGAATGTTGGCTGCTAATTAGAAAACACATAAGCTACAAGAACCATTCTTTGAGGATAAATGTAATGGTCTGGGAATGTTACTCACAGTTAAAATATACATTGCATTTGAGTGTGAAATTACATTTAGAATGAGAAATTATCCCTCAAAAGCCATGTGAATATAATGAAAATACATGTGAATAAAATATGTCTTATAGTTGGATATGTATTTTATAGTTTTACATGATCATATTTAACTTTTTATTATTACAGTGGTATGGGAAAATGAAGTAATAAGTTAAATTTTTGAATTATTTTGAGGTAATAATCTCCTTAGAGATTACAAAAATAAATATACCTAGAAACATAATATTCATCACAGAGCTTGTCTGATTAATGAAAAGCAATTTAATTTTTGTACACAAAAACTTTATGCTTTAGTAGACCTTTTCTGTTTTCAAAGTATATGTATATTAGTTTTCTATCATTGTGACAAATGTATGAGAAATCCAACTTATAAGGAAGGAAAGTTGTTTATTTTGACTCATGGTTTCAGACTATGGTACGTGGGCCCCATTGCTTTTGGGCCTGTAAGAGATAAATAAATCATGTGGCAGAAGAAATGTGTCTTGGTGACCCAAAAGCAAGAAAAGAGAGAGGTAAGGATCAGGGTTCCATGATCCCCTTAAACATATTCATTTCTATCCACCAGGCCCCACCTCCTAAAGGTCCCACCTCATCTTCCCAGAGCATCACAAGCTGCCAACTATAAGCCTTTAACACAGGGCCTTTGGGGAACAGTTCATGGAAACCCAACAACATATATGGATACATGAGGCAGAGGAAGAATTTACCAGAAATTTTGAAGAGTTCTTCAGGAGGAACACGTACCTAGAACCAATCCCTAAACAAGCTAGGTACCATGTTTAAAGTTCCAAATACTTTCCAATCAGATAGAAGTCCTGTGTATGACACATATATTGACCCCATTGGATCTCCTCGTCTATTAAGGGCAAGTTAAATATATCTTAGTAAAAATGGCTCAACTACTAAAAGTCTCTTTATCTAAACACACACACACACATATATACACATACATGTGAGAGAGCATCTGTGTGTATGAAACATGCATGTGTGTGAATGTAAACATGTACTACAGTGTCTTTATCATCATCTAACAGTCAAGGCCTTAGTAACAACAGCCCAAGGGCTCCAGGTAGGATGATGTGAGAAACAGAATCGACTGCCTGCTCTTAAAGCCATTCAGACAGAGACGTATGCTACAATGCATGCCAAGGACCTTACGGCCCTCTTCAACTTGGCACTTTACCCAGGGGCTTTGACCAGTATGCACTCACTCCCTTTCCCACAGAATCCACTCTAGAAAACAGTCACTACAAATGCCTTCTATTCTCTATAAGACACATGTCTTCTAGGACCCAGAAATCCTTCTCGGGGACCTGGGAATCTCCCTTTACCATGAGAACACCATAGCGATGCTTTCTCTGACTCTACTATCTGTGGGAAGGTAGAAAATGAACTTAAATGAGCAATATTAGCAAGAAAAGATGGCTTAATCATGAGGCCAGTTCTCCTGTGAGACAGCTGGAGGCTCCTACACTTTTCCTGTTAGCTCCTCAGATGATCTGAAGTCCTCCCACCTTTCACACCAGTCAAATGTTCAGTCTCTCTTCCTTGTTTTTTAAAACTCTCTGCACAATAATACTGCCATAATCAGGCCTACCATCAACCTGGCCATTCTAACAAGTAGCGAGTGCATTTTTCTTTTACATTAGGTATTCAGCATACGTATGCAAGAGTCATTTATGGATTTTGTTTATAACCAGTCAATTCAGTTAAGATATTCATTCATATAAATGAGGCCATAAATGGATCAGTGAGTTTTCCTACTGTATTAAAGTAATTTCAGAGTTGCATGGAGATATTTCATGATGTGTTCACTTTCACTGAGTGAACTACTTATACACATGTTAGATAAATAATAGGATGATATACATCCTCATGTAGAGTTTTATGTTACATATAGTTTCTATGCCAGAATTTTAAAAAGTTGCTGCATTTCTATATAAAGAATTATATTTTTATCTCCAAAGAATATAAAGTACCTTCTGTATGCATTTATCATTAGTTATTTTGAAGTTTTATACATCTAGTATTTATTTTACTTATTTATTTTTATTTGAGAGTAAGAGAGAGAAAGACAGATAGATGGAAAGAATAGGTGTACCGGGGCCTCTAGCCACTGCAAATGAACTCCAGATCCAAGTGCCACTCTGAGCATCAGGCTTTTCCATGGGCACTGGGGAATTGAACCCAGGTCCTTAGGCTTTGCAGGCAAGCACCTTATCAGCTGAGCCACTACTCAACCCCTACATCTGGTATTTTGATCATTCATTACCTTCTCTTGGCACCACCCACTCCTGTGGAACCCCTTAATCACAAAAAGTTCCCCTTCTCCTTTCATGTCTTTTTATTTTGGGGAACTACTGAGTTTAATCAAAGTTACCAGTGCTCTCCCTGACACAGCAACCATGAACTACTAATATCTCCTTGGGGGGGGGCACCCCTCCACCATCCATAACACTCTTTCACGGGTCTTGTACAGGCAATACCAACTGCTGTGGGTTCATAAGCACACCCACCCTGTCACATCTGGAAGAAAGCGTTTCACCCCTCCCCACCCTCTTCTCTTACACTGTCCACCACCTCCGGCATGGTGGTCCCTGAGCCTTGAGCGAGTGACAGCAGAGTTCTTGTGGGGCAGAGTGCTCAACAGTCACTTATTCTTAGTACTTTGACCAAGGATCAATCTCTGCAGTAACTGCCACTCACTGTGAAATAAGCTTGTCTGGTCAAAGCTGAAAGCAGCACTAATATATGGATATGAACACATGTTTTAGAAGGCAGTTTGCTGGGCACAACCTATCTATGGAGCAAAACAACAGTAGCTTCCTTCTTTAAGGCCTATGACCTCCCCAGCCATGAGCCTTTGACCAGGTCTACAGTTCTCAACATGAATTCCCGCCTTTGAGGTGGGCCTCCAGTCCAACCAGAACGTGGTTGGTTACCTCTACAATTGTCATAGCAATATTACACCAGGGGGCACAACTTGCCTGGCAGGTTGGCTGTGCCTGTGGTTCAGAGCTGGTAAAGACCATTATTGAATTTTCTCCAACAGCAGCTTGCATGGCATCTTCTGGCACTCTGAAAACACCCTGGTTTGATTTCTTTGTCTTACAACTGAAGCACGTGGACTGCTGCAGGGTGCTCTTCTCCACCTAGCTCTGGTGGGCTCTCAAGAGCAGGAGCTATAGTCTCTATTGTCCACAGGTCCTCAGGGACCTCCCTGGCCAGCAACTCCGAGGGAGGTACCCAACCCCCGGCACTGGGGTTTTCATTTAATAAACCATGGGCTCTGGGAGCAGAATTATCACCCAAGCGGGCTACTTCTTTCATGGTTTTTTCATACTCTCTTAGTTTTGGTTAACCATGCCCCAACCACCTTCTCGCTGCCCCTATCTCCATGCCTCCATCTCATCAACGATGATTATTCAAATGTTTGGGTCATAAACCCTCAACAGAAGGGACACAGCGCACTACTATTCCATTGCTTTCAAATATCAAGTCTTCGCTTTCTCACAATTAGCAAGTTGTTCTTCCCTGATGAAAGCAAATAGTTGCAAATATGCTTGTTCTGCAGAAGTCATTAGCACATTAACATCATTTTGTGAACTCAAGTTTACCAAGATTAGGTAAATAAATTCTTTTTAAGTATATTACTATATGAAATAAATGTTAACCAATTGTTAAGGAGAAGTATGTTAATAAAATATACTCTAAATTTATATTGTTATGATGATACTGTGGAAATGTATTTTAAATAGTTTTGTTTATTAATTTGCAAGCAGAGGGAAATAGAGAAGAAAGACAGAGAAAATGGGCACACCAGAATTTCCAGCCACTGCACAAGAACGCCAGATGCATATGCTATTTTGTGCATCTGGCTTTACATGGGTACTGGGGAACTGACCCTGGGTCATTAGGCTTTTCAGGAAACTGCCTTAACCACTGAGCCATCTCTCCAGCCCTGGGAAATGTATTTTTAAAGTAACTTGCATATAATTTTATTTTTCAGAAATTTTAACATTCAGGGAGCATAAACACATATGTAAATGTCAACCCATGCTGAGTGAAAATGGTTACATCCCTCACTCTTAGGAAAATGAAAACTCAGGACTGAGCGTATTCCTACCCTTCTTCTGCAAGAAGTCTGTGGAGTATTTCTGGGACATGAGTTGATCTGTCACATATAACTGCTATGGCATAAAATGTAAAATGCCTAGTGGGTGAATTATCACAGGCCACCCATAAGTATATGTGTCTGAAGTTTACCCAGCACTATTACTTTCTAATGTACAACTAATTATTGGTTAAATAAAATGTGATCTATTTAAAATAAAACATAAATTTCTATTGAACCAAATTACTCACTCTGGATATGACTTTTTTTGGTATGCTATCATTCTTTTGTTGTTGTTGTTTTTTGGGGTTTTTTTTTGGGGGGGGGAGTTTCAAGTCAGGGTCTCACTAGCTCAGGCTGACCTGGAATTCACTATGTATTCTCAGGGTGGCCTCAAACTCATGGCGATCCTCCTACCTTTGCCTCCGGAGTAGAAAGGTGTGCGCCACCACACCTGGCTTATCAGTATGCTATCATTCTTGAATGCTAAACTTTACTTAATAAAGTGTGATTGAGGAAAAGATGAGGTAATATATATAAATAGCTGAACACTGGACATAGTGTCTGACATCTAGCAACCATTTAACTAATGCAAGTATTAAAATTACAACTTGAATGGCCATTAAGCAAATAACATTAGTGTTTAGTGTTCCTTTACTGTAAAGTCTTAGAATATTCACAATGTAACAGGCTCTAAAAGAAAACATATTTTATGTTTATTACTTCTGAATGGAAAAACAAAGGCTATTCATTGAAAAGAGATGACAGGGAGTTGTGACAAAAACAACCGCATTATTTTGATAGACAGCTGCCTATTCTTTTCAAAGTGATACCAAAATATAAGCACATGAAAGCTCTCAAGAAATAGCAGAACATATATCACAAGTCATTTTCACAATTTAAACTTTTGCCAAGTAAATGGAAATTCTAAGCTATATATATATATATAATGTGAGCTATGGCTTATTTACATCTTTCTCAACTCATTGTTTCTGGAGAAATTATCTTATATTCAAAAGAGTAAATCAACCACCAATTTAAGTACTTCTCTAAGAAATACTAGCATATTTTAATTAATTGTGCTCCATATTTTAGAAATACTCTTCAAAAGGAATTATTTTCTGATAATATTTCTGCAATTCTGAATGTATTTCAACACAATGTTCATTCTAACATGTATATTCTAACATGTATATGTGTGCATATGGAAGACATCTCTGAAGAAGCATGACAAATATGACCAGCCTGGAATATTGATACTGTTAAACCTGTAGTAATATCTTATTTTTCCTGCTATAATCTTCAACACAACTTTAAAAGAATGATTATTTTAAACAACTGTAAACCTCAAATTGCATGCTCTCTACAAATTTACCTCTAACTCATTTAAAGATAGGCAATTTAGAGACTAAACTATTGAAAATTCAATGGCAATGTATTTTGTCAGTTAAATTTTAGATAAATATAATTTCAGAATAATTAACAATATCATATTTCATAAATTCAGTTTAAGAGCATTTTTAACAATGATAACCAATTATACAGGTTGAAACATTTCAATATTGTAACTGTGTATTCAATTAAGAAAAAAGAGATAAATTTTCATTGGGGCCTTTGTGGTTAATTACAGGTCACTTTAATTATTAAGTTGGAGTTATCATAAGCAAACTAGGCACGAAATGCAGAAAATTAGACTAAATCCTTCCTCTGTATTTTAACTATATAAAAAATTTGTTCTAATAAATGATATCAATACTCAGGAAGCCCATGCTAGCAAGAAATAAATCATAAAATTACATAAAGACATAACTTGTTTCAATAATTTGCTTCTAAGAAATATAAAGAATTTAATTTTCAAATTTTTATATATTTTATTTATTTATTTGAGAGAGAGAAAGAGGCCGAGAGAGAAAGAGAAAGAAAGAATGGGTGCACCAGGGCCTCCAACCACTGCAAACGAATTCCAGACGCATACGCCCCCTTGTGCATCTGGCTTACATGGGTCCTGGAGGATCAAACCAGGATCCTTTGGCTTTGCAGGCAAACACCTTAACCACTAAGGCATCTCTCCAGCCCCCTAATTTTCAAAATTTTATCATAGCGATTAGTAAGCTAACTCCTTTCATGACATAAACTATGTTTTCACTTTGTTTACTTAATATTGATATTTTAAAACATATTCCAAGTAAGGTATTAGGTCAAGACAA
Organism: Orientallactaga bullata; assembly: GCA_004027895.1. Classification (NCBI taxonomy): domain Eukaryota; kingdom Metazoa; phylum Chordata; class Mammalia; order Rodentia; family Dipodidae; genus Orientallactaga; species Orientallactaga bullata. The sequence continues at coordinate 235,716 of PVKW010000121.1, forward strand.
CTCCCCTAGTCAAACAAAAGCAGAACTCTCAAAAGAAATAAACAAGTCCTGATATAACTAACCATCTATCTCTGATTTACTTACAAGTCAGCAATTTAAAAGTCATTCTGCATGGATGAGAACTGAATCATGTGTCAACTAATAACAGGGAAAGGACTGACAGATAGCATCTCAAAACGTATTACATTATAAAATAAAACATGCCTAGACAGTAGTTGGAAAAAACCATAATTCTGCTACATCAGATGACATGATTTATGTACTCCAAGGTAATAAAACATCTCTACACTAATACTATTTCTGCTGAATCACAGTTAAAAATATGGTTCAAGGTTATCTGAACATGATGGGGGCCTTCATGAGAAGAAGACGTACAATCAGTATGCTTGAAATTCGTGTCATTAAAAACTCATCAGGCAGCACATATTGAAGGAGACATTCCATTTTGCAACACAAAAGTATGCAACTTTGAGTTAATACGAGTGCTTTGAGAATAAATATGCTTAATAATTTCACACATAAAATAACTAGCCACACTTAACCTTTCTGAAAATGTGCACATATAGTTTGGAAATCCCAGGAAGTGTAGTCTTATGTAATTTATTTGAATTTCATATATACGCATGTCTTTTTTTACTTCTCAGTAATGTATACTGATACAGATGACCAAATACAGAAAAAATGTTATGGGAGTGGCCATTTGTTGAAAAACTTTTACGGAGAAATGCATTTGGATTCATTCATTATAAAAGAGCAGAATATAGATGCTCAGAAGCATCACTGGACTTTCACCATTTCAGAAACACATGCAACCTAAGTAGTATATATACAATTCCAAATTTTGAGGTTTTTAGATCTCTGAAAAAAAAATTTTAATGAGTTTAAAAAAAATAAAAATCCTCTGCTGAGGCTGGAGACGTGGCTCAGAGGTTATGGCATTTGCCTGCAAAGCCTAATAAACCAGGCTCAATTTCCCAGCACCCACATAAAGCCAGATGCACATAGTGGCACATGTATCTGGAGCCTGTGTGCAGTGGCTAGAGGTGTCAGAGCACTCATAGCCATTCACATTCTCTCTCTTGTCTCTCTTTCCCTCTCTCGCTCTCTCCCTCTCTCTCTCCTTGCAAATAAGTAAATAAAATATTTTTAAGTGAACTTATCTTCTTATTCAAGAGGTAGAGAAGAAAACCAAATGACTGGACTTCATAGCCATGGTGGGCTGGATGCTTGTGGGAATGGAGAAGCAGGGTGGCCCGAGAGGGATGGGCCAGAGGCATGAACCCACGGAAAGTGCTCTCCTGTCTTGTCATGAAGATTGTGGAAAACCACAGTCGCCTACAATAACGACTACATCAACGAGTGAACATCAAAGCTAAGATGCACCTGCAGGAAGGGAGCAGGCCTTTGTCTTACTGCAGCTAAATATTTCACGCGGAGCGATCATGGCGGCTTGATGCAGGTGTCCCCCATAAACTCAGGTGTTCCAAATGCTAGGTTCCCAGCTGATGGCGATTGGAAATTAAAGCCTCCTGGAGGCAGTGTATTGTTGGGGGCAGGCTTGTGGGTGTTATAGCCAGCGTCCCCACGCCAGTGTTTGGCACACCCTCCTGTTGTCCATGTTATGTTGGCCAGGGGGTGATGTCCACCCTCTGCTCATGCCATCGTTTTCCCCTGCCATTGTGGAGCTTCCCATTGAGCCTAGAAATTAAAATAAGCCTCTTTTTCCCACAAGCTGCTCTTGGTCAGGTGATTTCTGCCAGCAATGTGAACCTGACTGCAACAGTTATCACCAGCTAAATACATAAATAAATATTTTCCACATTTTACATAAAAAATAAAATAAGATAGCAATGACCAAATAGTCTGTTCTCTATATAATATGCTGTGAAAAGTCAGAAGTATGACAGAAGGCCAAATCCTAGGGACAATTGGAGAAAGAGCTTACTTAGACCATAGAGGGAATAAACAAAAAAAAATTGGTTGAGGATTTTAGTGAAATAATGTGCAGAAGAAAAATCTCAGCCTGGAATTCCTTAGGCTGCAAAATCCCAGAGGATTCAGAATGACCTCAGGATTACCATGAAGGTTTTGAACTGTCATTATTTTGAACTTTATTTTCAAAGTAACTGCAGATCATTTTTCTTTCACCTGAGAACTTTTATGACTATTTTTTTTAAATGGGGGAGGACAGGGAGAAGGCTAACTAGAGAGAAGCCCCAGCATGCCCATTCTCTCTCTCTCTCTGTCTCTGTCTCTCTCTGTCTCTCTCTCTCTCTGTCTCTCTCTCTCTCTGCCTCTCTCTCTCTCTCTGTCTCTGTCTCTCTCTCTGCCTTTCTCTCAAATAAAGAAATTTTTAAAAGTAAATAGACATCATGGATGTATATACACTATATACATAACTAATATAAAAATATTCATTTCTGGGATGGAGAGATGGATTAGTGGTTAAGGTGCCTGCCTGCCAAGCCTAAGAATGCCCTTTCGATTCTCCAGGTCCATGTGTAGCCAGATGTAAAGTGATGTAAGGGTGCAATGCCACACTTGCCCACAAGAGGGCACATGCATCTGAAGTTCTTTCACAGCAGCTCAGAGGCCACTGGCACACCCATTCTCTGTCTCTCTCTCTCTCTCTCAAAAAAAGAAATCATTTCTGGGCTGGAGAGATGGCTTAACAGTTAAGGTGTTTGCCTGCAAAGCCAAAGAATCCGGGTTCGATTCTCCAAGACCCACATAAGCAGATGCACAAGGGGTGCATGCATCTGGAGTTTGCTTGCAGTGGCTGGAGGCCCCAGCATGCCCATTCTCTCTCCCTCTCGCTCTCTCTCTCTCTCTCTCTCTGCCTCTTTCTCTCAAATAAATAAAGAAATTTTTAAAAATAAATAAAAATAAAAAGATTCATTTCTTACCTTTGACTCTTGACCTTTCTTGACTTTTTTCCTGCTGAAATGAAAACAGAAGTAGATCAGAATCTTTAAGAAATTATGTTATCCAACACTCTAACATAAAGGATAATTAATCAAGATGAGTCAAAATTCTTTTTATACATATACCCAAAAACATGCTTATGTAAAATCATTATTGAACTAGTAATGATTCTCAGTATACATGTACTTCTCTGTGAAATCTATATATTATATGAATACTGATTTATTGCTAAATGATTAATGAATTGTAAATAATTGTCCATGTTTCTCCAATCAAAGAGGTATTCCATATCACCTCAACAGATACTAAATGGTATCTTCAAAATATGCATTCAATGGCTCTACTTTAATATAAAGGGATGATGATAGTAAAATTATAAGGACAACCAGTGAAAAATTTCACTAAAATAATGCAAAAGATCTTTAAAATGCCTTTCCTTTGATTTAACATGGAACTGAGACCACTCTTACTTCTTTAAAACAAAAATTGAAAAGACCTCCACTACCTGTTCAGAGTGCTCAAGTTTTATCTGTCTCCAAATTTGACATCCACCTCATTAGTTACCAGACAATCAAAAAAATTAGCTCGTAGGCTGGAGATATGGCTGAGCACACACACACACACACACACACATGCACGCACGCACACATGCATACAGGTAACTAAATATAGAAATAAAAATATTTTAATTACCTTAAAGATAAAATACATACATAAAGAGGAAGCACTGTAAAGCTTACTCAATTCTTGGTAAAATTTTACTTTTATTTTATTCATAGCTTTCTCATCTTTTATTTAAAGCACTTTTTCTTCTCATTTGAATACTATCAAGTGTTTACTTTCCAATAAAGCCTTCATCTACACTACCTCTATTATTTGATTATCATAAGCATGTTTCTTTCTTTACAAAAGATACTGGTTCCTATAATAATACATCTTTGTGTGTACTGTCAATTTCTCTCACTAGTAGCTAGTAACTCCGTGAGCAAGGGTACTTGGAGTTCTTCGCTTATAAACTCTCGGCGTTAGCCACTCTTCTTGGTAGCCTCCGTGCTCTAGAACTCAGTAGCTGAGTGCTGGGACATGTACGCACACAAAGTTATCTGTAACAAAATGGACCTTTCAATGGTGAAAATACTGCCACATCTATGGTAAAATCAGGAGGAAACTGTGGGTTTCATACCTGGAGCTCATCAAGGGAAATTATAAAAAGGTGAGAAACTGGAAATCGACGAAGCAAGGAAAGGATAGTGCAAAAAGTTGGTTATTGGAGAGATGGCTTAGCGGTTTAGGCACCTGCCTGCTAAGCCTAAGAATGACCGTTCCAATCTCCAGGTCCCACGTTTAGACAGACGCAAAAGTGATGGAATGCCACGCTTGCCCACATGTCTGGAGTTTGTTCACAGCGGCTGAGAGGCTGCTGGCGTGCCCTTTCTCTATCTGTCTCCCTCTCCCTCTCTCTCTCTCTGTCTCTCTCCAAAAAAAAAAAAAAAAAAAAAAAAAAGTTGGTTATTTGCATAGCAACGTGTTCTTGACCTAGGTCATGCATTGCGTACTTGAGGTCCACAGTTTGAAAGCAGAGTAGGGATTCATCAAATCCATACACAGGGTTCCGCAATGAATACATTTCAATGGTTCTCAGAATATAAAAATAACTTTATTATTTTTAGAATAGATCCTAATATTTTGGTGTGAATATTCTTTATGGAAAGCCTGACAGCCTGTTAAAAATACATTTTTTAAAATATGAATATTTACACACATGTGTATGGTCAATTAAGGAAAAGCAATATCATAAATATCTTAATTCTCTGTTTTTGGTGTGTGTATGTATCATGTGTGAATGTGCATGTTCATGTGTGTGAGTGTAGACAATTTGGGGCCACATGTAGAGGCCCAGGACAGCACTGAGTGTTGATCCTTGCTCTCCCATCTTATTTGCAGCAGGGTTTCTCATTGCTGTCACTGCTGCACTTGCCAGGAGAGCTCCTGTGATCTTCTGGGAGATTGCCCTGTCTCACCTCCCGTCTCACTATAGGCACTCTGGTAATACACACAGCCACCACAGGCCCAGCTGTACATGCACTATTTGGATCTGAACATAGGTTCTTGCCCTTCTGTGGCAAATGCCCTATCCACTAATCCATCTCCTCAGACCCAACATGTTCATTCTCTTTCAATTTATTTCAATAAATAAAAATTCACTTTCACTGAAACATTTGCAAATTGGTGAGCCATTTTTAGATTCATTTGTGAATGTCAACTATATTTGGATATGCATGTATCTAGGGAGAGAGCAAATTCACTTTTGCATATGCTAGAGCGTATCCTAGAGGTTCATGCATATATCCCTTTGAAGAAATGCACAGTAGCATGCCTAGCACCACTGTTTGTAATAACAAGAAACATGAAACCAACCATCCTTCAAATAACCAAATAGCATATTTGTAAGTGTGGTGTGACTTGTAGAGAAAGTAAGAGGTTGAAATGAATAGACTCAATGAGGATAAGTAAAGTGCATGACCATTGTATGCGATTGTCTGAATATAAAATGTCTCCACAGCCCCAAGCGTTTGTGACTAAGCCTCGTGTTTAATTCCTAGCTGGCTGAGCCTTGGGGGACCTTGCTTGAGCAGGAGCTATGTGCATCATTGCGGGCAGCCTTAGGGTGGACAGAACCTACCCGCAAGCCCAGTAGGTAGATTACTTCTTTCCTGCTGCTGTGGAGATGTGATGCTTGGGCAGACATTGGCTTTAGCTGTGCTGTCCCCACCATGATGAAACTTCTCCTTGAAACTGTAAGCCAGAAAGAACCCTTTGGTGTATTCTGGTTGGGAGTTTTGTCCCAGTAATGAGAAAGTAAATGCTATGTTATATAACACTCCATAACCTGCAAAATCACTGTGTATTGTTATCAACATAATCATGTACATTACATGTACAAAGAATATAATAGCAGTACATAGTACAAAAGTTTAAAGCATTTTCATTCAATAACAGTTTTATATTTGAAAGATAAAATAATGCTTGGGAGTACTGGGCAGTGACAAAATATGTCACATAAATTCTGAAGAATAGTGTTTGATACATTAAGGGAACATTTTAGAATTTAATTAGTTGTGTATTAATGTAGAATATTGATTCTATTTGTAATTATATACTAGCTATGGTATGTGTGTGTATGTGTACATGCACATACACAACGAGATAATATTTGATTTGGTGTGTCTTCACAGAATTATGGTGTAAACTGCTTCATATAAAAAGTCCTGTGTGCAGCAGGTGGCAGGTAGGTCCTCAGGGGACAGAGCACCCCAGCTGGAGTTACGTGGCCCATCTGCCCACTTACGCCATGGCTGAATGCAGCTGACAAGCAGCTTCTATTTTTATCTTGCCTTTACATTCCAGGAACCTCATTTCACTAAGCCGTAGCTTTCTAACATGAATGCAAAAGCCTCTATTTGTTTCTTTTCAATCCGGGCCTCTCTCAAGAGCTCTGTCCATGGAAGACTGCGATTCAGATAAGCCTCCATATCCCTGCCCACATTATTGAAATGTGAATTCTTTGAGCTAAAATTAAACCAATAAAAAAGTATCTAATGGATAGCTTAACAAGTATTTATAGTGGTATAATCTATTTTCCACATTATAATGCTTTTGCATTATAAATACGGTAGACTGGTATGCAGTGTTAAATATATTTACAACAGCTTTGATTACTTTGCTTAAAGAGGCAATAAAAAAATCCATCCATGGATTTATTAAGCATCCCTACCATTATTCTTTAAAAATTATCTTTAATTTCACTATGTATTCAGTGTCCTTTTATATTAAAGACATAGAGTAATGGTTGGGAATATTTGTTGATAGCAAAGCAGTATGTCACACATACATTTAGGAACCATTTTATAATTTAATTATTTACATGACTGTTCAGGTAATTGTTTCCATTGGTAGGTGCAGGCTGGATAAGGTATATGTACAAGGCTCGCAAAGCTGAGTCTAGGTACTGAAATTCATGAAGAGGAGGACGGAAGCTAATGAGCAACATAGGTTTCATGCTGTCACTGATGAAGAAGGTTCGTTTTCCAAGAGACAGGGACAAAACTAGATTGGAAACGCAGAGTTACATCAGGAGCATTGGCCCTATACGAATGCCAGGACCTCAGCTGGCAGAGGAACAGACCAAAGCTTCATGCCAACATTGTGAAAGTGAAGCTGAGCATGGCCAACGTTATCCTTTGACTTTGTTGTGTATTCTCTTGGACTATCTATGTACATGGAGTTATAATTCTGAAATAATGCAAAGAAGATAAGCAATTTGCTTCTGGTCAGACAACTGAAACTAAGGATAAGCCATGCAAACATTAGTCAAATGGTGAGAAGAGTCTAAAAGTTTCAATTACGTAATTCTTTGTTACATCCAAAATTATGTCATTGTTGCATTATAAATCCAAACTCAATAATACTTTGCTTTTTCAACACATGTAACTCAATCAATTTCAAGTTTAAGAAAAGTAGTAAAATTTCAAAATAGTAACAAATATTTAAAATTAGTTTAAAATCTTACAATATTCATAATGATTACTAGTTAATAACTGCATGAATATCTAAAAGAACCCAAATTTTTAATAATTCCCAAAATGAGAGGGAATTGGAATTACTCTAACAAAATCTAAGTATGCTTGGCCATGAGACAGAAAAACTCAACAATGTGAAACTCTGCAACATTCAGCCTAAGAAAGGACCTGGTGCCCAGTCCACTCACCTGGCCCAAACCAGATGTTCCAGCCGGTACAACATCACCCTCCACCAGTAAACTCCACCCAGCATCACAAGGGTGATACAAAAGCATCCCCTGTTGCTAAACATAACGAGATTGATAAATGAGCTGAGCACTACACTCACCAATGACGTGGTCCATGCTAGGTCCCAAGAAAGACAAAAGAAAACACCAACTAGTGCTGAAAAGAGGGGGGAGTTAAAACTGCATCCGACCCAATATGAAAAGCGCAGCAAAGAAAGACAAAGAACATGGGGGTTCAGCCCACCCTGACCCATTCGAAAGCCTCACAGCTTCCCATGATGGAAGCTGTAACCACCAACATAGGAGAAATGCCAGTGACAGGATTCTGAATCCTACTTCTTAAAAAGATCAGGGGCCACATAGAAAGCTCAGCTCGCCAGATGAATGAACCAAGGAATTCATGCGAGGTCTTGACAGACTTGAAAGTGAATGATGCTCTAAGCACATTGAAGGAGTAAGTCCAAAACCTGGAGGATAAATTCACCAAGGAAATCAAAGCCCGAAAAAAGAACCAAGCAGGAATTGTAGAAATGAATAAACCAATCACTCAAACAAAAATCACAACAGAGAGGATTCCTAAAAGGCAAGAACATGCAGAAGATTGAATTTCAGAATTGGAAGACAAAGTTGAGATAATAATTCACACAGACACGTGTTTGGAAAAAGATCAAGGCACATGAACAATATTTCCAACACCGAGGCTGAGAGCAGCACTCATCTGTGGGTGTATACAAGTATTAGACTGCTAAGTGACAAACTAACCATTTAGCGTACTAATAGTAGCAGGTTTCCCCAGCACCACCACCACTTTGGGCCTAATATCTCCCCTGCCATGAAATTTTGATCATGTTGATGGCACTGGGCATGAATTCTGTCCTGTGGAGTGAGCCTTGAATCCTGTCAGAGCACCATTGGTTGCCCTGTAAGAGGCATGTCCCTGCTGCATCAGTTGGCACCCTTTGCCTGGCAGGTTGCTTGTGGAGCAGAGGGAGTTCACAGCTTGGTGACATGGTTGATGAGTAGTAACCTTCATACCTCCTTCCAGAACTATGAATGCCAGTCGGTAGGCAGGAAGCTCGTACCGAGTTCCCGATTGATTTATCGATTCTTGTATCCATAGACATTCCTTTATGTTATTTTCTAGGTATTTTTTTATACTTGTTACCCTTGCCTGAAGTACATTAAGTCTGTGACCCATTATGAGTTCATCTTTGTTGGCTTATTGGCTACAAGGTTTCTGCTTTTTAAAATAGTGATTGTTTTCTTTATGGTTACAATGCATACTTTCACTTTCCTGTGTCCTTCCTTAAGGATGACTGTGTGCCCACCACCATGATGCTGAGTTTTATTCCCATTTGAACTATGGGAAACTAAGACCAGATTTAATAGCTGTATCAAGAGACTTCTACTGTCATGAATAGATTAGTCCATTCCTAGATCAGTGAGTTACTTTGAGGAACTATTCCTACCCTGTATGGCACAATGCAGGTCTGGCCCTAGCCAGACCACATGCTAAAAGAAACCAGGCTACACCCCTCGGGTTTTTTCACCAGGATGGCGTGTAGTCAATGATGGGTAAGACTCCATGAGATGGGGCAACCTAAGACAGGCACTGTCGCATATGATGATCCCTTGGGGCCTGGGGTCAACAATGGCTTGACAAAAAACCATGCCTCCCAGGGTCGCCAATAATCAAAACAAAAAGGAGGATATGTATGGCACAATGCAGGTGGGGCCCTAGCCAGACTCCAGGCCAGAAGAAACCAGGAAGTGGATTCTGTGGATACGGCGTCCTGCGCAGGCCTGGCATGACAACAGCTACAGTCCCATGCTCTCAAGAAACCTGCTGCAAGATGATCTGTCCGGAGACAGGCTGTCATTGGTCACAAAAAGGGGACCACCCCATACAATGATTGGCCAGCCAAGCCCCTTAAAACCCCCCACAAGTCCTTGAATAAATGAGTTTGCAGCAGCTCGCCCTCTGCTGCTTCCACTCAACTCCTGGAGTCTGTGTCATGACTCCGCACCTCTCACCCCCAACTCGGCAGAGACCCTGCCGTCCCTCCTGGACCCCAACACTACCCAAGGTAATTTGGCTCTGCTTTTGCAACATCACCTCTCACCATGTTATTCCCTGCTCTGCTTTGGGCCTCTACAAATAAAGTTCCTGGGAGCAGGAAGGCCTTCATCAGAAAATGCCTTTGCCTTGAACCTTCAAGCTGCTAGAGATGTAAAGTGAAATGAAACTTACTCTTTACAAATTTTTCAGTCTATGGTAAACAGTTATAGCAACAGAAAACAAACTCAAGAGAAGAACATCACAATGATGTCGGAGACACTATCTGAGGAGTCAAAATAAAGCCTGCACAACACAACAACGTGAGTGCCAGTAATCAATCGTTAAGGAGGACAGTCGTCCTGCAACTCAGTTTCTCTGACATTAATTTCATCCTTCTCTTGTTTATAATATGCCCATAATATACTTAAAATGGAACCAGACCAATACAATAATCATCTACTTATGGGATTTTAAGCCAAGCTAAAATAAGAATTGGCATTAGTTATGATGTATTGGCATGGTTACCCTAATTTATGGATGCCATCGGGATAATATAACAAAAATCTACAGCCATTGATCTGAGTAACTTGATTCAAAAGAGTCTTAACAGAAAGATGTAAACTATGGCAGCCATAACTCAAAAGCAGTAATTTGTACTTCCTTGTTTTATGACAATAAATGGTAGTTTCATTGCCAACAGTTCAATGGACAAAATAATGTATAGTTAATAGAGAAACAGCTAATTAATGTTTCCTCACATCTGGAAGTACAGCTTGTTTATTTACTGAAGTGTCACCAAAACACTGTCCACAGTAATCTAATTATGGGTAGTCTTCAAAAATGTAGAGTTACCGTGAAACATCGAGTAATCTATAAACGAGATAATGTTCTGCATCTGCTAGGAAAACACTAAGAAAACTCTTCTTCTACTACACGGTCTAATCAGCTATAGTTATTTTTATTTAATATCTCTTATTTCTGTACAGTTTTGCTCATTACATGTTATCTTGGCCAAAAATGAATTCAATAGGATAAGCAAAATAAATACTCATTTTTATCTTGCTATTATTGTCAAATTGTTCCAAATAAAATATCTACTTTTTATATGACAATGATTTATAATATTAAGTATTGTTTCATTACTCCTCTTTGACAGAAATAAGGTAGGTTTGAGCAAGAGGTGTACTTTGGGGCTTGGCAATGAGATAGTAATTGTATTACTTACCTTTCTTATTTCTGACAAAGATCAGTTTAAGAGAGGAAGGTTTATTACAGCTTACACCTGAGGTTACACACCCCATGGCAAGGAAGACGTTGGGTTCACAGTCAGGAAGCGGAGACTGATAAACATTTCTTCTCACTTCACTTTTTCCTCTTTGTTCAGTCCAGGGTCCTGTCCCTGGGAGTGGTACTGCCCACAGTTAAGGTGAGGCTTCCCACCTCAATTAATCTAATCTGGATCATTGCTCACAGATGATTCCAGATCTTCTCAAGGGACAATATATACTATCATGGCAGCACAGGTTAAAACCCAACTGTTTGTTTGTCTGTTTGTTTGTTTGTTTGTTTGTTTGTTTGTTTGTTTGTTTGTATTTCGAGGTAGGGTCTTGCTCTAGCCCAGACTGACCTGGAATTCACTGTGTAGTCTCTGGGTGGCCTTGAACTCATGGTGATCCTCCTACCTCTGCCTCCTGAGTGCTGGGTTAATCCCAGCTGGTAAACTCGGACATGCACTACCACACCTGGCCAAAACCCAACTTTTTTATTTGGCATTTCCACATCCTTCAGTTTTTCTCTGTTTATGAAAAGTCTCCCTCTATAAAAGGCAATCAAATTAGTTCAGCCTAATTAGTCCTTCATAAAATCAGTTAGATTATACATGACCACTTTCTAATTTTAGATGATTATAGATTGTGCCTTCAGTGACCACGTAATTCCAAAGGCACAAGTGTTTGTGCACCACTTAGTGTTTCACCAGTTTATCATTTCCTCTTTCCTAAGGAGATTTTAAATATGTGTTTTATCAGCTACCCTTATTATTTTTATAATAGTGATTATGCAATTTTCTTGGAATATTTAACATTGTTAAATAATAGTATTATTAATAATATTTTGTTAATTGGTACTTTTACTTAATTTGAACCTCTAGGTCATCCCTAAATTTATTAGTATGAATTTTATATTTGTTATCAAAGCAATGTGTCAGTATAGAATTTAAAGTTCAGTGTGCACTTTCAAAGGCAATATACCAAAAACTTGATAATTGTTGGATTGACATAAAAAATATATTACAATAACTATTACCCAACTTGTTGTCAAGCAGAACATATTGTCTATAAAAATAATGGTACCAGATATAAAACAAGTACTTAGAGGGTGCTTTTGTTAAAACATTGATGCCTCACGTAAGTCCACAAGGTGACTGGAGAGATGGCTTCGCGGTTAAGGCACTTTCATGCAAAGCCTAAGGACCCAGATTCAACTCCACTGAACCCACGTAAACCAGATGCTCATTCATGGTGGCGCATGTGTCTGGAGTTCATTTGCAGTGGCTAAAGGCCCTAGCATGCCCATTCTCTCTCCCTCTCTCTAATAAATAAATAAAATCATTTTTAAAACTAGAACCAGAACCAGGCTAGAACCAGAACATCTGTGCCTCCGGTTTGTCTGTTTCACTGACTTTGGGTCATCCACTCACTTGTGCACATAGGCGTATGTGTCATATAGGCATATTTGCCTACTTAATTTACCTCGTCCTTCATCAAGGCACAGTGACAAGTCATTGTCTAGCACCCAGAGGAGGGTAATTACCCATCAAGTGAGGGCTGCACCACAGAGCAGAAACGTTATCTCCTGAGAACCTGGTGACCCCTCCAGCAATGCCTTTACCGACCCAGAACTGAGACAGGGCAGGACCACGCTTTGACCAAAATGGCTTAGTTATATACACCCCTTGTCCCTTACCCCGATTCTTTCTCTAAGCCTAAAGTTTGTGTCAGTGACCCAAAGATGGTCTTGGGATAACTGTCCCGTTTGTTTTTCTCTTCCCAGTTTAGCCACATTGAATAATTCTGCTCTCTCTGCTTTTCACCATTACTCTTCTATTTAAATGAAATACTATGGATAGGAAGACAAGCCTAACTCTAGTGGACTGCTCCTATGCCAAAATTTGGCCCTAAAACCTCCAGTACACAAGCCAAATCAAGTGGAATGACTGAATAAAGATAATTTGAATCCCAGCTTCAGATATGTATACACTCCCTCAGAAAAACCTAGAAATTTTGAAAACAAATAATATGACATGCTTACATTACTATCTGAGCTTTCAGTTAGAAACGTAAGATGCTAAGAACAAAGAGGAAAAGTTACAAGACTTCAGAACCAACACTTTAATCCTGTAAGCCACAGGCGTGGCTTTTCTGGGGCCTGGGAAATACTTCCCACATGCAACTGGATATTGAGCTTCCAAATTTGGTTTATGTCTATAAAAAAATTGGAGAAAAAAAAGATACACCTGGAGTCAGCTCTGTCCTCTGTGAAAGTTTGAGCTAGGAAAATATAAAGATCGGTATTCACGGGAGCTAGAAGAAAATACAGTGGTAGAGCTAGCTCTGGGGACTGTGAGAAAGCACGTAACTTTAACCTGTGCCAAAAAGTGTCTATAATACACAACAGCTGTGTCCTGAGAAATCCCCGGGTGTGTTCTTAGCATGCCATTTGACACTAAGTGAACACTTTTCTGAGGCTCCAGACAAAATCAGAAGAAAAACTTCCCCAAAGGAAGCATACTAGGATGTATTCGGCAGCTCCTAGCTCCCAGCTTCCTGATCTCTCAACCCCTTGTCAGCATGGTGAGCTGCGTACACTCAAAAAGTACAACTTATATTTCCCAAGTTTCTTTTTCCACTATTGTCTGAACGTTTGTTGAATTTTCTCAGTTTCACAAACTTGACTGATGTGGAGTCGTCCAAACAGGGAATAGCTCCCTCATGTTTTGCTGTCCCAAAGCCACATGAGGACACAGTGTCACAGAACACTGAGGATCAAGGCGGGAGCATATGACAGTTCTGTGAGGACCAGACAAGGGCTGCAGGCATGGCCACTGTCCAGAACCCAAACATCAGACCCTGGATGGGAGATGCAGCTACGGTGGCTGCTATAATCGCCTGATGTCAAGAACCACAGAGTTGCTGAGAATTTATTCCCCTTGCAGGTTAACGAAAGCCTTCCAATTTCACTGGCAGTAACAGAAGATGCCAGTCTCCTGGGTCATGAGCAAATGACTTCCTTACTGATGCAGGCAGGAAGCCTAACATTCAAGATCATCCCGTTATGATCATATTCTGTATCGCCCCATGCAGTGAGGAGACCCCACGTAGATGCTGTACACCTCCTTCAGGGAGAGCCTAGCTAATAACGGGGTTGTAAGGCTATCATTCTTGTGAAAAACTGGGCCACCCTGCACAGACCTCCCCACATCCAGATCCTCCTCAGAGGCTGTGCTACAAACTCATTATAAACTGAACGAGTTCCTCTCCAAAGTCGTCTTGGCCTCATTACTTACAGGTAGTTTTCCCAAAAATATTCTCCAACAGGATAGTGCAAATCTCTACCTGAACACACGATTTTCAAAGAATCCAGCTTGAGGTGTGTATTTTGGTAAGCAAGAAGCACAAATACAGATGTCCTTCGGCTTCCAGATAGTGTTGGATCTCAATAAATTCATTTTAAATATGTAAACTATCAAATCCAATAACTTAGCCACATTACACTGTGGAAAACAAGCTGCTTCCCTTTGTGGTAGTCAAGCCAGTGGAGCCATGAGTCACCTCTGCCGCCTAGTGTCATCGGCAAAGGCCTTCTTGCGTCACTTCCCCATGGCAGCAAAGCAAAAAGGGTCAGGGGAGACCAAGCAGTACCTAGGACATCCTTCTATAGTACAGCACTCAATTAAGTAGTATGAAACCTCCACAAGGCCAGCACCCACGTGACACAGAGACTTCCTAGTGCTACTGCATTGGTGACCAAGTTTTCAACCATGAACCTTGGGGGTCAAATTCTAATCACAGAAATACATCTATTCAAATAACTTCTGACCCGCATAAAGGCATGGTAATTGACCACTTGAGATAGCTACCTTACAATGTCATGCCAATACATTTGTGTAACCTATCCTTAACCTTCAGTGCCAGTGCCAGCATGGATTCATGGGGAAAATACAAACTGTGATTAAAACTAATATAAGGACTTGCACAGAATACCTGTAACATCACGAGAATCTACAGCCGATGGGGAAGAACTTTAAGAGTGATGGAACAGGAAGGAAGAAAAATAACGTCCGGCTATATGAATACTAATGCAATTATGAATGTTCTGGAGTTATTCGGCTAGTTTTCACACATGACTGCTGATTCCTTTGACTGAGTTTCTGACCAAAGCTAGCATTGTCAAACAGAGCATTAAATTAAGTAATGCTGAGAGAATTAAGCTTCCTTGACATAGTACAAAAGATTAAGTAAGATTCATGTTGAGAGTAAAGTTAAAATGGACTTCCTTTTAGCTACATACTTAGGATTTTAATGATGTCCCTTATAAGACCAGACCATAAAACTTGATGAAGGCATCGGTGAGTTGATGGCCAGAATCCTTGAAAGGTTCAACAAATGCCTCATTTACCACTGTACACACCACGCACTGTAACTGATGGGCCAATTTAGTTTCCAGTCAAAGAAGGTTTTGATATGACAATGGAATTTACTTGTGTTAACGAGAATCCTAATACCTAAATGTAGGTGGTTTTATGACTATGTGAACTCCCTAATTAAGTACTCATTTCTATTCTCAGCTGGGAGGAAACAATCTCTATAAGTTTCTAGTGCAGAGGTAGATGTTAGAAATATGCAACTAATGACTGAGGTTGTTCCTCTGTATCCCTAAGTATGAGGGTGCAAGATGGAAGAAGTGGGAGAAGTGTTCCCTGCCATTGTACTTGAGGAGTTATTATTAAGTTTGGCTCACTCTCCGAATTTGAATTATGATACTTGAGTGTTGGAGGGAGGAATATGCTTACGGGGGCACATGGAAGAATTCCTGCTTTAATTTACCACTTCACAAGCTGATATCTTCGTGCAATTGAAACAAGAATCAAATAAGGACACAGATTGTGATTGGCAAAGAAAGAGTTGTAGGCGCAAGGTGTCTGTCTGCCACTCGTGAAATTTCTGGACTGATTCATTATACTTTCAGATAAATTGGTAAACACAGATAGAAGGTTATGAGAGTCTAATGAAAATAAGAACATTTAGACATTTATTAGTTAAGGAAAGAAATTTGGGAAAGAGATAATATGGAAAACAACAATAAAATTAGGGGTAAGGAATTATCTAGGAATACAAAAAAACATGGAATGCTTATGAATGTTGGGGATGGGGGATGTTTTAGACATTAACTGTGATGCTGTGATCACTTGAGAAGGCTGGAATGTAGAAACGACCTATGCTTCCTACTTTTCTCTCCATACCTGATGAATGCTTCTTCCATATTCACTTGCCTGTCACCTATAGTTGTACATAAGGTATGCAGGTGGTAGTTAATTAACTCTCTAATCTCAATGTCATGATACAACACATCTAGTTGAGATAACATGAATATCCTTTAAGAAGCATCCTGTGACCAACAAAACTCAGTGTGTCATTCAGGACATATTAGTATAAAAAATGGTTTTTGGACATAAGGCAGAAAAGCAAGCAGAAATAGAGAAAATAAATAAATTTTCATAGAAATCTGGGCACAAAAAATGTTAATGCAAGCCGGGCTCGGGAGGCAGAGGTAGGAGGATCACGGAGAGTTCGAGGCCACCCTGAAAATACATAGTTAATTCCAGGGCAGCCTGGACCAGAGTGAGACCCTACCTCGCAAAATCAAAAAAAGAAAAATGTTAATGCATCTTTCAATGGTTATTAGCACATGAGATTTGTATTAGATATTTTCTGTGCTATTATGTCAATTTTTAACACCATAAAAATAAAAAATACATTATTGATAGACTAATGTTTAGTTGCTATTACAGTTGTGTGTACATTTGGATATGGTGAAAAACAATAGCCTTCCATTGATGGAATTATTATACCTTCTTCGAGGCAGAACAATGCAGCTGCAAAGCATTTTAATTTCCCAGGTGGAAAGTCATAGAAATGAGAAGTGGAGCAGGACATGGAGTTCACTCAAGGAAAGCAAAGGGATAGAAGGAGAATTACACAGTAAGATAATCCAGCAAGGACACTGCAGGACCTTTACTCATGATTAAGGACACTTGCAGTTCGACCCAATGTGGGAGACTGCAGTGAAGAGCAAGAAATCACTGTTGGCCTTAGTAATTCATCACACTAGTCAAGGGGATGTTGTGTATAGCATAAACCTCAGGAAACCAGTAAGACATTGACATTAATTGACATAAAAGGTATTATGTACACGCCTGAAGGTATGATAGTAAGCATAAAATAAAATGATGCAGCTACACTCAGAGACACTATGCCTAAAGTGATTTCTTTTTAAATGCTTCTCCTATGAACATTTAAACATCCTGCCTTGTTCATATGCACTGAGGAGCATCTCTTGAAGCAACACAGTGTTGGGACAATTTTATGTTTGATGGATTCTCTGTGCAGCTCGAGATATGATCACCTGTAGTGATAATTTTACTTAAATTTTGATGATATTTATTTTTTGTGAAAAACTGTATAAGGATTTATTCTGATTTAATATATTTGATGTATGCCCTAACACTGATAGGAATAATTCAATTTCGTGCCTCAGGACACAGCTAATTGGTAGAGGGATTTTTATCTCTCTCTCGCTCACTCTCTCTCACCCTTCAGTGTGTGTGTATGTGTGTGTGTGTGTGCGTGTGTGATATCTGTAGGTGAGTGTGTCAGTGTGGGTGCACACATGCCATTGCATGCATGTGGAAATCAAAGGACAACCTAGCATGTCTATCCTCACCTTGCACCTTGTTTGAAGTAAGACCTTTTGTTGTTCGCTGTTGTATGGAAAAATTCCTTCACATTGAAAGGAGTGACCAACTACTGCCAGCTTTTATCAAAAGCAGCTGGGGGCTGGAAAGATGGCTTAGCAGTTAAGGGACTTGCCTGTGAAGCCTAAAGACCCATGTTCAACTCTCCAGGTCCCATGTAAGCCAGACGCAAGGTGACACAAGTACACAAAGTCCCACATGCGCACTAGGTGGTGCACATGTCTGGAGTTTGTTCGATTACAGTGGCTGGAGGCACACAAATTCTCTGTCCCTCTCTTTTTCTCTCTCTCATTCTCTCACATAAAAAAAAGCAGCTTGAACAACTCACAAGAGAAAGAGTGGGGAGGGTCATCAGATCCCCCGCCCGAGATTTCAGGTGACCCTTTGCCAGCTGTATACAATAATGTGTGAGGTCTTGTGACCTCAAGAAAGGGAGAAAGAGTATTTAGAAGGTAAAAGATAAGGAACAACGAGCTCCATCTAAGCGTTGTCTTTGGAGTCTCCATGGTCCGTAAGGAAGCCCTCATCCCAGGTTGAGGGTGGAGCATCCACAGGGGAAACCCTGACATAGTGAGCCCCACTGAAGTGCTGCTTTGGGGGTCTTGTGCTCTGTAAGAAAGCCCTCACCCAGATACTGAGGGAGGAGCATCCATGGGAGTAAGCCCACCGAAGTGCTGCTCTGTTGTCTTATTCCTGTGAACAGGAACAATGCGCTTCCAGAAGCAGCCACAGGAAAGTCATCATTCAGGGTGGGGTGAGACTTCTCTACGGTGCGGCTGCTCTGGGGCCCCCATGCTCTGTAAGTGAGCCCTCATCCTGAGGCTGAGGGAGGGACGTCCATGGAGTAATCTGGACATCCAAGTGGCTGCTTTAGGGACTCCCTATTCCTATAAATAATCCTTCTCCATGCTTTGTAAGTGACCCCCAATAAGCTCATGGGCTCGTCAAACTGGTATTGGCGTAATGTATTCTGGTCTGCCATGTGAGCCCTATTTGGGGTGAAGATGTATGTTCACGTCTCCCCAGGGGCAAAGTTTACTACAACATTCACCAATGTGTACGGCAGCTGGCTGCTCCATGAGCATACAGGATCCTGGCTCCACCTTCCATCCCTTCACAGGAACTTGCTACTTCGCCTGCTTTTATGTGGGTCCTGGAATGCAAACTCAGGTCGCAAGTGCATAGCAAGCTCTTTTACCCATTCAAACACCTGTCCAGGCACAGCTAGAGGGCTGCAAGGAAATGTTCTTCTGTACATACAACTCTGTAATGATAGGTACTGCAACTCTAGAAAATTCTACAATTCTAAATATCTAGGTAAAATCTTATAAAGTACTCCCTGTAAATTGTACCATAGGTTGGTAATTTACCTAAAATTAACTATCAAATAGTCTGCCTTTCAGTGTTTTCCTATTTTCTTGTGTGGTATAACTTTTACTACCAAGCCTCTAAAATGTTACTTTTTAATTTGTGCATCAATAATTTGAAACTAAATCTAGACAAAATCCCTATGCTTTCAAGTGTGCTCATGGGTTCTGTTTCTAATGCACATTTGACAAAGTTTTGCACTAGATTGAATATTGGATTTCTTAAATACAATTTCTTAATAATCAAGTCCTAAATACATTAACTAAAAGGACCCTAAGGTATTTAAATAATCAAAATTTTAAATTATTGCTGTGTACTTAACATTAATAAGTCTTGTTTCTTTAAACAATTTTATTCTGTGCAAATTATGCCCAGGTGGTTCCTTTTCTACCGAACACAGAATGGAATTTCCCAGATTAAAATGTACCAGTAGGTTCATTAAGCTGGTAAGTTCATTTTAAGATGTGTTCTCACTGTCCTTTAAATAATCTTCACTCTGGGACACAACCTAATTACATAATAGCGAATATTAAATCACTCCATATCTATTAGCACAGTTCAACAACTGGTGTTGTTGAGGTTAAACAAAACTGTAGTTTTCCTGGGTCGGTGGTACAAAAAGGCTCTTTAATTAGCCAAGTCTTCATTGTAGAAGGTCAAAACTGACAGGATATAATGGAACACATTGAAACTCTGAGTTCACAGGATCACTAGGGGGTAGCCTTCTGCTAATGAAGTGGATGAGAGGTAAAAATCAGAATTGTTAAATCCCTTTTATTTCTGGCCTTGCATTTGGCTAATCCAAAGCCAGTATGGGGCTAGAGAGATGGCTTAGCAATTAAGGCACTTGCCTGCGAAGCCTAAGGACCCAGGTTTGATTCCCCAGTCCCCACATAAGCCAGATGTACAAGTTGGTGCAAGTGTCTGGAATTTGTTCGCAGTGCCCCCATTCTTTCATTCTCTCTCTTTCAAATAAATAAATAAATAACTTTAAAGCCAATGTGCAGAATGATTCTCTGTCAGTGACAAGAACCTAGAAAAAGAACATAGGAAGTGAAACACAGGGTCTAGGGAGATGGCACAGTGAGCAAGAGTGAGTGCTGGACAAGCCTAAGAAGCTGAATGCAATCCCCAGGACTCACTGTAAAACTCAGCATGATACACACACATACTTTCCCATGGAGACAGTCAGATTGCTGGGGCTCACTGGCCAGCCAGCCTAGTTGAAAAACAGCTAACTCCAAGTGTGGAGACCCTGTCTCCAGAAAGTAAGGTAACAGGAGGAGAGACACCCTTCATCCTCCTCTGGGTTCCACAAGTGTGCATATGCCACCTGCACGCACTTGCGCTAGACCACTCATGCTATGTCACATATACTACAAACACACCACAGAAAAAGGAAAGAAAGAAAGAAGCAAACAAACAAACACAGCCCCATATTTCAAAACTACACATGAGCAGTGAGAAACAGAACTAATGCTTTTCCCACTGGAATCAAGGAGGTATCGAAAAGTGGGTAGAATGGTGCTGTTGAAGGTGACTTCATTTCTAAGGAGGGCACCGTGACAAGTATTCTATTTATTATCTGGCAACAAAATGGAGTTCACATACTGAACAGGGACTTATTTAAATCACGGAATTGACCACACATAGTCTTAAAGAATATGACTAGGAAATATAAAAAAATAAATTCAGGAAGAAAAATACTTCTCTATCTCCTTCTCCCTCCTGATAATGAATGGCACCCATCTTTTTAGGCAGCTCAATTTATGAGTACATACCTCAAGAGGGTTTCTAGAGTTCAGTAACCAATCAGTCCTAATGAAAATCTCAATCTGTTAATATATTCCTCAGAATTATTTCTATCCAAGAATATCAGGAAGTAATTCTAACATTTAAAGATTGAGGTATTGCACACTGTGGTAATTTGAATATAAAATGCCCCCAGTAGACTCGCGTGTTTCAATACATAATTCCCAGTTGGTGGCATTGTTCAGGAAGATTGTAGAACTTTTAGGAGGTGGCACCTTGCTGGAGGAAGTGTGTCACTGGGTGAAGGCCTTGAGGTTTTATAACTGAACAGCTTTCTGTTTTCCCTCCCCACTTCCTCCCTGCAGAAGGAATAATGTGACGCCAGCTTCTTGTGCCTGCAATGCTTTCCCACCAGGATGAGTTCTGATAAACTGATAAACAGATAAACTTACAGACTTCTCTTTGAAAAAGGGAACTGTAGTACAACTGGCCTCATCTGATTAAAGGTTAGAGGCCCAGCTGTGGAGGCCTGTGGTGTAGGTGCCATTGGCAATGTTGGCCTCTAATCTCCTTTCTAATCTCCTCCTCAGGGATTAGAAAATGAGATTCCCACTTTCATTTGTGTTGCGTGTGGGAACTTGCATTTTATTAGAAAAGCTACTATTAGTCTAAATTTTCACATTTCTCCATTTTAATTGCTACCAGAATTGCCTATGAATTTTTTCAATTCTCTTGGTATTTCTTATGTTGACATGTTATATTTCTTGGGCTTAATAGAGGATTATATATTTAATTTAAATAAATAACTTTTGGATATATATATATATATATATATATATATATATATATTATATTCTTTCCACTAAATTTATTGTTCACTTATACAAATTTTACAAGTTCCTTATTCTTGTTTTTATTTTATGTATTCTTTGTCTAATTTTAAAATAAATGAAGCCTCTCATTGTGTCCACCAAGCCCAACTAATTGATGGGGTATTCAGTTGCCAGATTGAAGTGAAATTGCATTCTCTACATATTAGCATATCAACTTGGGAAGACTCAGGGGCCACAGCACACTAAAGGTTTGAATATGCACCTGTGGATGTCACCACCATATTACTTATAAGACAAACCTACTGAAGGACATAAACTCTCCATTCGTGTTTTGTTTTGTTTTGTTTCGTTTTGTTTTGTTTTGTTTTGTGTTGTGTTGTTTTGTTTTGTTTTGTTTTGTTTTAAATATGCTCACCTGTGCAGCTTTGGGTGGTGGAAAACATGCGCTTGGGAGCTCACCACTGACAGCTGCTTTGGTGCAGGCTGCAAAGCACAACAAGAAGAGCAAGAGGTGCCAGACATGGTGGCACAGGCCTTTAATCCCAGCACTCGGGAGGCAGAGGTAGGAGGATAGCCATGAGTTCGAGGCTACCCTGAGACTACAGAGTGAATTCCAGCTTAGCCTGAGCTAGAGACCCTACCTCGAAAAACAAAACAAAAAAGAAGAGCAAGAGGAAAAGTTAGGTGCTAATTTTGTTTTGGGGGTTTTTTAATATATTTATTTATGTATTTATTTATTTATTAGAGGGAGAGAGAGGCAGACAGAGGGAGAGAAAGAGAGAGAATGGGCACACCAGGTCACCCAGCCACTACAAACGAACTCCAGACACATGTGCTGCCTTGTTCATCTGGCTTAGATGGGTTCTGGGGAATTGAAGCTGGGTCCTTTGGCTTTGCAGGCAAACGCCTTAACCACTAAGCCACCTCCCCAGCCCTAGGTGCTAATTTTGATGCTGCCTCATAGTGAGGTATTCTATACATCCTAAACAGTCTGTGTTGATGAGAGCAGCTGTCACATTTTAATGTTCACTCTACAGCAAGGGCTTTAAAGATAGTTGCTGAAAAAGAGTAAAGTCATGTCAGAGAGATCCACAAAGATACCCTATCTTACATTTTAAACAAAATGGCTGCACATGAACACTTGCAATATTGATGTAATGTGGACCTATGAGAAAACTTTGAAAAGCATCACATACTACTTGATGACTGCCTTGTATTTTCATGGCTACATAAGTATAATGAAAGTCTATGAAATGTTAGGCTCATAAGAACTAGTGAACAGTCACTGCATGACACGATCCAATTCCTCCATAGACAAATATCAGGTATCCGTCCATTCAAAGCATGGTAAAAACTGAGACAGATCCAGTTGTGGACAAAATATCTCCTCTGTTCCAAAACAAAAGTTTGGCATCAGACAGACATGTGCTCTCATTCACATAACTTGTGAAAGATTGCAGAACTGTATTTAAAGGAAATTATAAAACAAATGAAGAAAAATTATCTCTTGAAAACCATATGATGATAAACTGAAAATATGTTAGAACCAATATGAAAATCCATGATTAGTTAGTTGAAAATTTTTTAAAGCCTTAAGCATTGTATATACCTTCAAGGAATAATTTCAAGTACTATCAAAACATTTTGCTACGTAAATGGAAGAATGTGCAAAACTTAAGAGATAAACCCAAAATATTGGACACTAATATTAGAACTATGAAATATTACATAGACCCATAAAAGAAAAAATTTGGGGAGATATTTTGCTTCTTCCTGGCAAAAGATAAATGCATTATAAGAAGATTTTTTCTCAATATAAAATCGACATGATTGTCAACAAATATTTGATATGAGAATAAGTTAATAATTTTAATAAAACATTTTGTAATTTAGCCATATAATTTGAATATATTTGTAGACAAAACATAGCAAACAGGCAGAAAGAATAATGAGAAATGAATATTCACATGAGAGATATATGCTGTGGTAGTATGAACAGATGGACCCCAATATATTCAGTGTTTTATTAACTTGTAGTTTGTATCTGCAGCCACCTGGCTGGAGGCAGTGACATGGGGCAGATCTTAAGGTGTGGTGGTGGGTTTGAGATTTCAATCTAAAGATATGCAAAGTGCGCCTACCTGGAGTTCCTGAAATGTGCTATGCTGTGTGGCTTTTGGCTCTCTCTCTCTCTCTCTCTCTTTCTCTCTCTCTCTCTGACTGGTCCTGTAAGAGAAGGCCAGCCTCTTCTACCATTATGGAACTTCCCCTGAATCTATAAGATTCAATAAATCCCTTCCTCCATAACTGTGCCTGGTTTGGAAGTTTATCTCAGTGAACCTGAAGCTGTCTGCTACATATGCCAAGTATTAAAGAATCTTATCAAGCTGTATGAAATGACATCATAGCACTCACACTGTGTGAATAGATGCCTCAGTATCACAGAATTTTACAGGACTAGATCTACATGGTAATCCTACTTGATCAGAGCCCTCAATTGCATATTGTGAAATCCTAACATTACCCCCTCCTAGATTCATGTATATTTTTCAATTTAATTCACTAGTTAGTATTTAAAGAGGCTGGAGAAACATGAATCATTTATTAATACTACCTGAAAAATTGGTTTATCAATTTAAAATAAAAAATTTTTTAAAGTAGTTTATTACTTAAAAAAAAAAAAAAAAAAGGATTCCTGAACCAAAGAGCCACAACATACAACAAAATGAATTCCAAAAATTTTGGAATGTGTGTTTCAACTCTTAAAATGTGTGTTAGAGCTGAGGATGTAGTTCAGTTGAGAGAGTGCTTGCCTAGCATGTATGAAGGCCAGGGTCTGATTTTCCAGCACCTGAAAAACTGGTGCTAATTGGAATTAAAAACTCTAATTCCAATGTGACAGATGAAGGCAGAAGGATCAGAATTTCAAAGTTATCCTCTTCACAACTATATAGGGAGTTCCAGACCATCCTGGGATATATGAGATTCATTTAAAGACAACATAATTGTTAAACCATGTAAAATATAGAATAAATACTCTATGATCACATTTTGTCCTTAGCACATCAGCTTAAGAGTGGAACATCTTGACAAATAATGGTTATTATAATGAGCATATCGTGTAAATAGTATAAACTATCTTAGAAAGACATAGAGCAATATATTTTGACTCTATAAATATTTTAAATTTTCAACTTTGAAAATTACTCCACCAAAACTTTTGAAGCTATTCAACAGACTGGGAAAGTAATACAAAAATGTTTATGTCATTAATATGTCAAGTGCTCTATATACTTATGAAATAATAAGTACTTATAAGGGAAAAAAAACAAATAAAACTCATTAAAGTATAAATGAATATAAAGAAAAATTTTTAATTATTATAAATAACAATATTTAAGGCTAGAGACATGACTCAGCAGTTAAAGGCACTTGCTGCAAAACATAATGACCTAGGTTTGAGTCCCCAGTACATAAAGCCAGATGCACAAAGTGGCACATGCACCTGGAGCTTAGTTAGAGTGGCAGGAGGCCCTGGTGTACCTATTCTCTGCCTCTCTTTCTCTCCCCCTCCCTCTCTCTCCCTCTCTCTCATAATAAATAAATATTTTTAAAAATAACAATATTAACACTAAGATTTTTCAGCTTCAGGAAAAGGAAATATGAGCAATATGCTGCTTATATGCAGCATTTTTGAAAATCGAATACTTTTCAGTGGTTTGGAATTATGCTATCAAGTATTTGATAATTATACACAAGTGTAACCCACATATATCTAATATTTCTATATATAACCATTAACCTGCCATTAAAGCTCCAGGCTTATTTAGAGGAAGTGTTACCAGGAGATGGTATGGAAAGAAAGGTAATAGTATGTGGTGCAGTAGGGCCTGGTTGCCCAGAATTTCTAACATGGCATAATGGCTTAACCACTGAACAGTACTGAACATGGGTGGTGGTCACTCTACCTCCAAAAACTCAGTCTCCTGGATGCTAAGATACAGTACTAATGCCTTTGCTATATGAACTGATGTGCTATGTCGTTTTGCTCTGCAGTGTTTCAGGATTTAATTTATATCACTATGCTAATCAGAGATTCTTCAAAAAAGGCAAAACAAATTATAAAAGTATATCATGTCTAAGGGTGAATCTGTCAACAGCCACAGGGCATTGTCAATGTCAAAGCTGGAAGTGATATTTACTACCTCTTCTCCCTCTCTCCTTTAATATTTAACAGATGTGGTTTTTCACTTCCTCATCAGAATGCACATTTGAAAAGTATCTAAGTGAAGGTACCAAAACTACTATAAACTGGATTAGAGGAAATATACATTCCATGTAATTTTACAACATAGTTTCCTTCATATATATTTTTGTCAATACTTGCATAATTCTGTATCCAATTCTGTCCCTCTTCACCCTCCTTTATCCTTCCATTTTTGTTGTTATTGCTTAAATTTTGATAATAGATGTTATAAAAATTAATCTTTGGTTATCAACCTGACAAGATTTAAAATCATGATGGAGACTAATATTTTGAAATGTCTATGAGGGGGCTGGAGGGACGGCTTATTGGTTAAGGCAGTTGCCTGTAAAGCCAAAGGGCCCAGGTTCAATTCCCCCGGACCCATGCAAGCCGGATGTACAAGGCGGTACATGCATCTGGAGTTCATCTGCAGTGGCTGAAGGCTCTGGCTCTCTCTCTCTCTCTCTTTCTCTCCCTCTTTTTCTCTGTCAAATAAATAAATAAATAAAAATGAAATGAAATGAAATGTCTATGAGGAATAATCTAGATTAGGTTAATTAAGGAGTGGGAGAACATACACTTACTCTGGGCAACATCATTCCATGGGCTAGAGTCCCAAAGCTGACCAAAACAAAAGGAGCAAGCAACCTGAGCAGGAGCAGCCTTACTCCCAGCTTCCAGGCTGGAGACCCAATGCGACCAGCTCGGCCACAAGTTCCTGCCACCACGCCTTCCCTGTCATTATGGATTGTAAGCTCAAACTGTAAGCTAAAATAAACCCTTCCTCGCTTGGGTTGCTTTTTTCAGTGCATTTGGCCACAACAAACAGAAAATAAAACTAATACAGAAACTCGGTACTAAGAAGTAAGGGTGTTGCTGTCATAATTCTGTGTGGTTTGTAGGCTTTTGAAACTGGTTATCAGATTGGAATGTGGAAGAGCCTGGAACGTTGGGCTAAAAGTGTCTTTGAATTCTAAAGGGAGAATGTAATGGGCCATTCTGCCTTGAATACTAAAGGCAGAACTTAATGGGCCATTCTGGTGGGCCGCTAGAAGACAAGAACGTTGAGCGAAAAGTAGACAGTGGAGTCGTGTTCATGAGGTTTCCGGGAACAGGGGTTCTATTTGGATCTGGCTGAGGGCAATTCACGCTATACGCCGTCAGGGAACCTGGCTGCGTTCTGCTCCTGTCCTGATAACTTGAACAAGGTTAAACTCAAGTTTAATGAGCTCACTTGTTTGCCAGAGTAAATGGCAAGACAAAGCATTCGGGCTGGTGCTGAGGAAGCTGCGGCAATTGTTTCAAGAGATCAGCAACATTGAAGGGAAACCTACGATGCTGCACTGGAACAATAGGAAGAGCGTCCTGGGGCAAAGCCGAGCCATCAGAGGGTTACTCTTGTAAGAATATAAATTCCTTTGAATGAAGAACGTCTGGTCTCTGATAAAAACAAAAACAACTGCCTAGGGAAAGAGGTTTGGAGGTCCATCTGGAAGGTCTGCTGAGGCTTCTGCACTTGGCAAGGGTGGATTTGCAAAGGTTAATCTCTAGTTGTCAGGGTGACAGGATTTAGAATCACCATGGAAACAAATCTCCGGGAATGTCAATGAGGGATTTTAAACATAAGGTTAATTGAGGTGGAAAAAGCCACCCTAAGTGCGAACAGCACCAGTCCATGGGCTGGGGTCCTGGACAGAATAAAAAAGACAGAGGACTGGGCAGCAGCATTCCTTGCTTTCAGATTCTGTCCTTCCCTCAGGTGGGAAGCATGAGGGCCCCTGGGCTTCGGAGCCGTAGGCATAAATTAAATACCACATCCTTTTCTGCTCTGCAGATCGCTGTCGACATGGTTTTAATCAAGCGTCTCAGAGTGGCTGTGGCTCCTTCCATTAGTGTGGTGCGTGACAGGTGACACATGCTGCATGCCTAAAGCACACAGCTCTGCCACCTCAGCATCTCCGTTCACGGGAGGAGAAGCCTCGATGCTTCCAATCACTGGTGAAACGTTTGTTCACTGAGATCATCTACTCAGCTGCGGCTATCACCCACGAACTTCCAAGAAACCACGCTTGTGTGAGTGTTGGTGTTGCTGTGTTTGGACCTTGATCATACAGTCTGTGACTCTGTCAGTGAGCTAGGAAAAGACTTAGAAGATACTATTCACTCTTTAAAAAAAAAAGTCTCAAATGCTGAAATAGTAGTTTTGAGGGAGGATAGAAAGACAGGGAAAATTTAGAGACAACGGGAATGGAAAAAAAATAAACCCCAGAAATATGATCTGTGGCTCCCACTGACTAAGAGTCAAGGGCTTCCCAAAGAGAGGGGTAGGGCTGCAGAGATGGTTTAGTGGTTAAGGCACATGCCTGTGAAGCCTAAGGACCCCTGTTCAATTCTCCAGGTCCCACGTAAGCCAGATGCACATGGTGGCGCATACATCTGGAATTCCTTTGCAGTGGCTAGAGGCCCTGGTGCTCCCATTCTCACTCTTTCTCTCCCGCTCTCTGTCTCTAATAAATAAATTTTTAAAAAGAGAGAGGGGTGGTGTGAAGATTGCCCCCAAAAACAGTGCTTGTGTTTCTGAGCGATATCTTAAGCAAGAGTGTGGAAACAGCTAGCAAGCAAACCTTCAAAGCAAAACACAGCATCTTTGGGGTTAGCACTATCAGCACTCAGCTTTCATCCCTAATGATGCACCTTAGAAACTCCCTCATCATTTCATTTACAAAAGAAATTAGCCAAGACAAGAGACATACATCATTTTCACTTAGTGTTTAAATGTTGCTAAATGTTTCAGCCTGGCTTAATCTTTGAACCTGATTGTAAATGATACCCTTTGAATACAAACTAACTTCAAAAAAAACCCAAATCTCGTGTGTGTGTGTGTGTGTGTGTGTGTGTGTATGTGTGTGTGTAAAACTTTGTGAGTTTCTCTCTCTCTCTTCCTTCACTTAAATCTAAAGTGCATGCACAACCTCTTTCTCTTAATAAACTCAACTTTGCCTAACATTCACTGGGCCTGAAATTCTGTTCTACAATGTAAGTCAAGACCATAGCCATGCCTGAGTGGAGGTTGCTGACTGAGTTAACATCAGACTCTTTTTTCTTTCTCCCCTCTCATCTTTCATGAACTACTCAAATTAAGGTACTTAAATACTACAGTATCATTCAAGCAAAATAAAGTTCTAATGCAAGAAATTAATTAAATGTGACAAGTTGGGAATGAATAGGTAATTTTTTTTAAATCTAAGGTTTCTGGGGCAACTAAAAAGATTAGTTAACCTATATCCCTCAGTCCAACTCTTTAATAAGGAATTTTATAGAATTATAACCCATCAAATTAGAAATATACTTTTTAATATCATTATTACCAGAGAAATAATATGTAGCTACAGCATTTTTCTTTCACTCTACATAAGTATTGACAATAACTTACTATAGGCTAAATGACTATTTTTCAGGCATATTTAAGAGTTTTAAGTCAATAAATAGAATAATCATCTGGTAGACTACATATCTTGTAACATACCCCAAAGATATATAGGAGTAAATTGACTATTTTTGTATTGAGAGAGAATGAGCAAATATGATTTAATTATTTGGAGCATTGATTGAATTTGAGGGACTAGAAGAACTGACTTGTCTGATTAAAGAGTACAGGTGAAGGAAACATTCTTTCAGCTTTCTTCTAAAGCTGAATCTCAAATGTCTATCTTGAAGAGCAGTCACTAGGAAGGCCTGAGAATCTGCAGTTCCAGGGGGTTCCTAAAGGATGGTGATGGGCTGGTTAGGATCCATGCCCTCGGGGAACTGGGTTTATAATAACAATGTGTAACTTCAATCAATTAAGCTCCACCCTACAGGGCCATGAGCGCTAAACCCTAGAATGCTGTACAACAGCAACCCTGATTCCTGAAGCCTGATAACAATTCTTTTTTTTTTTTTTTGGTTTTTCAAGATAGGGTTTCACTCTGGCCCAGGCTGCCCTGGAATTAATTAACTATGTAGTCTCAGGGTGGCCTCGAACTCATGGCGACCCTTCTACCTCCGTGTGCACCACCACACCC
>PVKW010000122.1:0-111871 GCA_004027895.1 Orientallactaga bullata
AGCAGATTCCCCTGGAGAAGAGTGAGGAAGAGGAGGTTAAGGAAGGAGAGAAGGAGAGAGGAAGGCTGAGGAGAGAGCGAGGGAATGGGGAGAGAGAGAGAGAGAGACCACAGAGAACCATCTCCTCCTGAACTGGGGCCTGTGAGAGGAGCTAAGAGCTCAGAAGTGGGAGAGTACGGATGAGACTACCCAGTTAATCTCAGCACAAGCATCTAATTGCAAAGGCATTCAGGGGAAAACCCAGCAGGTCCCACTGAAGTTCTGTTGACCCACATGAGATTCTGGTGCCAGCTCAAGGTTGGTGGGAGGGGAGGAGAGGCAGTGAAGGGTATGGAGCTGAGGAAGAAACCCCTCAACTGTCAAGCAGCAAAAGCCAAGCTCACAAGAGGGATGCCTGTAGGACAAAGAAGTCCTGGGAAATATTTCTGAATCTGGGTCTCCCCTGTAGGAGAAGGTGGGCTTCTTTGCACACGAACAAGGGACTTGAGATGGTAGTTGAATCTTGGGAATATTTCTTGAGATCGGTTAGTCATTACTTGTGATTCAAAACGTGCCACCATCTTTAAGAAAATGATAAAATTCTTCCAAGAAATTATTGCGATGTTTAAAATTGATGCAGGTAAATCTGCTGGGTTTCCAAAAAAAAAAAAAAAAAAAAAAATTGAACAGAGAAGTGAAATTTTTATTTCACAATAAGCCTCCTTCCTTTTTGACCAGCTTATTTCCAAAATATCTTTATGACCCAGGCAGGTAAGTGACCATTACAGATTTCGCAAGATGGATGGTCCTTGCATCAGTAGGGTTACAGGAAAATCAGAAAGACTTCCTTTTGAGGAAGGGAGATAGGATCCCAAACAGTGTTCATGTCTTTCTCCTAAATAGTGGCCTATCTGGAATTTAGTACCCAAGCTCTCCTGATAGTGCCTGGCAATGAGGAGTCCCGCATCTGCTAGTCTGGACGCTGAACGAGTGAGCTTTATAGCTCTTCCTAAAGCTGGACAGAGAAACACTGGACTCTCTCCCATGAGATGAGTGAAGACAGATGGCCAGGTGATATTTCTACTCCCCTGACCCTCTTATGGTGAAGGTAACCCCCTTTCCTTGAAGACTCCATTCCTTTTCCTTTGGCACAGGTGCATGCATGCTCTCAGCCCTCTACCACATCCTGCTTGCTTGGCAAGCAGGCTTCTCATTCTTGGGTCCCTGAGTCACCACTTGCTGAGCACTACCTTCCTAACAGAGACCAATATATTCTTTTTTTTTTTTTCCTTTCAAAGAAGCAATAACAACATATGGGGAAAGTTCAGCTTCTCCAAGGGAAGGCTAAGAACACATATGGACAAATTGCAAGATGCAATTATCTTGAAAAGAGAACCTAATAAACTGATAACTTTGATAAGTTCTGAATGTCACCAAAACAAAGGCACTCTGCCATGGCTCTCCAAGAGTAGAATAAAAACAGTGCCTCAGAGGGTACAGACACATGATGCACCCATACAAAATATGTTGTTCATAACAATAAGTGAAGAAATAAATAAATAAAACAGAGTCATGGAGGCAGTGCAGAATCCAAGATTCTTGATTCCAGGTAAGTATCATTTGCTTACACCTCCATAGCAATGAAAGGTAAGAAATATTCCCCCACACGCAAACAAATTGACAGATACTCTCACAGTTCAAATGAATGCTTTTTTTTTCAATAAATGTTTCATATTTTCCATTGGCAGATATGTATTTGCTATACTTTGGTCACCTTCGCCCTCCCCAATAACCTCTCTCATTCCCCTCTCACTTCTTCTAAAGCCCCTACTGCTTCCCAGTGACTCCCCTTCCTACTTTCATGTCCTTGTTGTGACCTAGTGTGTTAAATTAGGATTGCTTGCATGAGCATAGGTGGGGGCTACTTAATGGAGTAACTCCCCAGTAGCTATACCAATGAAGAACATGTCTCTCATTCCTCCATCCAGCATCATCTGCTCATTGCCCCTCTGGGAGGAATGGGGACTCAGGTGGTCCTCGTTAACCCATGATAGAATGTAGGCAGAGTCAGTGATGTGCATCAGATCACGTCCAGAAGACAGCATTCCACGGCACTCCTCCCCATCCTCAAGTTCTGGCATCTTTTCTGCCCCCTTTTCCATGTCTACATGTTTGTGATATTTTTTAATAGAAAAAATGGAGTTTCAAGTACAATCCACCTCTTCTATTAATTTCGTATGCAGTACTGGCAACTCAATGTTGGCATTCTCTTGATAAAAGAGGTGTTGCTGCAATAAATACATAAATAAGTGTTTGGGACACATCCCATTTCATGTAAATATTTTATTGTTAAATCACATTTTATCTACTAGAATATTTATGACATATAAAAGTTTAGTTTTACCCATTTTATTACCTCATCAATATACACATTTTAGTAATATTAGTTACTTCTTTTTTATTGCTGTGACACAATATCTGACAAAAACAAGATATATATGGAGAGAGAGAGATATCAATCCATTCACCTAATAATAGCTGAGTATACTAGAAATCAACACAAACCAAAGAAGTATTTATGAAGCTGTATCTCCAGTTCAGAAGATGTGAATGCTCTGTGAAGGGGACTATGTTGCTCCATCATGTAAAAAGTGATTGAATAATACTTGGAAACTATAAGTTAAGCTAAAGATTAATTTTTATCTTAGATAGATAGAGAGATGATAGAGAGATAGATATTGGTGTATTTGATTCATGATTTGAGAAGATACTGTTAGCCATGGTAGGGCATTCATGGTGCCTGAAGCTTGAAACAGTTAGCCAGATCACATCTGCCATCAGGAAGTAGGTTGGCTGGATGCTGGTACTCAGTTTGCTTTCTCCTTTTCCCTAGTCTTCAGGTGTATTTTTCTTAGGAACCCTGTAGTTGAGTTCACCATTTGAGGAAATACAGTCTGTCATGGTGGGGAAGTCATGGTGGTGGGAGCATGAAGGAGCTGATCACACTGCACTCATACTCAGGAAACAGAGAGATGCGTGTTCGTGTTCAGCTTACTTTCTCTTTTATTTTATTTTTACTAATTCTAGGACCTTGACCCATGGTATGGTATAGCTTTAGGAAATTCTCAATCCACTCAAGTTAACAATTAAGATTAATGTTCATAGTGATATCTTTATTAAAAAATAACTAATAAAAATCAGTTTCCATGCACTGCAGTGTTCTTGAAAATTATCTCTAATATTAAGAGAATCTGATGAATTTTAAGAAAGATTGATGATGTCCTGTGTCTTCAACAATCTGTTGGTATACTTTGACAGGATATTCTTAAAATATTATAATTAAATCAAGTAGGATAA
Organism: Orientallactaga bullata; assembly: GCA_004027895.1. NCBI lineage: Eukaryota > Metazoa > Chordata > Mammalia > Rodentia > Dipodidae > Orientallactaga > Orientallactaga bullata. The sequence goes on from PVKW010000122.1 coordinate 3,337, forward strand.
ATATATCATGAATAAGAAAATATGAAATATGCCTTCCTTAGAAGTACACATATGTTGAATTGTTAAATAGCACAGTTACTAGTCTCTTGAGGGCAAGGACCTCCTACAACTACCTTATTCAACTGTTAAATAGCCCACCAGTATAATACACAGTTACTGTGAGTTTTGCTTAACATTATATAACTATTGTTCCAAGGATAATGTATTACTAGGTCTTTTTGAAGAACTATGAAAGGGGTAAATTTTATGCTAAAGTTTTGGGAGATTGCTTGCATTTTAGTTGATAGTTGACAATGGCTTATAAAATAATGTCTCTTTATTTAAGTTCAGTATAGTGCCATTGGTAGGCCTATAATCCAGCAATCCTGGAGGCTATTGCAAGAGGATCACAAGTATAAGAACTCCCGAACTACACAGTAAGTCCATGACCAGACTGAACTCTGTGAGATGCTATCACAACAATAAAAGGAAAAAGGTCTTGTTATGTAGCTCAGTAGTAGAACATTTGTGTATCATAGTCAAGAATGATATCAAGCTTCAGAGTGAAAAAAAAAAAAAAACACACACACACACACACACAAAACACCCCATCCAACTAAATAATAGCTTAGTATACTGGAAATTAATGCAAACCAAAGATGTTCAGAAGATGTGAACGCTCTGTGAAGGGGACTGTGTTGCCCCATCATATCATCACATTCTTGGTATAAAAAAAGATTAACTAATACTTGAAAACTATAAGTTAAGTGGAAGATTAATTTTTATATTCTCTATCAAAACATCCATTAATTAAATGACATTACTTAAAATTGCTAAATCATAATTGTGTATATTATTCATGAGCTCGACATATATCTTTATTCTTTCTTAAAAAATATTTATTACTTTTTTGAAGAGAGAAACAGAAAGAGAGAGAGAGAGAGAGAGAGAGATATCAATCCATTCACCTAATAATAGCTGAGTATACTAGAAATCAACACAGGGTCTCTGCCACTGCAAAGAACTCCAGATGCATTCACCACTTTGTGCATCTGGCTTTATGTGGGTACTTGGGAATCAAATCCAAGTCATTAGTCTTTGCAGGCAAGTGTCTTAAATACTGGACCATGTCTCCAGCTCCACATTTTTTCTTGTAATTGATACAGTACAACAAAATACTTTAAAACATACTCATTGACATTTTAGAAGACAGTTATTCATTAGATTTTAAGTGAACATACAAAGTCAAGACTTTCATTATAATATGTTCATAGAAAATTTGTTTTTATTTTTTATTCTTCTTGACCACCCCCAACCTTTTATTTGCCTCATCCTGTTGATGCCCTTTCTTTCAGTTTTCAGTTTTGTATGTGACCCATTACATTCTCCCCTTTAAGATTTCTTTCCACTTCATGATCACCTTTCTAGTTTTAAGAGCTAAACACATATGAACACACACACACACACACACACACACACACACACACAGAATATCGGATCTACATTTGAGAGAAAACCTGATATTTTGATTATTGCCCTTCTGTTTATGACTTATTCCTTAAGATAATGATTTACTCTTCTATTCACTTCACTTCAAGTACTTTCTATAGACGTCCAACAGCACAGGAAATAACCTCAAGACTGAAGAAAGTGTCTACAGCATGAGAGAAAAATCTTTTAGTTATGCACTGGGCAAAGGTTATTGTTCACAATACATAATGAGCTGCAAAAGTTAAACACCAACAAAACCAAACAAATCATCCAATCTCTAAATGTGCTTAATGACCTGAATGGATTTGAGTTTTCCGAGGAAGAAGCACAGATGGTGAATGCATATTTTAGAAAGTGCCAAACATCCTCTGTCATCAAGAAAATGAAAACTAAAACAACTTCCAGGCTCCATGTCACACCAGTCAGGATGACTTCCATCTACAATGGTCAAGGAAGTCTGGGAGGGTGTGGGAAAAGAGGTATTTTCTGTGGGAATGCACGCTGGACAGACACCATGGAATGTCTGTGAGGGTGTGGGGAAAGAAGAACTTCTGGTGAGAGTAGTGTAAACTGAGGCAGACAAAGTCAGTGTTGTTTCTAAAACAAACAAACAAACAAACAAACAACAACAACAAAAAAAAAAACTCCAAAGCTCAGATGACAATTTCAGCATTGCCTTGTTCACATAAATCAGTCTCAAATACCCTTGAAATTTCAATTCGAGCGCAATCTCCAAAGCAATATTGCTTGCCTTTTCCTGTAGCAGGAACTTCTCATCCCCTGAGTACCACTGTGTTATAAGAATTTGCCCCCTTATAACAACCTTCTCCAAAGCAATGTTTTAAACTACTCACTAGCATGTCACCATAGCTTGATTCTGCCCTGTGGAGGGGTCTGTTGACAAGTTCAGGGCTGAGGGTCAGCCTCAGGAAAAAGTTATATCTGCATCTGGCTCTTGTTTTTTGCACCATGCACACACCTTCCTTCTCCCACTCACTTTCTTAAAGCGACTCTCATCCTCCAGTGTTTTCTGAATGGCTTGGCGTCTCACAGCATGGTACATTTAGATTGTTTACTTTTCACTGTGGTTTCTGACTCATCAGTAACAGGAAATGCAAGCTCTGAGGCCAGACAAAGTATACAGCTAGAACTGGCACTTTTTTTTTTTTTTTTTCTAACTTCTGTCTTATTCAACTGATAAATGCAGTCCTGGAACTCCTTCAGAGTCCAGGGGATGGAAAAACATAGAAGCTACCTTGATATTACGTTGACATGGCCTCATTAAACAAGAACACTGTGTGTGGTATGGCAAATTCCTCCTCGTTGAAAGCAGTAAACAAATTTACCAGCTTTATCAAAAGCAGTGAGACATCGCAGAAGAGAAGAGATTGGGCCTGTTGACATTCTCCCATAGAAGGAATTGTAACTGGGGAGTTGGGGTTCTGCAGTGCTTCCTAGAACCCCAAGCCCTGAATTCATATCTGCAATACCAAAGTATTGATAATTCCAAATTCAAGAGAATGAATTTTAAAATACCACATTTTATTCAGATTTTATAAGAGTGCAGAAAGGGGAAGGCTGGGAAGTAAGGGGAGATAAAGTGGGGAGAAGGAAAGTACACCACGTGGAGCCCAAAAGCCCATGTGGACCTCGTGGAGCCCAGGAATCCATGTGACCAAATGGATCTGGGAAAGAAGTGTGGAAAGAAAAGAGAAAAGAAAGTTCAAGGAGCTCCTGCCATGTGGGGAGCTGGAGGAGATAAAGAACCATGGGAGAGTAAGGGATGGTGGGGTGGGCAGACGCTCCCAGCTGGGCCTGGACTGAACCCTGTCTGGCTGGGCTTGGGACTGGGCCAAGCTAGCCCAGACCCAGCCAAGGGATAAACCCACCCACAACTGGAAGTTCCCGAGTGAACAGAGAGTGAGACACAGCTCCCCTTGCAAAGATATTTATAACCTTAGCGTCGTGGGCTGTCTTTTGGCCCAGATGAACCAGAAGGCCAGCTGGTTGGTTAGGGCTAGGGGCTATCTCAGGAAGAGATTAGAGTTTTAGAGGCTGAACTAAACTAACCATAATGTTTAAATCCTATGAAAGACCTTCCTCCCAGGAGGGGTCCTCCTGACTGTGGAAAAACAGTTCAGTGGAGCTAGGCAAGAGAGATAAGAAGTCAGGTGATCTTGGATGTTTAGCAAGTGTAAACGTTCATGTCCTTTTTACCTTCAGGGCTCTACTCACCCTGACTCTACCCCCCTTCAGAAGGGTGTGAGGAAGGTGGGTAGACTTCCACCTGAAATTCAGATGCCCCTATGCCTACTCTATATAGTGAAGCTGGATGTCTCAGAGCCTCAAGGTAATAGAGGGTAAAAGATCCAGGGACTGTGACTTCATCTATGTTGCTATGGGGAAGTTGACAGCTATGCTCAACTCAAAGGATGTTACAGCTGCTTTGGACTCCCTGGGCTCTATACACAAGCCCTTTCTCTGAGGGTAAGGAAGGAGTGGTCATAGAGCACATCCCAACACAGGGCACTCCATCTAAGCACTGGTAGGGAGGTAGTCATCCATGCTTAGATGAGACATCCAGATGCCAAGGCTGCTTTGGAGGGTCCATGTTCCTGGAAGCAGCCTCTCACCCTGCTCTGTAAGTAACACCCTTAAAGTCGTTGTTTTGTCAAAACTAGTAACCGGTTTTTGTGCAATCCTCTTTAGCCTGCCGTCTGTGTCCTGTCTGGGCATAGTAGACATGGGTTCGAGTCTCCCCAGGGAAAATGTTTCAGACAGCAATGTGGAATTAGAGATAGCATGGAGAATCCATATAAAACAATCTACTACCCCAGATTCAAGGCTGCCCTTGAGCTGGAAGTGTGATGGTTAGTGGAAAGCTGAGCTGCAGGTCAGGGGATAGCAGAATGTGGCAATGGTGCAGATCAATAGACCTAGTGTTCGTCAAGCTCTGTCACCCTCTGCTACTCCCTCTAGGGCCGGATGAATACAAAGGAAGTCAGGAGCTCCACAATACCAGCAGCAGCTAAGACCCAGGATATGGTGGGATAGGATAGAGGAACTGGGTAAACGAGGAAGAAAACATTAGTGTTTCTATACGGAGGCACATTCCAAACTCTTGTTTCTTAAACCCCAGTAGAGAACAAGCCAAAACTTGAATATTTGTTGTTCTTATTTATTTTACATAAGCATCAGTGCCAACGTAGTTCAGCCAGTTCCATGGGCCCAATGAATTATTTTGAAGTTATGCAAGCACCTTGAAAGGCAAACCACATATATTACTTATGTATTCATGTAAAAAAAATTCTCATCAAGGAAATGAAAGGTTATTGAAAACCCCATGAAGTTATTTTAAAGGTGTGACAAAATGTTCTTGCTCGTGGTTGGAATAATTCTTTGTTCCCTCTCTGTATGACCCTTTACAAAACGACCTTGAAATTCCTAAGAAGATATTTCAATTTATCTCTGTACCTCCTAAATCTGGGTTTACTCATGGTTCCATTATACTGGCCAATGGAACCGTTTCAAGCACGATACAAGTCGAGATTTGGCAAATGCTTGCATAGTGGCATTTCATCATTGCTGGTGAAGTTTTCATTGCTGTTGGAGACATCCGACATAGCTGGTGGGAATATGATAACCAGTAGAAGCATAGGTGAAGCATGCCATCAGAAGAATCTGAGTAACAAGTACCTTAGCCAACTGCTGTTGCAATCTTTAAGGAATCTCAATGAGATAATCTTAGAGGAGCAGACCACATGAGACACCATATGTAGCCATTAAAAGAGCACCACCAACGATAGTATTATCCAGCTGAGGCCAGTACCAACCCCAACCCCCACAAACCATGAGCAAATAAACTGATTATCATTTTAATCACCAAGAAATACGGCCATGTAATGGAAGATGCCAGGCAAAGCAGAAAGAGATCTTCAGTGTTGAGCCCTCGACTGCCTCTTATTTTTCTGCTTTGGTGAGTTTTAAGTCTCTTCAGTGTCTGTTACCTTTTCCACAGAGAACTTCTTCGGAACTCATATTCAATCCTCCGCAAAGGCCGTTCCCTGGGCCGTGGTGTGTGAGATAGAAATAACTCTTCTGGTCACTGTGATGAGTCCCCAGGATTTGCTGCCAACTATAAAAAGCAAGTTCTCTAACTACAAGTGAGAACAGCATTAATAGAAGGCAAAGATGATGAAAGGAATAAGACAACAAAATGGAGGAATATCTACCTTGAAAGAAGGTCCTCATTGAAGGAGGGGAGTAAGGGAGAGGGGCAACAGAGAATAATAACAAGATGGGAACACAATGAAATTATGGTATATTCAAATAGTAAAGGTCCCAATATAAAATTAAGAGTACTTTCCAATTACAGAAAAAATTGCAAATATTTCAATAAAACTAGTAAATTATATTTAAAGAATGGAACAAATAAGGGCAAAAGCAAATAATATTAGAAACAAAAATGGTAACAAAAATCTGAAAACAGTGATTGAAATAAACATGACCATATATGGTTAAATGCATCAGGGGACAGAGTAATTTTGATGAGAAATCATAGGAGACTCATCCACATATTGGTAACAGGTGCATTTAGTATGGTTGTAGACTTATTGATGATAATTGACTGGTAAAACTTATCCAAGATCAAATAATTTTATTGGGATGACAACTTTATACTAAGCAAATAACATAAAAACCAAACCAATCATAAGGAAAAATTGCTATTACATATTGAGAAAATTTTCTAAGAGACAAATATAGAAACCTGAATATATCTATGTGCAAATTAGTTGGATTGCTGTATCTTACCAGTATAAATATATAAACAACTGAATGTATGAGTAAAACATAAGTGAGCACCTTGGTGAGAATATATTATACTTAATGATTACTTTGTGAAAAAAAAATTGGTCTAGATTCAATTCCTGATTCAATTCCTAATTCAAGTCCTAAATGGGGAAGTCCTGTCTCTGTTTTGAATGAATAGAATTATTACCTGAACCCAAGAATGGATTTGAGTGGAGAATCTACCCTCAGTATCTGGATCTCTAGCTGATGAATCATGAGCTGTCATTATGTTCTTGAAGCCAGAGACAGTACAGTAGATGATTAGTAATTTATCAATAAGAATTTCTTCAGATATCCTTTCCAACCATTAAATTCTGACTCACAAGAATGTTCCCCATGTGAATAATCTTTTTGTGATGTTTGCGATTTATCCTTGGTGCTTTGCCTTCCCAACGTGGGACCTTCTCACTGACTCCAGGTCACTTTCATCTTTTAGTCTCTAGACCATCTCAAGACACACACACCCCCAAATTTGAATATGGTAAGCTTTAGAGCATCATTGATCTGGACTTTGTAAAGGGAGTCTAAGAATGAATGTTAAATCACAAGTCATTTGTTACCTTTAGTTGAGATACATAACTGTTTTCCTTTATTGGAATAAATATACCCATGTAAGAGTTTAGATACAAGGGAGAAATACCTATTCAATGTGACACTGAATAAATGGGCTATTACATTCATACTCATGTCCCTTTTCTCTCTACAAAACAATTCTCTTTCCAAATTTTATGACATTTTTGGTAAAACTTAGACAGCAACTATGTTGATTCTACCTGTACCTTATACTGAGTATGAAATTTTCCTCCATTTTGAAAATAAAAAATATATTTGTAACAGTTATTACAAACTTAAAAGACTTCAGCACAAAGAGATGATCACTAAGAACTTATAGATAGCCCAATTAATATCAAATATATTACTGAATAATTCTATGGTCAAAGCAATTGCTTTCTTAAGTAAATATTTGTTTTATTATTTTGGTGTTCCTCTGATTATTTTGCAAATGTTAAAGCACTCCAGAGAAGAACAAGAATCAAAGGCTTCTGGGATTTTTTTTTTTTGGAGCTTTTGTTTATTGCTTTTCAAGATTCTTTATTGAATAAACAGTGAGTCAATTTGCAAGAGAGTGAGAGAAGAAGGTCAGTTTGATTCACAAAGAGCTAGTGTGCTGTTCTCAAGTAACACTTCATATACAAACAGAAAATGTTTTGCACACCATGGCCAACTTTACTGAGAAATATTACCCACAGGGTAGATTGCTATTTGAAAGAACAAAAGCATTACTATCTAAAATTTGGATCCATTGAAAACATAAGACCACCTCCTCATTAGTATAGGTGATAAGCAAGTAACCCCAAACATCATGTGGAATACCGGGGTTCCATTTCCTAATAGGGAGGACAGTTATGGGGATGGAGAGATGGATCTGGTTAAAGGCATTTGCTTACACAATCTGCTGGCATGGGTTCAATTCCCCAGCACCCACATCAAGCCTGATGCAAAAAGTGGCCGAAGCATCTAGCTTTCATTTGCAGCAGCAAGAGAACCTCTTCCTCCAACACACACATGCATGGTTTCCCTAAAGGAGAAAATAGGCAGATGAAAATGATGATAGATAAATGATAAGTACAAGGCTAGATGCTGGTACATGACAGATAATAAAATTGATCAAGGGTCATGTGTGAAATGTCACACCTTATTTTTATTTGTGTGACATTTACTTTTAAGTGTATCTCTATCTTTTTTTCCCTTGCTTAAGTGCTTAAGACAACTTATACAACACTGTAAAGACAGAACACATTATTCTCGTTACCCTTAGCAATAAGGATTATTTATAATGTATTCTTAGTATATACCTTTGACTCATATTCTTGTATTTTAGGCATACGACTCAGAATTCATAAGTACATACATATGGATAGAGGTGCTTAGAAAGAAAATCTGCTGTTCTGGAAAACTGAATGTAAAATTAAAGTCAGTCACAGCAAGCAGAACTGAGAGAAAATAAAAAGAAGATAAAGTATAGCTTTTAAGAGCATAAGTAAAATGTAATGTGTGCATTTTGCTTAAACAATAAAATAATGCCACAGATGTACTTTGAATTCAGATTTATTTTCATAAGTTACCTTGTGATATCGTACAGATATACATTAATAGAAGAAATAAATTCCTTTAGATCTTATCTTTTATTTAATGATAGTTTTTTTTTCCATGCTGAATATTCTAAGACTATCTGAAATCATGACATTTGCTGGTTATTCCTAAAGTTTTTATCCTCAGTACTACTAAGCATAAGTTTTACTATGCATGGAAGTCAGTTAATTTACATTCTGATATGCATCTGTAACTGAAGACAGAATTTCTACTTACTTGATTATTCTATGGAACATGAATTGGCTGACAACTTTCTGGGATAATCTTTTTCAGCATGATTAAGGGCACATCAGAGAGAAAGCAACTAGCGAGAATCAGGGTTGACTGGTATGTCTAAAATGTTCATTTTTAAATTTTCATGCATGTAGAGAATGCATTTTGATCATAACCTCCTTCCATTACCTTGATTTGTTCCCCCTACCCCTCAAACATTCTCTTCTTTCCAATTAGTCCCTCTCTACTTGCCAACCCTGCCCCACAGTTAAATCATGAATGCGGGAGCCATTTCATATCAAGAAAACAGCATTCCAACGCACTCTTCCCTGTTCTGTGATTCTTAACATTCTTTCCTTCTCTTCTCCTGCAGTGTTCTCTGAGCCATGGAGGGTGTGACAGAGATACTGCATTTAGCATTGAGCACTGCCCAGCCACTTATTCTCAGCACTTTGGTGAGCCGTGAGTCTCTCCAGTGCTCTCTGCAAAAAGAAGCCTCTGGTTCTATAGGTGAGGGCAGCACTAGTCAGTGGGCATAAACATAACTTTGTAGAGGGCAATTTGATGGACACAAATTATCCATTCAGCCAAACATCAGAAGTAGCTTCCCCACAAGGGCCTTTGACTTGCCCAGACATGGGCTTTGCACTAGGCTTTCAAACCAGGCATGAATTCCCTTAGGTGGAGAAATCCTCAAATTCAAAGTGTCTGGGTGGTAGTTTTATTAAGTGTGTAACTTGGATCTCCAGCACCTGGCTGGAGGAGGTGACACTGGGCGTGGACTCCCGGACAGATTGGGTTTCCACCCTAAATGGTGTGCAGAGAGTTCTGAGCTCCCCCTGGATTCCTGCTGCTTGCTGACCATTCAGGCCTGTGGCTTTTTGTTTTTGTGGACAGTTTGGTTGTTTCTTTCTACTGGGATGTATGGAAGCAGCTTCTTCCACCATTGATGGGACTCTTCCCACCCTCCTCCCTTCCTGGATCTGTGAGCTTGAAATAAACCCCCTTTCCTACTGTAAACTGTATCGGGTTTGAATGTTCATCCCAGCAATGTCAAGCATTCTACAATGCTATGGGATTTTTATCAAAAGAAAATTCATTTGATAAAAGAAAATTAGGACACATACACATTCTCTCACAATATAAAGTATGTGAAGTCAAACAAACAAAAAACCAAATTATTTTGCTACTTTGACACATGGTGAAATGAAATAAGTGGATATCAATATATCCCAAAGGAGATCTGGGTAAAAGTCTTTGGACATGACTTGCTTCTAGAAGGTTTGTGAAGCTATTTGCCTTCCAGGATCATAATATCTTATTTGGTTACAAAGCTACTTAAGTTCCACAAATGATGGCTACTTTTCACCTCCTCTTTTTTGTAAAAAAAGGCTGGCTTTGAAAATGCTTTCCTCCTGTCATACCCTGCTTAGTGCTGGGGTTACAGCCATGCCACAATACCAATTTTAGCTATATAGGACCAATTTCAATCATTAAAGGATGATAAAAACGATACATTTCATGTGAGAATGCAATTCATTTAAATTATTCATCATCATAAACAATGCTATTATACCCTCTAGCTTAATAGAAACTTTTTTATTTCATCCAATTACATAAACATTTAGTATATTGATTTTCTCCCAGTTTACAGAAGTAGTGTCTGAACTAGCAGCTATTTTTTTATAACCTATAAAGTCAAGTAAATTTGTTTAGCTTCTATTTCTGAAAATTGTCACATCTACTATTAACTTCTAACTGAAAATTTTGCCAAATAATGTAATTCTATATGAGTAATTGTATTCCATTAGGAAATTGATGTTACCCATTGCAGTTCTGCTACCAGCTGCTGTTGACAATTGTGCTACCATACTGGATACTAAGGCTCTGTTTGCATTGTCCCCTCTGGGGTGGCTTTTGGACATCACTTACCCTTCAATCCAAAAAGTCTGGATTTTTCAGATATATAATAACAGGAAAACAGGGGAGGAACAATGGGTGCCAAGTTAGTTAATGGTATTGAATAAGCTTTTGCTTATCTATATTTCATTGTGCTTGATAGTTAGCATATTAGTGTGGTGAAGGAAAATAAAATGTAGTGATAAGCAATAATAATCCATTCATCAGAAAGGGTGTCTGCAGCAGTTTCAAATATTTTATCCCAACACAAGTTGCTGTTCTTCCCATAGTTCATTGGTGAGGACAAGTGTTGGGTTAAGGTTCTTGGCATGGAGTGGAAGTGAGCTCTCCTTCCAACTCTTTGCCAATGACTGAATTACATTTACCTGTCCAAATCTATCTCTGGCCATGTCAAAAACAAGTTGCTTTGTTGAAGAATCAAATACCTTCAATTAAGGCAGGGGACTTTTCCACTTTTATGACAGGAGCTGAAATATGAGAGCAATGATTCCCCGTTGTGTTTTGTTTCTCGTTCTTAATTTAATGGTTGATAGATTCTGTTTGGTTATCCCATCCCTTTGGGGTAGTTACACATGGAATGTACTGGATATGGATGCTATCTTACAAACACATGACAGAAAGAGGAATTCTGGGCTGGAGTGATGATGGCTCAGTGGTTAAAGGTGCTTGCTAACAAAACCTGCCAGCCTGGGTTTGATTCCCCAGGATGCACATAAAGCCAGATGCACAAAATGGTGAATGCCTCTGGAGTTTGTTTACAATGGCAAGAAGTCCTGGTACATCCATTTCCTCTCTCTACTCGAAATTAAACAAACATATTATAAATAAATAAATAAATAAATAAATAAATAGATCAAAGATAAGAAGAGGAAATCTGCATCAGATGGAACAATTTAAACATGGCCATAGTATCATGGGCCTGAAACCGGAGTAGAAAAAAGTGAGAGAATGGGATGTGGGGGATTTTGAGGATGGAACATTCGTCATAAATTCTATATAGATTTAGACAATATAGATATAAATAGTATGTATAGAGAGATTAGATATAGCCATATATATGTATGTATGCTGAAGTGTAGGAACATTGCCGGGCATGGGGAGGAATGTATGCTGTGTAGCCACAGCATAGTATATGCTTTGTATACTCACTGGTGGTTGCTAGGTCATCGTAAACTATTCACTTTTTATTGAGTCAGCTCTGATTCTGTGCAGGCATTCATTTACTTGCTCAGATTTTGTCTCAGACATTATGAAAGTGATGATGCTGGTGGCTTTGATGCTCTCAATGATTGCTTAGAATTAGGCTGTGATTTTGGTAGAAAAAAGTTCTACATTGAACTTAAAAAAATGAAAGAAGAAAATACTTAAATTATTATTATTATTATTTTTTATGTCTACCATCCTGGTGTGAACATTCTATCATGGTGGCTGTGTTTCAACAACAGCACTATAGTTCTCTTGTGAGTCTGTGTTTGAAGATGCAACCCACATACCATACTAAGGGGAGAAACAAATGGACTAGTGTACATTGATAGGTATTTTAGAAAGAGAGTGCAGGCTGCTTGGGGAGAAGCATTTATACACTTGCCCTTTAGGGTTGATGCTTTGTGAAAGAGCATCATGCCAGAGGCAGCATGATAGGTCCCAAAGCCAATGTTTCATTTGTGAGGAGCAAAGGCAGGAGGTCCCCTGTATGGTCTCATGGGGGAACAGGTGTGTCTAAGCATTCGGCTCCACGCAAGAATGCATGTAGGCAATACACAAAAGAATAAAGATACCATGTTAGGCACAATTATGACCTTGTTACTGTCTTCATTTGGAAACTAAGTTTGATGTAAGGAAGATATGGTTTGTTGTCAAGTTGACAAGGGGTAGACTTGTGATGGTTAAGTTTGTGTCAACTTGATCTGTTTATTAATCCACAAACATTCCTCATAAGTGTTTCTCTGAGATTGCTTCTAGGAAGGATTAACTAAAGGAGGAATCCTTCCCCCAGGGTGAGTCCTTCCCCCAGAGTGGGCGGCCCCTCAGAGGGGGGCTTTATCTAAAGAATATAGGCCCTCCTCCCACCTGGCTGCTGGTGCTGCTTGCTGCCTTCCAGTGTGGACTGAAGACCAGTGGTCTGAAGAGCAGGGTCTCTCCATGAAGCCTCCAGGCCTTCAGTGCGGGATCAGGACTTCTGAGGCAACCAGCCTCATGGACCGAGCAGCTACCGGGTTCCCTGACTCTCAGGCTTACAACCTGCTATTGTTGGACTGTCGTAAGCTGATCCAATAAATTCCCTTTTAATACAATTCATAACAAAAATAAAAATAAAGTGTTTTTTTTTGTTGTTGTTGTTGTTTTTTCTTCAAGGTAGGGTCTCACTCTGGTCCAGGCTGACCTGGAATTAACTATGTATCCTCAGGGTAGCCTTGAACTCACGGTGATCCTCCTACCTCTGCCTCCCAAGTGCTGGGATTAAAGGCGTGCGCCACCACGCCCGGCTAAAAAAAAAAAATAAAGTTTTTGATCCTTCAAGGTTTCTAAGCAGTGCTCGACCTTGCCACACTTTGCTGCAAATAGGAAGGCTCTAGATAAGACCGTCGTTGAAGTTTGACTCTGCTCTGTATTCTAGGAGGTAGACGGTCATTGAAGTTTGACTCTGCTCTGTATTTTAGGAGGCATCAGAACTTGGAGCCCATCAGTGCTTTGCTGGAAGTCTGTCTTACTACTAGAATTCTTATGATAAATTCTTATCATTCCCCCCACACCCCGTGATTTAAATTGTGATTAGCTTGTTGTGTTATTTTTGTAACAAATGTCTTTAAATAGGATCAACCAATAAACGAGTGAAAAAAAAATGCAGTGCATCCACGAAGTGAATTTGTTTGCCTGCCTTAAGGATGGAAGCCTACAGTTAGAGACCCTGTGGGTGAGACAATGGTAAGGGTGAGACAAGTAAAACAAGCCAGGCACAGAGCCGTAAGTACCATATGCCTTTCTGATCTGGCCTATCTCACTGCAGATGAGGGTAGAAGAGGGGAAACCACAAGCAATCTTAGAGTGATGGAGGGAGGGAAAGGTGATACTAGTTGCAGCTAGATAGAAGAAGACCATCTGGTGGGTTATTGTACAGAAGAGTAATTATGGATAACAGGATTGACTGTATACTGCAAAAAGCTACACGAAAGGATTTTGAAAAGTTTTCCTTGTAAAGATATGATATGTATTTCAAGGGATAGACATCTTTATCCATATTTAAGCCTTACACAATGTACACAGGTATCATTACCCCCATTAATGTAATTTTTTATTTACTTATATTTTAAAAAAGATATTTTATTTATTTATTTGCAAGGAGAGAGAGAGGGAGAGAGGGAGGGAGACAGAGAATGAATAAGGATAATGAAAATGGGTATGCCAGGGTCTCTAGCCACTGCAAACAAATTCCAGATATATGTGTCACTTTGTGCATCTGGCTCTGTGTGGGTACCAGGGAATTGAACCTGGGTCGTTAGAGTTTGCCGACAAGTGGTTTAACCTCTGTACCATCTCTTCAATCCATAATTTTTATTTTTAAATATCTTTGTGAAAATGAGCGAGCAAGAGAGAATAGAGAAGATGCTATGTCACCCCTGTATGACCCTTAGGAGTTATTGAGAATTAATGGTTGCTGGGAAAGTGCGAAGCATTTTTCACAGTGGTTGTAGTCACTGGTAGGTTACATGTGCTCTGCTAAATAAATTGCTATCCATGCTGAGGCAGGAAACCTTGATTAAACACAATGGGTCACACCCATGTACAAGAAGAAGGCATCAAAGGAGAAGAAGTACTAGTTGGGAAGAAGATGGGGTTCAGTGAAAGGAAGAAGGGGAGGAGGGTCAGGAGAAGGTGATAGGAGATGATTATGACCAAATCACATCCCATCCATGTCAAATCGTTCAAATTATTATTTCAGAACTTTGAAAAAATAGAACCAATTTGAGAAGATAGCTCAGTGGTTAAACATGTTTGTAAAGCTTGCTGACCCTAGGTCTATTCCCCAGTACTTAGATAAAGCCAGATGTGCAGAGTAGTGCCTGTGTCTGGAGTTCATTTGCAGTGCCACAAGACCCCAGCATGTGTTTTCTCTCTCTCTCCTTGCAAATAAATAAATAAAATATCTTTTAAAAAATATAAGTAAATAAAAAATTACATTAATAAATAAAATAAATAAATACAAATAGTATAATCATAGGATTAAGGAATTTCACTGATATAGTTTTCAATATTTTATTTATTTATTTATATATTTATTTATTTAAGAGAAAGACGCAGAGAAAGCCACAGATGATAGACAGATGATAGATGGATAGACAGATGATAGTCAGATAGATAGATAGATAGATAGATAGATAGATAGATGATAGATAGATAGATAGATAGATAGATAGATAGATAGATAGATAGATAGATGATGGAGAGGGAGAGGCATGCCAGGGCCTCCAGTCACTGCAAACAAACTCCAGACACATGTCTCATTTTGTGTATCTGGCTTTACATGGGTACTGGGGAATTGAACCCAGGCAGTCAGACTTCGTAAGCAAGAGTCTTAACTGCTGAGTCATCTCTCCAGGCAGTTTACTGATATTTTAAGACAGTTTTTTTCTAAATAAAGATAGCACCCAGATTCACAAAATATTCAAAATTATTTGAGTTTTTAGAATATTTTATGCTTAAAATAATGTTCTTGGAAATTTAGTTTTAAGAATCAGTGTATCTAATTTTTATACAAGTTTGTTTTCATTGCTTTATTGTATTTTCTCACAAAAAAAAATGGATTTCCAGTACTATTTAAAGGATTATTTTCCTGATGGAAAATCATTCAGTCAGGGGAAGCGTCAGGTGTGAGAGCACATAGCAAAGCTCTAGGTTCCTCCTTGTAGGAGGAGCCCTCAAAAATGGAAAGCAAGGAATCCTGGTTAATTCATGAGTTGGGTGGTACTTCTACCCACGACAAATTTGGTTTATCTGGGTTTCAATTCTTTGAACAGATTACTTGTAGACGCTAATGAAATAAAAGCTAACAGGAAATCTAAACCCTATTCAATTTTTAGGTGTTATGCAGCACTTTTATAGGAGCTCTGGAGAAATTGAGTTCGGTTTATAGCATATGGCAGGATTTTTTTTTCCTTTCTTCCTTTCCATGGCTGAATAGTATTCCATTGTATGCATATCTTATATTGTTTCTTTCAAATGGACATTTAGATGTTTTCTTCTCATAGATTATGTAAATAAAAATGTAAGTTATTTTGGACAAATACCCAACAGTGCGTTTTCAAATCTTATGATACTTCTATTTTCAATATCTTAGGAATTCTATTGTATTTTCCATAGCATATGTACTATTTAAATTTCCACCAGTGGCTCATGATGGTTTCATTTTTCCATGTCATCACCCACACTTTGTGTTAATGATGTTTATCCTAACAGCTAGGAGGGAGCATCTCTATGTAGTTTTGATTTGCACTTCTGTGATAATTATTAATAGTGAAAATCTACTCCTACATTTGGGCATTTGTATAACCCCTTTTAACAAGTGTCTTTCCAGGTCCTTTGACTGTTCTTAGTTGATTTTTTTAAATTTTATTTTTCGTTTATTTTTGGAGAAAGACAGAGAGAGATAGACAGAGAGGGAGAGGGAGACAGAGATGGGTGCGCCAGCAGTCTCTCAGCTGCTGTGAACGAAAGGCAGATGCGTGCACCTCCTTGTGGGCAAGTGCGGCATTGCGCCCTTGCCTCACTTTGCATCTGGCTAAATGTGGGACCTGGAGATTGGAACTGCTGGACATTGGAACCAGCGTTCTTAGGCTTAGCAGGCAGGTGCCTTAGCTGCTAAGCCATCTCTCCAGCCCCTTAGCTGATTTTTTTTAAACGAAATAATTTTTAGCAAGAATTCTTCACACATTATCAATATTAACCCTTCCTCAGATGAACTGTTGGCAAATATTTTGCACCATTGCATAGATGTTCCCTTCTTGGTGGTATAGGTGTTTAGTGGGATGGAATCTTATTTTTCCACATTTTGCTTTGATGCCCGTGCTTTGTAGTTATACCTAAATACATAAAGGTAGCAAGAATGAGATTTTCATATATTTTTATTTATTCTGAAAAAAAAAACATGTCATAACTGGGAGTCATGACTTCTGAGCAGTTACATGTGTTACCATACAAAACTGATAATCCTAGTAGGTTTGTGCATTTTGTCTTTGCTCCCCAGATTAAGTCATATACCAGGAATTTATTCATAGAGAGTATTTATTCATAGACAATTCTGCTAGAATCCATGTGTATTAGTCGGGGCTCTCTAGAGGAACAGAACCAATAGAATGAATTATATTAAATGGGGGATTTATTGGATTAGTTTATGGTAGTCCAACAATAGCAGTCTGCAGGCCTAAGAGTCAAGGAACCAGGCACCTGCCCAATCCAGGTGGCTGGATGCCTCAGCAGTCCCAATCCAGCACTGAAGGCCCAAAGCTTCCTCGAGATCCACTGGTCTTCAGTCTACAAAGATCTTCAGTCCATGCTGGAAGGAAGCAAGCAGTGCGGACAGCCAGGTAGGAGGAAAGGATTCTTTTCTCCTAAAGCTTCCTTAGATAAATCCCTCACCCCTCTGATAGGGGCAGCCCACTCTAGGAAAGGTCTCACTCTGGAGGAAGGACTTCCTCCTTCAGTGAATCTTTCTTGGAAGCAACCTCAGAGACTCACACAAGAATGTCTGTGGATTCCTGAACTGATCAAGTTGACCACAACGCTTAAATGATACACCATGTTTAAACATTAGGCCATTTTTGCACATCAACTAGTGACACATGTTTAATTGAAGAAGCAAATGACTGTACCAATGTGTACATGAATTCATCATTAAACAAATCACCAGAGTGCTGATATTGTCATAAATACAAAAGTTAGACAAAATATGTATCTCTTACTAGAATTGCCAGTTAAAAATATTTTGAGACTAAGAAGTTACTTTGACACGCTGAGTTAACTAAAATATCTGTTTTATAAATAGGATATTCCATCATTTGCCTATATTATTTTTAAGGAAAAAGTAGCATCTCTAAGTCAGAGCTGTTGATGAATACTTGTTTTGCTTCATAAGGAAACCCAGCATAGAGTCATAAGAAGATGTAGCCCAGTTTTGATTATAATATTGACACAAAAGCACCTTCACAGCCATTCTAAACAGTATTATTTAAATCTATAAAGTCATATTTCCTGGGGGTGTATAAAGAGATGGTCCCATGGTTACTTTGAACTTGAAAGAGGATGCTTATGGCTAAATTTGGTGTGTGGAGGAAGCAATGTGGAAAGATGATTATTGATAAAGCCATTACACTGTTAAAGTTACTCTTAGAATTTCCAGTTTCTGCTTCTCTCTTTTTATTTTATATTATTTTATTTTATTTTCTTGACTCACTTAAGCCATTTTGTTGCACAACATGACACATAAAATTTTTACAGTTTTTAAAAATTTGTGTTTCACTTTATCTGTATTTATATTTCAGTATTGGGAAAATATTGATAATATCTTAAAGAAGTAACAGACACACATAGGAAAATGCACTATGAATTAAAGGTAAATGCTATAGCAAAAGCTTTCATTGTGGCTAAAATTGCCAGAGTTATAGCCATGTCCACCCCTTCCCTTTCTAACAATCTGTTTCAAGCAAAAATGGCATTGATGGGTAGACACATGCTGTAGGTAGCATGCTGCTGAATCTGGCAGAGAGAGGGACCAGAAGGCAAAAACAGAGTAGGTGGACATGAAGGAGCTAGAACCTGCCAGTTAGCAAAATGAACATAAGGGGGGCTGGAGAGATGGCTTCTCAGTTAAGCGCTTGCCTGTGAAGCCTAAAGACCCCGGTTCGAGGCTCGATTCTCCAGTACTCACATAAGCCAGATGCACAAGCGGGCACACATATCTGGAGTTCGTTTGCAGTGGCTGGAGGCCCTGGTGTGCCCATTCTCTCTCTCTCTCTCTCTCTCTCGCTTTCCCTGCCTGTTTCTGTATCTCTCTCTCAAATAAACAAATAAAAATAAAATATTTTTTAAAAATGAACATAAAAT
Organism: Orientallactaga bullata; assembly: GCA_004027895.1. Classification (NCBI taxonomy): domain Eukaryota; kingdom Metazoa; phylum Chordata; class Mammalia; order Rodentia; family Dipodidae; genus Orientallactaga; species Orientallactaga bullata. The sequence goes on from PVKW010000122.1 coordinate 22,042, forward strand.
CCCCCCATACACAGACTGGTGAGTGCACTCTCCCTCCCGTCGGCCGGTTTTTAGTGCCACTTTCAGGCTGTATGCTCAGTTTTTATGACACATCTTCCTGCTTCAAAAAAAGCTGCTAGCTTTATTCATTTAAGGCATATTAGACTGAGAAAGAAATGAAGCGAAGCAGCTAGATTAATTTTCATCTACTTTACGTTTCCCCCGTCACTGTTGCCTAAGGACAGTTTCTAATATCTGGTGAGAAGATGAATGACAACCTGAGTATTTGTCTCATTTTGTAGCCTACCCAAGTCATGTCTGGACTGCATAAATGAGATAGCACAAAGTTCCATTTGCCCATCCCAGTTTCTAAAATGAATCGCTGATCCGTGGCATCCCAACTTGGACCAGTGGTAATCAGTGCCCATCCTGGGAACAAGTTATGCATAGAATTCATGGAGGAGAATGGATATTTGGTTTCCAAATCACTTGCTGCCTTTTTTTTTTATTTATAAAGAAAATAGAAAACAAAGAATTAACTCTAATAATTGAAATCTTCATGCAGCATTCAATAAAGGTACTGCAACGGTGGATCCATAGAGATGCCTTCAGCTTATGCTTACAAAAGGCATTTAATTTCACACACAGAATACATCATTATGGGTAAGATAAAATACTAGGAAATGATTCCATCTTCTTTTTCTCCATTGCCTCCTCCCAGAGTCCATAGAAACTCTTTCCACTCTGCCTTTTCTTCTGAGAAGCGCATCCATGTCTTTACAGTTCCACAGATTGCTAGAGATAATTTCTCCAAGCTGGTGCTACCTCTTTACCAATAGGAGATGTCACCAATATTTTCCCAAACTTAATCTCCTGCTTCCATCCTTTAACCATCTGTACTATTCATAGTGTATTTTAATGAACAATACCAATTACTATGCAGTGCTTACAGGGATATGAAGATGCGGGTCATGCTCACTGGAAATCAAATGACAGGTTGTGATTTCATTTTTCACTGTAACATGTGTTTTCCCCTGGAGTTTCTGATGCCTTTTTTAATGTACTCAAGAGATCCTTTACAGTATAATTGCTTTTGAAAAGGCTTAAAGTGAAGGTCCTCTTAAGGAACTTTCCTAATATCTCTAACCTATGTGTTCTTTCTCTGATTCCAGTTTGACCCAGCTATTCCTAAACTATCAGTTTCAGTGCTTTAAACCACCCTTCTGTTTCTGTATTGATCCTATATTGGACATTTTTCTTTAATGCCCCTCTGCTATTCATTGCCTACCTGACTATATCCATGACTATTTTGTCCATTTCATCCTCTTCTTACTTTAGGAGATTTCTGAGGGGTTGGCGCTGTCCTCATAAACAGAAGTAGACTTGATATAGTTTACTATTTTCTCTAGTTAATTATCCTTGATGTGGGTTTGTAAAGTAATCAGTTTGGGGGAGGAAAATTGAGGCTTGTAGCCTATTGGTGTATGTATCTGTGATAGGAAACACAGCTTACTCTCCTATGAATATGAGGCTAATATGATATTATGTGGCTATTTCTTCCAAATTGCTGGAAGGATGTTTACTAAGATTCAGGAAGTCAATAAATCCTGCATGTATTAGGAAGCTCCTGAAATTGACAGCATTCAAAATTTCCCTCTACAAGGTAGGAAACGTGGTGACAATTGTTGGTTGGGGAAAAGAAGCTCTCACATAGAGATCTGCAGAGATGAGCTTTAGTGAGTCCTTATACTAAGAGGGGCCTTTTGGTGAGGTAGTTGTTTTTGAGTGTTCCTTATTCATATAAGTAAACCCCAAAATCTCCGTAGTACAATAACTTGGATCTAGATAAAACAATTTCTAGCATCTGTTATCAGTGTCCCTTCTGGTGTGAGTAGGCATGTGTTCATATCTTAACAGGAAAAGTGATACAAAACATGACACTGCTCTATTGTTGCTCACATGTGGTCAAAAGAAAACAGAGAACCAAAGGAATAGTTAATAAGGTGGGTAGAGCTGAACGAAGAGGAGAATTAACTGGGATAGAATCTTATTTTTTAGAAAATATTACCCCTCCATTTTACTGTTAACAGATGAATAAAGAATATCATCCTTGTTTGGATAATAATGAAGATAATGATGGTGAAGATGAAAATTTGCCGCTGTCAGCCAGTATGTAAATTGTAACTAATTTTAAAAAGATTTTATTAATTCATCAGATTTGGCCATTTTTTTTGCTCTAATACTCTGGCTAGAGTATATTTACATGTAATATTTTGAGAATGGTTTGCTAGTAGAATTACGTGAATTCTTCCTTGTCAGGCGATTTCCTATTAAAACTTCATTTAATTTCTATTTGTTCAGATACAAAATTCCTGATTGAAATTATTGTGAGATCATTTTGAGTCTGCTACTGATAACAAAACCTAAAAAATAAATTATGAGACACTTATGTAGCTTAATGGCATTTCATTTCTACAAATGTTTAAAATGTTCAATTCTTCCTGATTATCTGAAATTTGCTGAAAATGAATCTTAGTAGACTTTAGGTTTATTAAGCTTTTTTTTTTTAAAAAAATTATTTTTATTGACAATTTCTATTCTTACAGACAATAAACCATGATATTTCCCTCTCCCTTTCCTGTTCACAACTCCACTCTCCATCATATCCCTTCCATCCCTCCATTAGTCTCTCTTTTAATTTAATGATATCATCTTTTTTTCTCCTATTATAAGGGTCTTATGAAGGTATTGCTAGGCACTGTCAGGTAATGGATATCGAGTCCAATTTCTGTCTGGACAGTTGCACTGTAGGGAGTGGTACCCTTCCTTTGGCTTTTACATTCCTTTCAGCCACCTCTTCTGCAATAGATCCTGAGCCTTGGAGGGTGTGATAGAGATCTATGTCTCTATGAGACTATGGCCTGTCACTGTAGAGCCAAAGGGTAAGAGTGGTTTTTCACATTTAAGTCAAAGTAGCCACTTCTGTGAAGTCAGAGCCGCTCACACTGTTAGGGTATAGGAATCCACATTTCTTATTGATGGTTTGCACGGAAACCAGCATTCTGTCCACTGAGATGACACTTGTCATCATCCATGGAAGTGATGACCTTCACCTCAAGGGGAAGACACATGATAGACCCTGATTAGGACATTTCCCTAACGCCTTTCTGCCTTTCCTGCTAAGCCTTAAAGCAGGGTCCTGTAATGATGCTGCTGGCCAAGGTTTGTTTATTTAATTTTTATTGATTGATTTTGTCTTTTTGAATGGAAGAAAATGCAGAGTTTAAATCCAACCACTCACATTTTATATGCCCTGTTTGTATTTTCTTTTAAGTTTCTCTTCTCCCAGCCCAGATTCCTAAGAATAGACAGGCAGGAGGTTTGACATCTGTGAAAATACAAATTGCCCTCTGGTCTGAGCCATGATTTTGTCTTCAGGCACTCAGCTGTACTTGATAGGATCTGGGACCTTATTTGTGACATGCAGACTGAGAGAAAGTGTGTGGCTTTTCCCTTCCTGTGTCATCCAGACAAGGACTTAATTTGGAAACAAGAACATTTGATTCTGTTGATATCCATGAATTTTCTTAACTTTCTATTTATTTTGACTAAACCACAATCACTTTGATGAGCATAAGGCATACAAGAAGATCTCTCCCATATGAAATAATTCTAATTAAATGCAGTTAATTGAAAAAAAAAACTGAACCAAGATTTTATTTGGCAGATTTTATGACTACAGCATTTTAATTAAGTAGAATTTCCAATGGATATTGATAATGGCATTTGGTTTGAAATTGAGAATGTAATCTCTTTACTCCACCAGAATGATAGCAGCATATAGAGATGATATTTCTTTTTCATTAAAGAACAATCGTGTTGATTCTGTTTATAAAATGTCTCAGTGAGACAGATGATGTGTGTATTTAAGTCATTGGCCTCAGAAGTCACGAGATGATTTCTGGCAGGAACAGAAGGAAGACACTTGTAAGGAGTAGGCAGTTCCGTTATGCAATAAAGCCTGTGATGCTACAATTGCTTCCATCAGATCCTGACTCTGCACCTGTATGATGGGAACCCAAGTATTCACCATAACAATTCTTAGCAACTGGCTTTTGGAAGTAGATGTTTCTTTGCCTTTGCTTGTTAGATATCTCTGCTAGACTTCCTCTCCCTCTTTAGCTGGCTGACAATTAATTAAAATTGATAATCTGCAGTGTTGTGCAGTCAACAATTTGCAAAATGTACAATGCCTTCTAAATGTTGTTTTTTCATCCTTGCAGTCTTCCTTTAAACATCAGTGCTTAATTTGGGGGGAAGATTTAGAAGAGGACATATACTCTTTGCCCACAAAGTTGAGCTATGGGAAGGGGTGATAAAAAAATCTGCCACTGAAATAATATTGCTCAAGTCAGTTTCATAGTCACAGTAAATAAGAGCTAGCAAGCTTTATTTTGATTTTCAAACATTGGTTTGGCTAAAAAAAGTGGGTGACTTAGGGAAAAATAAAATAAAGTCACATAATTACAAAAAGGTAAAATTTATTAAGCCAAATATATATTTCATTTCTGACAAGACCACACAGGGCATGTAGCATTGTTATACATTTTCAGTATAAAAATATTCCTGTTTATGAGTTTTGTTTATGCTGTTTGACAGTAAAGTCAAAATTGTTTGTTTATGACTGTATATTCAGTGAAAATGATACTCTGTCAGAATGTTATAAAGCTCCCCTTTAGTGTATTACATGTAAAGAAAGTAAGCAAACTTCATGCTGTTAACTATTGAGACAGTCTCTCTTAGAACAATAGTAAAGGATATTTGAATATTAAGGAAATCTGTCTTCTAAGAATATATTCACTCTACAGTTCTCTGATCTTCTGACAAGAATGCTACTATGTAAATATTGATAATTAAATTCAGAACCTTTTGGGGGCTGGAGAGATGGCTTAGCAGTTAAGGTGTACGCCTGCAAAGCCTAAGGACGCCGGTTTGATTCTCCAGGTCCCATGTAACCCATATGCACATGGTGGCACATGCGTCTGGAGTTCGTCTGCAGTGGCTACAGGCTCTGGCCTGCCCATTCTCTCTCTCCCTCTCTAATAAATAAACAAATTAAAAATAAAAATAAAAATAAATTTAAAAATATCTTAAATTCAGAACCTTTCTTAGACTTATACCAAATGGCTCTTGAGACAATGCTCTGTATTTATGAAGATTGCAACAACAAGTTGTCTGAAACCAAGAATTAGTGAAACTGATGTAGCTATTTTAATATTTAAAAATGCACTAATTAAACTAATATCCGTGAACTTTTTTTTAAAGAAATGGTTTCGCTTTAAGCATGTTTGCTCATCCATTCTTAAGACTTTAAGTAGTCCACAGGTTACGTATAGAAATAAATTAGTCACGTCTACATTGTTATGAATGGATTAACATTTAAAGTGCAGGGTATCAATTAATATGCAGCATGTTTAGTTACAGGAGATGATGTATCATCTAATTAAATAATACAAAATACTAATTAGTTGCATAGTTTTAATGGCATTGACCTACAAAAAATGAAGAATGGGCACTCACCTTCCAGATACCTCTTGGCTTTCTCTTATGCTAACCTGTTCTTTAAGAGGTTTTCTGGTATTTCTCTTACTTATATGACACGATAGTGATTTGTTTAGTGATTTAATTTAATGAGTATTTAAAATAGAAGCCTTGGTTTTCTTGAGATCTCTTGTAAGGGTGGCCAGCCTGATACCCATACTTGCCTTCTCATTTGGGTCATCTGCAGACCTCTTTGCTGTCACTTCTCATTTCTTGGGCTGCTCCAGGGTGTCACCTTCCAAACGTGTCTGCCCATAGCCTTCACCACAGGATGTTTCTGGAGAACCCCAGTTAGGAAAGGTCTTTCTGTACTGTCTCTCTATGGCTGGCTCGTAGGAGATCTAGTCAACACCACCCCCCTGAATTCTATTCTGCCTAATTGACAACCCCCAAACTATTCTTCTCTCCTTCTTGTCATTACCACACGATGAAGTGGAAAATCCCAGTCACAATTTGGTCAAATAAAAACTGTAAAAATTTCAACTTATTGCCCTTTCATTCAATTAGTCTGCAAATATTGTGACACTCTAGGGCTGAAGAGATGGCTCACGGTTAAAGGCACTTGCCTGCAAAGCCTCACATCTGGGGTTTAATTCTCCAATACCCATGTAAAGGCAGATTCACAAAGTGGCACATTTGGAGTTCATTTGCAGTGGCTTGAGGACCAAGTGCTCTCTCTCTCTCTCTCTCTCTTCTCTCTATTTCTCTGCTTGCAAATAAATTAAAAAATTGCGATTAAAAAAGTATTGTGAAACTCTCTTTAAGTGACTTTCCTTGTCACCTTCAACAATGTGCATGGCTCTCTCATCATCATTCTGAGCTCTTGCTGGTATAGAAGCTGCCTTTTCGATGGGCCTCACTGACAGTACAATGTCTACATAGTTGAGCCATGTCAGAGAAAGCCATAGGTTTCTTAATTGTCCACAGCTTTCTCCATTTGATCCCAGCTCTTCAAAGCCACATGCTGGTCCCTAACTTTGCTCTAAATTTGCTAAGCAATCTGTTGTCATGTCCTTATTGTAATCTCTTCCCATTTTCCCACATCATTCACTTCTTTAGACAAAACTGAGTTATACCTTATGCCTAATGCGTGACTGATGACTGTCAAATCTGCCTGTAAATTCTACCTCTAAGGAAGGTCCTATGCTCTGAATAACTGATGACTGTCAAATTTGCCTGTAAATTCTGCCTCCAAGGAAGTCAGATGTCTCCTCCTTTGATTCAGTTCCCCATCTAGATGTTCTTGGTGAAGCTCGTTAAAACCATCCACAATGCAAGAGCAACTTGCAAATCTACACTCTTCTCTCATTCCATTTTTGCTTTTCCATAAGAGTCCTTTACATTATATGACATACTATATATTTACTTGGTCATTCCTGGCACACACACACACACACAGAGAGAGAGATAGAGAGAGAGAGAGATAGAGAAGCTCAATGAAGCATGAAGTTAAGGGTTGCAGCAATGACTACCACTGTAGCGTCTCTCACGAGACAGTCTAAGGATACATCTTAAGTCAGTTGAACAATGTTGAACCTAAAATACAGTGCAAAGCATTGATTGTGCAGTCTCGAGACACCTGGTGGCATATGTCATGAAACGTGAAAATCGAGACGTCTCATTCTTTCTAGAGCCCAAGCTCTGTCTTGGTAGCCCTCGGATTCTCCTGCTTGTCTTCACCGAGTGTAGTGGGTCTCTCCTTCCATGAATACATATTAAATCTCTTTCTAGATTCAGGGGATTATAGTAATTTCCTGGTTAGGTATATTTTCAAGAGACAGTGAGCGAAGCCCCAAAGATTCTTTGTGTCTCCATTGCTTTGAGCTGTGCCAGATTGTTCCCAAGGGGAACTGAACTTCAGCTTTCTCCCCAAGACCAAAGCTGTCCCTCCATGTTAGTCATGTGTATTGTTGGTGCATGGCAGCTGAATCATTCACAGGAAGGCTCAGATTTTCAAGCTTTCAGCTTACAAATAACTCATTCTTCCTCAGCTCCAGTCAGAAGTAAGTATCTGGCAGTAATCTGCGGACTTGAACCACAGACTCTACACAATTTGATGTGTCCATCAGGCTTTGGGGGGCAGATTGACTATTTCAATCATTATCAATTTCTTGCTGGAGACTAAGCTTAATACATGATAGCTATAATCAACTCAGAATCAATGTAAGGGATGCATCTTTGAACATCTAGTATATATAGTAACATGTGATCTCGAACAAACATTTGTAGTCTTTTACTTATCTATTGGAAGTAAGGAATGCATACATCACTTTAACCAATCTCTATGGTACATTTTGTAATCAGATTTGAAGTGTTAAAGTTTGTGAGCTCAATTCTAAAATGTGAGGTACAAGATATAATATTTTCATGTGAAATATTTTACCTTTTATTGGCTTTTAATTGATCACTCTTTATATATTCAAAAGCATTCTAATTTTACTAAACAAAAATATTGCTATATATGTGAAAATATGCCAATGACTCAGCCTAATTAGTAAATTCATCCTTATTTCCATCTCCAGAATGACACAATTTAGCAGGTAATATGTTCCTATCATTTTAACATTTTATTTTTTTGGAGGAGACAATAAATATTTTTTGTCATAATTTTATATATAATAAATTATAGAAGATTCAAGTAGATTATGACCACAAATGAATAATTTCCACAGGAGATATCTATAAATATGTAACTTTGATATTGTGGTCTTTAATAAATTTTTAATTGCAATACTTTAGACTTATAAGCAAGTTACAAGATTGTTTAGTCTTCTCTTACACCAACATACAGTCTCTCCTAATGATAATCTTATGTTTCCTCAGTCACTTGTTATAATAGAGAAATGATCATTGGCACATTTCTCCACATATTTTTCTGTTAATGATTTTTATTTGTACTTTTAAGATCTGATCCATATTATACATTGCCTCTGGTGCTTGATCTTTTAGGAAATCAGTCCTCATAAGCAAGTTTAAAATGTGCATGAATTCATATAATTGACTATAGACAAGACACCATTTTATTGTGAGCAAGTACATGTCTGAAAATGAAATTGTGCAGCAAATTTCCAGTGCTTTCAGATGCCACAGTTTTTAACAGGTGCTAGCATTCTCATCTCCCTGATTATGTGTATAACATTTTTCTTCTAATCACATTCAGATTTAAAACTCTAAGACACAATTTTTGGAAAATCAGAAATGTAACAGAAGCTGCATTTTAAAAATCAAATGCTTTTATTACCTAGCACTTTTTAGAATAGTAATTGTGATATTAGAATTCAAGGAGAGGGAGCTGGGGAAATGGCTCAGAGGGTAGTAATGTTTTCCAAACAAACATAAGATCACAAGACTGCCACAGATGACTGATACCCCATTCTTTTGTGAAGAGGAGACTGGAGGATAACTGGGGCTCTTGGTTCAACCAGACTGACTGAAAAATGACAGCTCCAGTTTCTTGTGGAAAAAAACCTATGTTTGAAAGGGGCAGATACCCAGAATTCTGCCTTGGCCTCTGCACCCATGTGTACTTGGCACACACATGTCCACCCATAGTTGCATACACTATATATGCACATACCACACACCACACTACTACACACACATTTTAAAAAGAACAGCAATTGTCTAAAACTCTACATATCCATGTTACCTATCCCCCAAATTTTGTGCATTTGAAGCAAATTCTTCAACTTTTGAAAAGTAGTTTACAGAGTGATTTGAAGAGTATAGTTTAATCAGTTGGACGAAAGTGTCATTATTTCTTTAATTTTGCACAATTCCAACTGAGTTTGGAAATAAGAGATCTCTGCCTGTGTTTCATGGGAAGGACAATTAGTCAACAAAATGCCAGGACAGAGTTTGACAATTTTTCACTGGGCATGGTGGGGCACAACTTAAGTCCCAGCAGTTGGGAGAGAGGCTGAGGTAGGAGGATCACCTTGAGTTTGAAGCCAGTCTGGGCTATAGCATCAGTTCCAGGTCAGCCCAGGCTAGAGTGAGATCCTGTCTTGAAAAATAAAGACTAGAAAAAAAACTATAGTACCAACTTTTATAGGCTGCAACGGCACATTTCAGAACGGAGGCAGAAAGAATGCATGCTTTCTCTACTCAGATACCCCAAGCTGCCTCGGTCACCATGACTGAGATTTCCAGACTCTCATTTCTCATACAAGCCTCAAAATACCTACAAGTATTTTTTTTTTTTTAAGAATGAAATGTATACCACTTCCAAGTGTAACAGTCTTGAACTAATTAATAGCAAATTCACTTGTATAAATAGATACCTCTGAGGGATATATTTAGTAATTTCCACACTTTACATAGAGCAGCATTTTAAATAGTGTAGAGCACATATCATTCCAAAATTTACTGCTATTGCTTTGTCCTTTTAGACTTTATAGCATTGGGAGTTAGCATAGTTCCCTTGCTTAACATCCGCACCACGTGTATCTTACCTATTTTTGTTTAAATGGACATTATTGGTAAAGAACACTTACGTGTGTTTTAAAAGATTGTTGCCAAGCAAGGGATTCAGAGTACTTCTTCCTCATATTTCCTTGAAGTTGGAGGGCTCCATGATTTCACCCAGGCTTGATTCTTTTTTAATTAATTCATTTTAAACATATTACATATTGGTAATATTCCCTCTCTCCCACCCACATCTCACTGAACGTCTTCCACAGTACTCACTGTGGGTTATAAATGCGCCAGTCATTTTCTGTGGAAGGGACGACGCTCCTAGATACCCCTTCCCACCCTGTGGCTCCTGCAACATTTCCGTCCCCTCTTCTGCAATGTATCCTGAGCCTTGGAGGATGTGTTTTAAGTCTTCTCTGGTGTTGAGTTCTCAGCAGCCTCGACTTTTCTGCACTGGTGAGTTTTCAATCTCCTCGTCGTCAACCACCATTTTCTGCAGGAAGTTCTCAAGCACGCTGATGGACACACCTGTATAATAGTGGCATACAGTTGTGGGGGTAATTATCTGCTCTGCTTGTATATAAGACCCTCTTGGTGTGAAGGAATCATACCTGGTACTGGTACTGAGAACCAAGTCAGAAGCTATTGCTTGTAAATCAGTAAACTCTACAAGAAAGTTCCCACTGTTCTTTGTCCATCCAAAAAAAATCTATAAGAGCTCATCACTGAAGTAGACTTAAAACGCACCCATCAAGGTTCAGGGAATTTTGTAGATGAGGGGGTGGAAAGATTGTAAGATCCCCCAGTTGGGATGCCATGCCCAGAGGCATTGCCCTCCCCAATCACTGACTGCTGCTCCCACAATGCATTACCCACAGCCTTATGGGGAATACCAGCCAGCCCACTGAGGAGGGTCCAGAGAGGAATGGGGACAGGAAGCATGGAAAAGATGGTACCAACACATGATGTGTCCATACAGAGTTCTTAATAAAAAAGAAAAGAAAAAAAAAAAGAAATATCTTGTAAATGTTTATGCTTATCCCCTTTGGCCCATGCTGCTCTCACTTGTGGTTAGAGAATCTGCTTTTCACAGATGGCAGGAGACTCAAGACCCATCAGTATGACAAGAAAAGAAAGTCTACTACCTAGCGTGAGCTGGGCATATTTATTTTAAGCTATTTGCAATCCACTGTCTGAACACCTGAGTCGCTCTGCATTACTCCCACCATGGGAGGGACTCCGATGTCTCTGACACACTTCACATGTGTACCCCTGACTTCAAACCATCCTAGGATTATATCCCTTAATAAGCTTGGGTTCACTTGAAGCTGTGTCGCTGTTCCTCCCATGTTGTCACAAGCCTTTCTTGGACACTCTTCAGACTTCAAACCATGAAATAAGGCTGAGACAAACTAATCACTTGATTTCAACATAGTCAGATATGAGATCCAAGAAGTGAATGCAAGCTTCATGAAAGCCTCACATCAAAACCAAAAGCAAACCCCAACATATGACAAGATAGACCTATTGTAATATAAAGTCACCAGGTCTGTATTGCAGTGGGAAAGTGATTTTCCTTTGAGCCTCCAAGCATTCCAGAATTGAAATATTTTTCTCACAAAAATGTAAATTATTAATTTTCTAATTCCTCCCTATTTTATAGTGTTGCCACTTTGTTGTAATCAACAACAGCAATTTCTAGATACAGTGCAAGTTGTGGGTAAGGCTACATGGACTTAGAGCCTCAAAGCCAGAGCTGGCTTACACTGCATGATTGACCCTAGATATTTAGAGTTATCTAAAAGTATTTTATTTCATAATTATAGTAGAACTACTCAATTTGATAATGGATTTAAATTTTGACAGAATTGATCTAATTTTTTAATCCATCACTCACTGTATAATATACATTTCCATCTTTCCAATGTCAGCTTCTTCAGCATTCTTCCTGTGATTTTATTTTGACACGGTTGTCTGGAAAAGAGAATGCTGACTATACGTCAATACCATGGCTAATGCCTGCTATCTGCTATCTGAATATTTCTGGCAGATAAAAACATTTAAAGTAATCATGCCTCAGCCCATGCCTCAGAGAGAGATGACATTAATAGTTAATAATAATGATGATGATGATGATATTTGTTTATAATATCTAAACTTGCACTTGGGTTTGCATTTTTGAAGGCAATACACACTCTAGATGAGGAGGCAGCTTGTGAAGCAATGTGCTATTACTAGTGTTTACTTGCAATTTACTTAATGGTGACGTTGGCTGCAAAACAGAGACCAACTGAAAATGAGCCAATGTCATAATAAGCCAACTATGTTGAGGTTTGGTGCTGTTTTAGTAGAATAATTTTAAAGAATGTAAGGTATTAAAATCATTATTTTTTTTATATAAGACTACTCTTAATGATAACTAAATAGCCTGCAGGTTTATGTCCAACATATATTTTGCCATACTCTAAATGGCTAAGATAATTTTGCTAATAAATCATGACATATATAAGATTCTGAGCAATGACTCCAATGTGGCTGAGAATTGGCTCTACACTTGACTCTTGGATCTCACGGACACCTTCAAATTTTACTTTGCTATAAATGATTAAGTATATTTTACATCTTTGTTTTCTGTTAGACCTTTTAAAGCATATTTTTTTATTTATATATTTGTAAGCAGAGAGACAGACAGAGAGACAGGGCCTGTAACCACTGCAAATGAACACCAGATTCATGTACCACTTTGTGCATCTGGCTTTACATGGGTACTGGGGAAACAAACTCAGGTCATTAGGCTTTGCAGGTTATGTGCCTTAACTGCTGAGCCATCTCTCCAGCCCTCTTGTGGACCTTTATTGTGTCTAGTATAATGCCTTTCAACATGGGTTACACTTGCTTCTGTTTTATTTCTACTTTTATTTTTATAGAGAAATTCAATGTGTGAACATACAGTAATATGATCATGTTCCTTTCCCATTATCCTCTTTTGTCCCTTCTCCCCTTGCCTATAATTCTCTAAGGATCCTTCCTTTCTAAAGCTGTCCTTCTTGGGTTTTCTTGTGTCTTCCTTTTTTCTGTTTTCATCGGTATGGTTTTTCAGTAAACTTGAAATCAGGTATGGTGATACCACTAGTACTATTCTTTTGCTTAGGACTTTTTTGGCTATGTGAGGCCTTTTTTACTGACAGATGAATCTTAATTTTTTTTTTTTTTTTTTTTTTTTTTTTTGTAGCTCTTATAAAAGGATTGGTTTCTGTGATTTTTTTTTCTCAGTATGTTTGTCATTAGTATATATGAAAACTGATTTCTGTGCGTTAATTTTGTATCCTTCCTCTTTGCTGAGTTTATCAGCTCAAGCAGCTTTCTGAGTCTGTCTGACTGTGTCTAACACCCGTTAAGCTCATAATTGATTTTTTCAAATTTCATTTGATTTTGGTTAATACTGTAAATTAAACATTGCCAAATTTGCATTCTTTTCATGTGCATTTGCATGTATTATGCCAAGTTATATGTCAAAGTGAGTATTTTAACTGGTTGATAGTTCAGAGAAAGTTGCTAACTTCAAGCACATTTTTACACACATCTGTATAGGTGCAAGTCTTTTTGCAATTGTGTGGACATGTGGGGACCAGAAGGCAACCTCAAGTGTCATTTCTCAGGAATTCCTTACAGCTGTTCGAGACGGGGTCTCTCATTGGTCTGACAACCTCTAGTTCAGCTAGGCAGATACCTTCAGGAATGCTCCTTCGTTCACCTCCCAGAGCGGAGATTATAACGATGAGTCACCAAACCCAACATTCTTACTTGGCTTCTAGGGTTCTCGTACGTGTAAGGCAAGCCTATATCTAACTGAACTATCTCCTCAGCCATAATGTGCTTATTTTTTAACTAATGCTTTAGCCATCTCAATTTCATCCTCCTCAGAAAAGTGATTCCATATTACTTAACACAGCATTATGTGAAGTGAAACCTAATATATATGTAGTGCTGCTGTGACTTGAACTCAAGGCCATGCATACACATGATAAGAAAGATCTCTACCACTGAGCCACATTCTTAATTCCATTTTCAAGCTATTTTGAACGTTAAATGTACTGCCTATTATTTTATTCCTAAAATGAATTTGTTCTCATGACTATTTAAACGTGTTGCCCCTGCAATTATTTAGTACAACTGTTATGTTAATAGCTGACACAAATAAGAGTTATATGAAATCAAATTTAAATACTGTGATTCTCATGTACATCATATGTAGTACACAGTAAGAAGCCATTGATATCTCTAAAATGAGTTTTTTTGGTATAATCAAATATTCTGATTACTCAAGTTTTAGTTTGAAAGCAGGAATATAATAATATAATGCATAGCCTACTATGTATGGCACTGAAGTGAGTACTTTCTGTCCCAACTCCTCAGCACAAGCTGGGAAGCAATGTCACTGGATTCCTTCAAAAAAGCTACATTGTTTTTGCAAACACACACACAAACCAAAAATGTGCTTATTTCCTAAGAATGATTCTGACTCTTTAATGATCACATATAAATACTAAGCAAGAGATAAACTGAGATGTCTCTTAGATTGCTTCTTTAGAACTTGACTTTGAAAACATTCTCTTGATTAAAATAAATGAAATAAAAAACAAGAACCTGGGGATAGGAATTTTCTCTAGTATTTGGGATGAGTCATAAGGCACACATGGAAAGCGCAGGGCTAAGAGCCCTTATCATACTCTGCTTGTGATTTCTACAATATATTTACTATGAAATGGTTTGGTCTTTGCTACAAGCTTTCCTTACATTTTTTTTCTAACAGTCACAAATTAAAAGACCAAAATTACATTTCCCTAAGATTCAAGGTTATTGTTCAATGCCATAATGAGAATATATAATACTGACAATTTTCCTACAAAATAAATCCCAAGAGATAAGAATGCATGAATATCGAGTCCATTGTAATTATGTTTCATACAATTAATTTTCATTAACTGTTGCCATATGAACATTTATTATCTTTCATTTTTCAAGTCACCTTTTTTGTGATGACCCACTTACATGTGTTAACAAAGTGCATAAAAGCCAGTTAATACAAGAGTAATCAATGTAACATAAATCATGATTTTCAATATTTGCTTTGCCTTGTGAAATACTATAACTGGTTTTTATGTTGCTTGAATATCTCTATGATTGTAATACATTTTTTTGGGGGGGGGTTTCAAAGTAGGGTCTCACTCTAGCTCAGCCTGACCTGGAATTCACTATGAAGCCTCAGGATGGCCTCGAACTCATGGCAATCTTCCTACCTCTGCCTACTGAGTGCTGGGATTAAAGGCATGTGCCACCATGACCAGCTTGTAATACGTCGTTTTTTGATAATGCAGCCCATTCAAAGATGTTGAATTTTCACCATTTCTTCTCTTTTCTTAAAAATATTATGTAGCAGACAGCTTCAGGTTCGCTGAGATGAACTTCCAGACCGGGCACAGTTATGGAGGAAGGGATATTATTTATTGAAGCTTACAGATCCAGAGGAAGTTCCATAATGGCAGGAGAAGCGGCCTGCTCTCCACAGGGCCAAGCAGAGAGAGAGAGAAACCAACCAGCCACCACAGCACACAGAGCAAAAAAACTACAGCCAAAAGGTCACACAGCACACTTCAGGAACTCTTGCTAGGCACATTTGCATATCTTTACATTGGAATCTCAAAGCCACACCATTAACACCTTAAGACCGGCCCCCAGTGACATTGCCTCTAGCAAGGTGATTGCAGATGCAAACTATAACTAGTAAAACACTGAATATATTGGGGGACATATATTCAAAATACCACAATTATTTATTTATTTATTTATTTATTTATTTATTTATTTATTTATTTATTTGACAGAGAAAGAGGGAGAAAGAAAAAGAGAGCAAATAGGGTGCACCAGGGCTTCCAGCCACTGCAAACAAACTCCAGACACGTGCATCCCCTTGTGCATCTGGCTAATATGGGTCCTAGGGAATCGAACCTGGGTCCTTTGGCTTTGCAGGGAAACACCTTAACCACTAAGCCATCCCTCCAGCCCACCATACCTTCTTTAGAAGTGCTTGTCCCTCGTACTCTCCAGAAAGAGGAATACCATTACAGATTGTATCATGATGATGTCCTTGCTCTGTGAGATGTGGGGCTCAGAAGCCAGCAAGCTTGGAGAATGGGAGGGAGAATACTCTATACTATTCTCCCACTCCTTTCAGTGGAGCCCTTTGACTGCTTCCTGTGCAGAATGCCATGCCTTATCTTGCACATCCTTCCACATGAAAAGCTTAATTTCATTTTGTGCCTACTCCCTCTTTATTGTTCTGACCTCAGTGTGTTAGAGGTTGCAAGCCCAATGTATTCCTGGTTAATATTCTGTAATTCTATGTACACCATTAAGAATTTATTTAAGCACACATTCATTCTTTACAAGTATTATATGGTTTTTCTCTGGAATCCTAATTGCTACAGTAACTTATAATTATGACACAAAAATTGAGAATGGATAGCTTTTTTACTACAAATTTATGGGGGGTTATATGGCTGGATATTTTGGGAAAGTGTGTCCTGGCATATTTTTTTTTTCAGATGATAAGGCAAACTCAGGTCACATTGAATTATGCTGATAGTTCACTGTGATATGATTCTAATAGGTATTATAATATCATGATGGATAGTACATCATCATTGTAAGCCAATTAAGTTTTAGCAAATAAAGTGATATAAAAAATCACAGAAGTTAATTTTCAATTATGAAATCATTGCTGAGATGTCAAATCTATAATGAACATCAAAACTATAGCCCCCAAAACTAATTTTTATTGTTGAAGGAAATGTGAGTCATAATTTCAGACATCACTGGGATAGAAATCATAAATACCTGATCCTTTTCAATCTTTGTGAAGTGCCTCAAAAGAGGCATTTGAGTGAACCACTGAAATTGTACCATTGTTTTTTAATGATTAGCACATTTTAGGTCATCGTGAGTTACATGTATACTTGCTGTATTAACGTATTAAAGTATATAATACATTATTACACTGAGACCAGTGAATCTCTTTTTTTTAATTGAAGCATATTTTATAAAATAATTGTCTTGGACTGGAGAGGTGGCTTAGTACTTAAAGTGCTTGCTGTGAAGCCTGTGGACTCCTGTTCTACTCTCCAGATCCCATGTAAGCCAAACACACAATGTGATGCAAGCATGCAAGGTTGCACACATGCACAAGGTTGTACACATGTCTGGAGTTCGATTGCAGTGGCTGGAGACCCAGGAATGCTAATTCTCTCTCTCATAAAAAGGACAATGTGTTGGGCTTGCTTCCAACAATATAATTGGCTTATAAACTTAAATCCAAAAGTGTTAACATCATGAAGGTCATGAAGAGACTGGAGAATTGTCCTGTATTGATGGAAGTTAAAAGTTCTGACAGTTAACTCTAACACACAACTCTGCACTAGTTTCTTTTTTGCCATTAACAACACCATGGAGACCATGAGCCAAATCTGAATGGGTGTGTCTGTGCATTAGATGGTAGTACTTTCTCAGTGTGATGTTTGTTGAATTTAAGAATCTGTGCTATGGTTATGTGAAGAGATATCATTTCTGTAGGAATGACAACTGAAGGTTTTGGAGGACATGGTACATCATGCCAGGAGCTTCAATAATTTCCTATTTAATTGTAAAACTATTTCGTTTTCCTTTTTTGTGACAGGGTGTTCTGTATCTTAGGCTGGCTGTGAATTCACAATGTCGCTGAGGGTGAAATGCATTCTCCTGCCTCCACCTTTCATGTGCTGATATCATGGGTATGTGTCACCATGCCTAGTTCTACTGAGATGCTAGTATTGAACCAAGGTCTTACTGCATGTCAGACAAGCACTGTATCAACTAAACTACATCTCCAGATCCACAGTACAACTTCTTCTGTTACCTCTTTCCTTATGTTTATGTGTTATAGTATCCATTGTGTATTTAAACCTCCAAGTGGGTTTTCCTACTGCAGCTTCAAACTTTGAGTTCTGAGTTCAACCTCAGTGTTTTTGCTCTTGCTTAAGTGCCGAGGAGGGGGCATTAGTTTGTCTTCTTTGTATAGTAGTAAAAGAGGATGACAATAGCACTAGAGGGTGACACTCTGGGCTGGCCAATAGAAAATTACATTTTTACATTTTTTTTCTCTTGGATCCTTCGGTCTCTGATATTATATAAATACTATACTTGATTTGCATTCCTTATCTCTGAACACTTAATCATGTGAACATGGAATAAACTATATTTTTATTATTAATTAATTATTATCTTTATCTTTCACTTCTATTTACAGAAGATACATGATATTAAATTCAGGGTCAAAATATATTTTTACTATATGTTATTGAAGTGTACATTGACATATGCATTGTTTTTGCATATACATTGATAGAGTCAGTTAACATTCTTGTGAAAGGCTCGGTCATAATTCTGAACCAATACAACTTGGAGACAGATGTTTAAGCGTATAAGGCTTAAGTATAATAAGCAACCCACTTATACTAGGAAATAGGTGTATTTTATCTAGTTTTTAATGAATAAATTTGGCAAGATAGTTTAAAAAAATCAGACATCGGGATGGAGAGATGCCTTAGCAGTTAAGGCACATACTTGCGAAGCCTAAGGACCCCGGTTCGATTCTCAGGTCCCATGTCAGCCAGGTGCACAAGAGGGCACACATGACTGGAGTTCGTTTGCAGTGGCTAAAGGCCCTGGTGTCCCCATTCTCACTCTCCCTCTCTTTCCCTCTCTCTGTCTCTAATAAATAATTAAATAATAAATAAAAATATTTTTAAAAAGAAAAATCAGATATAAATACATAAAAATGTGCAATATAATGCAGCTTCACAAATAGGTATGTCTTATCAAATTTATGTGTTACACAGGATTCTTTGGTAAAATTGTGTAAACATGTGTATGTAAATATACTGTGGATTTAAGTTTCCTAGCAACTGAGGCAAAGAAAGATACTTTATGATTTAGTTAAAGAGAATCACAGTGAGTCATTTATGGTAAAAATTTTTGTTCTGGCTTTTGCTGTGAAGAGGAGGAATCAGATGGTGTTTCACTTTAGTCACACTATGATGAGACAAGAAAAAAATCTATGCATTTCAACTGTAAGGTTAGAAATTGGCTTCCTTGTGCATTTTACACATTGACTACCTAAAGAAAGTTATCACTAAGTCAATGAGCCTGTTCTAATATTCTAAACCTTTATTAGACTCGAATATATTAATTTACATTCTTTTGAAATTGCTATTTAACTATGTAATGCCACAATTATTACCCAGTATCATTTAAGAACCCATTAATATGACAGGTTAATGCACAGATCACAAATGGTAGAAAGTCTGAAATAGAATCTGGGTTCATTTTACTTTCTGATAACAACTTTGATCCCACAAAAAGCAGGAAATCAAATTCAATTCAGATGATGATCACAGAACCCACAGAAATTTGTTCTACCTGACTGTGATGGGTTTGATCCTGACAACTACATTCAGAAAGAAAAGATTCTGTGCCTAAATAAGTACTAACCAGGCTAATATTCTGTGTCCTTATTTTCTGTCTTTCATAAAACTTCATGATAATGCCTCCATTTTATATACTAATACATATGTTGCTATGTAAAATATATTGGGAGAAATGAAGCTAAAATAATCTCAACGTAGCCGATTACATGATAATGTTGGTTTATGCAATGAATTATAACAATAAAATGGGCTGAGATGGAAGTGGATAACTTTCCTTTAATTTCATATCTATGATACTGCAGTCTTTAATGCTTAACAGTAGGCTACTCTTCACTTTGTGGATGAGTTTTTTTTAATATTATTTATTTATTTATGAGTGAGAGAGGCAGATAGAGACAATGGGCATGTCAGGACCTCTAGCCACTGCAAACAAACTTCAGATGTATGCCCCACCTTGAGCATCTGGCTTTCCCTGGGTACTAGGGAAATAAACATGGGGCTTTTGGCTTTGCAGTTGGGTGCTTTAATTGCTAAGCCATCTTTCCAGTCCTATTGCTGATATTTTGGTATTGGTTTTCCTTATGTTCTTTCTAATGCTGCCTTGGCCCTATCATCCTATAGCCATTTCATTCAGCTGGGAAACTGCCCCCATTCCCAAGCTCTTTCGGGGATATTAAGGTGGAAAGGCCTAATATACCACTTATTTCTAGAAGTTTTAAACATATTACTCTGACAGTTTTTTTAAAGTGATAGAAAAATCATGTTTCAACACAGTAACATTAGCTATTAGGCATCATTCACCCCAAACTACTAAAATATATTTCTATATTTAATTCTAATTATCTCACTTTCTATAACTTCAAAAAGTGTATTTCTCAGAATAATGATTTCAACAAAAGGGAGCAATATTATATGACTTCTCTGCTTGTAAGGAATGACTATTTTTGTTTCTGGAATGATTGATATTCTAAATTCTTAGGTTTATTTCAGGACATATGGGTAATGACAATATAGGGCATGATATTCTTGGTTTCTAAATAACTGAAAGAATTAGCTCAGTTTGTAGAGTGAATGTCTGACATGTGTGAAGACCTGGGTGTGATCCCTTGCACCGTAGAGCAGGGTCTGGTGTTGCATACCTGCAGTCCCGACACTTGGGATTTAGACGTAGGAGGAGTAGAAGTGAAAGGCTATCCCCAGCTAAGACAGAGTTTGAGCCATCAGTAGAAACATGGTCTGTCTCTCTCTCTCTCTTTCTCTCTCTCTCTCTCTCTCTCTCTCTCTCTCTCTCTCACACACACACACACACACACACACACATACATACAGTATAAACACAAATAAACTCATAACTTCACATGAGTATCACCAACTACTTTGACATTTTGGTCTTATATTGAGAAAATTGTCATGCAGATGTGAAAGTAAAAGGATTGAATATTCGAGTAAATAACCCCAAAAATTCAGGTCTGAGATATTAAGAATGTTTAATGGAAAGTTATTGTTAATGTGAAAGCACTGTGAAGTATTAAAATAGTGGCCACTGGCATTATGTACCTAGATAATGAGTCATACAAACTTTGTCATAGGAGACATGATAGCATGAAGAGTACAATAAAAAGCAGGCACAGGGAACACTGAGTCACACAGAAGCTAGAAAGGAACGATGAAATCTATCAAAATCAAAAGACATGCTTTTAAATCTAGGAGAATGATTATGATAAAAATAGCACAAAGAAAATTTTCTTAGACTTTAATAAACTGATAAGAGAGTGAAACAGTTTGTACCTCCTGGAAGGCATTTTAACATGCTCATAAGCTGGAATGAACCTTGATATAGATTTTTGAGCCAAAGAACCATATGGACAACATCTAAGCAGAAAAGCATTTTGTTTATCTTCTAGAAAACAGTCAGAGATGACAATTAACTCCTGAATAGTACTTGCTGTGTTCTCAAAAGTACCATTCTATTGATTTTCACATGGCTTTTTAAATCTAGGATCTACTTAGAGCTATGGGAACAAGAATAATTCTTTCACCTAGCCACCCTAGTTATCTATACAATCATGCTTTTGATTAAGTGTTTAAATAAATGTAAAAGGTATGTTCTTTAGCTTTTGGTACTGTCTTAATGACTCATATATCACAGCATGACGCATTTGTGACATGGACAATAACTCAAATACTAGTATTTGCTATATATCCTATTAGTAATAGCTAGTAATACATTAACTGATTCAGGAATCCTGAAACAAAATGTAAATGGTTTACTTTCACATAGTATTTTCGACAATAGTCCTTTAACAGGAGTAGTGTGACAAAAATGAGACAAAAGGCAAAGAAAGGAAAATTAGAATTCAGGATTTCATCAGGACAATCTGGACATTCAGATGATGTTTCTGTAATAAGTGGCAAAACATATGGGACTTTTATAGACTGGGTGAAAATATAGAGACATGAAAGACAGATGTCATGTGAGTACCATGAGGAAAATCTTTTATCAAGTATTTTTGAGACAATGATGATTTTTCGTATGGTACTCTGGGGTGGGAAACGTCGAGTAGCAATCCTGTAATTCATTTTCTCTCATTACCAATAGAAAAACCTCCAGGAAATTTTTTAAAAGGTGAGTGATCTCCTTGGATACAATTCATCGTCATGCTTTCTGAACAACTAAGAGTTTTTATTACATTTTTTATCATAAAAAGTATGTAAGCTTTAGCTCCCTGCTCTGGGTTCCCTGTGCAGACAGTGTGTGGGTGGGCAAGGATGGTATGAGTAGGCCAGACCCCTGTTCCCTGGCACCATCCAGCTCCATGGTTTGGATTCCTTGGACTGGTCTGTGTGGAAGTGTGGAGTGAATAGGGAAGACCCTGGTTTCCTGGCTACTCCCAGCTCCCTGGTCTGGGTTCCCTTGGTCGACAGCGTGCAAGCAGACTTGGTGGTATGGAGTGAGTAGGCCAGACCCTTGTTACCTAGCTCCTCCCAGTTCCCCCGACCTGGTAGGTCCCACTGTGCCTTGCTTGGGGAAGCCTGGTTCCTGTGTGAGCCGTGGAGTCAGGCCTTTGCTCTGATATCCTGACTTGCCACTGGGTACCAACATGCCTGTTCACTTGAATCAGAGGGCGCACAGGCCAACGAAGAAAAACTTGATTCCTCCTCAATTAAATAAAGAGTCTCCCTAAAATGGATAGAAAACAACCTTTAAAAGCCAATGAAAGTGAGAAAACTGAGAGATCTCCACCCAGGATGCCTAGTTCTACAATAGAAGCCTTCAATTAAATCATAGAGAAATCAACAGCAATCCATTCCCAAAAGGAAAACACAGCCAATGAGACCCTGATCAACAGTCGGTGAACTGGAAGCAAACCATCATAGAAGCAACAATGGAATCAATGAAATTGAACAGAATCATCTCCTAGAGCCGTCAGCTTTTGACAGTAGGTTTAACTTGATTGAAGAAAACATTAAAACCCTCCAAATAGATATGAATAAATTGTAGGTGAGTCAAGAACTGAAATACCTCAACAACCAGCTGATTAAGCTTAATGAAGATTTGATCAAATGCAAGAATGAATTCCAGAAAGCATAAAGAAAATCAAGACTTGAATTGAAATCATTCCTCAAAAAAAAAAAAAAAATGACACAATTAAATTTATAGAAAAATGGTTGAACTTGGAACAGATCATTCTAAGCGAACTCACACAATCATAGAAAGACAAGCATCGCATGGTCTCACTCATCTGTGGTTCCTAACCTGGATCAGCCCGAGTTGCTGACATACCTGAATGGCATCTCAAGGCTTGTACAATAGGGAAGGTAGGGCTTGGGAGTAGGGTGGGAGGGTACAAACTGAACCAAAATTGAACTGGTACCATAGAATCTATATACAGGACGTTAAGCTAAAAGGTGGAATCGTCAAAAGGACCTTAAGGGGAACACCTGAGTCAAACTCCCTGGAGAGGGTGAGATGAAGCCTAACCTTAAATTTCTCCTGTTTATCTTTCTTCTCTGTCTTTTTCTTTTTTCTTTTTCCTTGGCACTGGCCTGTAATTCCCTGTACCAAGATGTGGTTTATATCCACCATGAGCTGTTGATCACAGAGACCTACTACATCTCCCAAAAAAAAAAAAACCAAGACTGACCTCTGTGAGAGCACTTGATTACCCACCAGAGGTTAATGGTAAGACCCTACTGCTGAAGACACTATAGGCTATTGGCATGGACCATGGAGAGACATGGTTGGAATCTGGAAGAGAACCAGTCCCCAGACAATTATCCCATCTAGTGCTGGAAGGTGCTACGTGAACTACTGGGGGAAAGTGGCCAGCATCTCTCTGAGCAACTCAAAGTCTAAGCACCTCAGAAGCAAACAACCTGACACAAGTGCAATAATGGCACAGCCATGATGGGTAGCCAATTGCTCTTGGATTGGCTAACAGATCCACTCAATGGAAAGGAACTGGGAAACAAGTCAAATCATACTCAGATAACAATTCTGCTTTCCATTGTCAAGCTCCTACTAATCTTGGCCTATAGGAGGATCTACACCCTTTAAATTCTCTCTGAATTAATAATGGTTATCCCACTTAACCGATACTAACTTCACTCTCTGTTGGAGATTCTGCTTCTCTTTTTCAGATGGGAGCTGGACCTGAGGAGATAAACGACTCAACACACTCCACCCTGGCCCCAGCTGAAACCACAGAGGAATTAGGAAAATGAGCAAGAGTGCTGCTTTCTCGGTGAATATGGTATCAGCACAAGGGTGAAGGAGACAGACACTGAGGACACTCAACACCTACCAAACCACAGATCCAGAGGATCCTAAGTGCCCATCGTTGCAGTAGACTTAAAATGTTCCCAGCATGGCTCAGGGAATTTTGCAGAAGAGGGGGATAAAAGACTATTAGAGCCACAAGCTGGGACATTTTGCACAGAGACATTGTCTCTTCCTCATAACTGACTGCTGCCCCCATAATGCATGATCCACAATCCCTATGGGGTTGACCTGCATCCCCAATGAAGAAAGCCTCTTCAGAAAAGGGGCAGGGAAGAGCCGGGTGTGGTGGCACACACCTTTAATCCCAGCACTTGAGAGGCAGAGGTAGGAGGATTGCCGTGAGTTCGAGGCCACCCTGAGACTACATAGTTAATTCCAGGTCAGCCTGGACCAGAGTGAAACCCTACCTTGAAAAACCAAAAAAAAATAAAAAAGAAAAGGGGCAGGGAGGAGGGAAAGGATGGTACCAATATGTGTTGTTTACATGCTGAATATGTCCATATCTAATAAAAATAAATTAAAAATAAATAAATAAAATAAACTTAGTTTCATTTAAAAATGTAAACTTCAAGCAGGCTATTTCCTGGATTTTCCAGGATTATCAATAATAATTAAATCTGCATTGTGGTTGATGAGTTATGACTTCTTGAAAATACAAGTTTTGGGGCCTGGAGAGATGGCTTAGCAGTTAAGCGCTTGCCTGCGAAGCCTAAGGACCCTGGTTCGAGGCTCAATTCCTCAGGACCCACGTAAGCCATATACACAAAGTGCCACATGCATCTGGAGTTCATTTGCAGTGGCTGGAGGCCCTGGTGCACCCATTCTCTATCTGCCTCTTTCTCTCTCTGTCTGTCTGTTGCTCTCAAATAAATAAAAAATAAACAACAAAAAAAGAAAGAAAATACAAGTTCTTAGAAGGTACACAGGTATGATTTTTTTTTTCATTTATGACTGTGTATCTCTCCCCAAGTGAGTCTTAGGAGAGGTATAGTGTACTCAGAGCCCTCAAGTATTTATCTGGGTCAGAGATGGGCCATGTGGTGAGACAGACTGGACGGTAATACTGGTGGGTATTTCAGATCTCTCCTTATATGGCATTGCATCTTGATTTCTGATGTCTTCACAGCTATTAGTAAATTGAGATAATTGCTTCATTGTTAGTTTCCTGTGACTGACTTAATGATAGGATCATTTGTCTATTTTTTTCAATCATATAGTTGATGATGTTCATGAATCAGCATTACATTTGTGAATAGTCCTGGGTGTGATGGTATAGTGAAGAATTGACAACTTTTCTCATTGTTGTAATAAAACACTTGGCAAAAGCAACATATGGAGGAAGAATTGATTTAGGCTTGCCATTGGAGAGCACTGTCAAGCCCATGAAAGGGAGATTATGGCAGCAGGAGTTAGAGAAAACTGTTCACACTGTGTCTGCAGTCAGGAAGCAGAGAGAGAGGAGTGCCAGTGTTCAGACTGCTTCCTCCTGTTTATTCTTCCTGGCATCCCAGCCCATGGGATGGTACTGTTCACTTTCAAGTACGATATAGAAGTACTCTTCCGGAGGTGTGCAGATGTTTGTGTCCGAGGTATTTCTAGACCTTCTCAAGTTGACATTAAATATTAACCATCACAAATAATATTTTTTATGATGTAAATTAATCACTGTTAATATTTTATATGACTGTTGATAATTTTGCTCATTCTCAGTTATGGCTTTCTCTATTTTCTTGACTTTTAACTTCCAGAAGCATTTTTAAAATCTATTTTGTTTTATTCAAATGAATAAATTTCATATTCATTTTAATTTCAAAAACCCTACATATAAAACATATGCTATGTGTAATATGCATGGAAATTTACTTGTGGGCATGTATATATAACTCTGAATTTCTTTTGGGTAATTGTTTTGTTTTGTTTTTCCAATTTCTTATTCCTCTCTTGGTTGTATATTTTCTTCTATAATTTCATATTGCTTTGTAGATGATTAATCATTTAAATTATTTGTTTTCATTATTTTCTCTGAGTATTACCAGGAAAGGGTCTGTTTCTCATTTACAACAATCAGGTTATTTGGGAGATGTTTTAAAATTATTTCCAATTTCACAGAATCATAGCTTTAAAATCTAAATATTTGAAAGTATAAGATAGTATTTATGAAATTTTGCATGAGCAACACTTCCAACGAATGGTAAACATACAGACACACATGATACAAACTTATGCTCTTCAAGGCGGTGCCTATCATTGACAGAAGGTGGTCAGGGCACTGTAGTTCAATGTCCAACACCGGGAATGAGTGTGTGTCCCTGACCACCAACACCAGCTTCAGGAGATAAGACTCTTCAGATATATATATATATTTTTTTTTCGAGGTAGGGTCTCACTCTGGTCCAGGCTGACCTGACCTGGTCCAGGCCTCGAACTCTCAGTGATCCTATTACCTCTGCCTCCCGAGTGCTGGGATTAAAGGTGTGCGCCACCACACCCGGCTCAGATATTTTTGATTCTAAATTGTCTGCAAGGATGAGGGAGGCCTATAAGACTCAGGAAGTAATGTAAATGTACAGATCTCAGGAAGTTTCTGAGGCTAACAAGATTCATATTGTCACTCCTCAAGGACTTATAAGCAGTCACAAATGCTGGGGAGAGGGGTTTCTCTCACACAAACAAGGTGCTTATGGTTGTTCATCAAGCTGTAAGAATGGAGTGTTCCTGAGTCATCTCCCATCCTGTGCAGGGGAGGGGTGGGGATCAGTGGGTCAGTGGCACAGCTGCCTTTGAATTATCCATGCTCCTGGAAATCACTGCTCACCCATGCACTAGAAGTAACCCTATCAGTTCATCCAGCTGGACTTTGGCAGAATCTTTACTTTGACCTCTTATTGTTGCTGTATTGGGGTGGAGAGATGTTTGTTTGCATGTCTCCAGGAAAACTCAACACAGCATAGCTCTAGCTGTCTCTTTAATCTCTACCTTTTGTATCTGCACACTTCCCTGTCACAGAGTGAAAAAAAAATTCCCAAGTGGGGACTTGAAAGAAATGATTAACCAAGAACTGACTGTTATTCTCTTCATTCTAGGAGAAGAAAGATGCACACCAAGGATTGACTTTTCCTGTATAGATGGAGCTTCTTTCTGAGAGAATGGAGGAGCACTATGCAGATTAAGTCTGGATCAGAGAAAGACTGGAAAGAGACATGATGGAGAGAAATAACTACCTTTGTCACATTATTGTGTTTTGGGGCCTCTTTGTTGGGTGTGTAATATAACCCGTATAAAGTAAATAACATGGCACACTTCATAGTAACTGTTCATTTTGACAGCAGTCACACATTTTTAAGTATTATATATGAGAGAGAGAGAGAGAGAGAGAGAAAGAGAGAGAGAGAATGCTAGAGCCTGCTGCTCCTGCAGATGAACTTCAGGCTCAGGCACTGCTTTGTGCATCTGGCTTTACATGGGTGAAGTGAACTCTGAGCAGTCAGGCTTTGTAAGCAAGTGCTTTATACCACTGAGCCATCTCTCTAGTTACATATTTTTGATATTTGTTAGTTGCTATGTAATAAATGGAATCGGTGTACCCTTCTAGTTTTACTTCTTACAGCAGTTAATAACATTTCAAATTCTTTAAAATCACGTATATTTTTCAGAGAACACTTGGATATTATTTGCTATTTCCCCCACTGGTCTTTTATTGCAGACACACACACACACCCCTTTTCACTTACCTTTGATAGCTATCATTACTGAGTTTTAACTATAAAACATTACAATGTCACTCGTATCACTAGAGGTTTCCCTTATTTCAGCTAAATATGTTATGGTTATAGTACTATTTGCTATGAAGATGATTGTGATATTTAATGTTTAATATTTTTAAAATGTCTTAAAATTGTTTTCTTCCTTACAAACACCTTTTATCTTCTAATCTTTTATCTATTTTTGTAGTGTTTCATGATGCAGCTCATGTTATTTGCATAATTATTCCCCTCTTCCCCCTTGACTCATCAATATTTTGAGTAAATGCCTGTGAACATCACACTTGCTGAATAAACTTTCTTTACCCCATAGATTTTAAATTTCCCTGATATCATCTGGAGTTTGTGTTCTTTTCTTCCACAAATTAAAGAATTAAAAGAGCAGAGAGACAAGCAAAAGCCAGAAATGGAAGCAAGCATCGATAGTGTCAGAGTGATCCAGATCTGGGAGTCATTTTGTCCCCCAGGGAGTGCCCGGCTTTTACCTTTTCACCGTTACTTTCCTTGAGCCTCCCTCTCCTTGTCCTCCTTGGCTTTTCTGTTGATGCCCACTTAGGCCAATTCCAGCTCTCAATACCATCTGAAGCATGAAGGATCTGACCAGAGCTCAAGGGCACAGATGGACTTTGACCTCTAGAATTTTGTTCTTGCTACAGGAAAGAATTGGCCAAAGACGGGGGCCTCTTAAACCATGTCACTATAGGAAAGGCAGTAAAGGAATCATCTGATCAAGACCATTTGGGGACTTTTCTTATTTTGAAACTTATGGGGAAATTTCTGTGCCATTCAGTTATGAAGGCATCTTGTTTGCAATGTACAGTTGTGGGCTGAGGGAATGGCTCAGCAGTTAACATGCGTGTTTTCAAAGCCTACCGTTCTGAGTTCTGTTCCCTAGTACCCATGTAAGACCAGGTGCACAAAGTGACGCATGCATCTGGAGTTTGTTTGCAGCAGCAAGAGGCCCTGGTTCACCATTCTCAATCTGTCTCATCATAGCTCGCTCTCTATCTCTGCCTCCCTCTCTCTCTCCCATAAATATTTAAAAAAAAAAAAACCCTTTTGTTATGATATAGAAAATCTTTATGAAAGACTATTTTGAAAAGAAAAAAAAAACAGAAACAGAAAACTAACCTAGCAAAACTCCTTTTTTCCTCCCTAACTCCTCTGCTTAAGGATATAGTATTATTAAAACTTATTTTAGAGCCATGCATGGTGGTGCATGCCTTTAATCCCAGCACTCGGGAGGCAGAAGTAGGAGGATTGCTGTGAGTTCGAGGCCACTCTGAGACTACATAGTCAATTCCAGGTCAGCCTGAGCTAGAGTGAGACCCTACCTCAAAAACAAACAAATAAAAACCTTATCTTAGCAGGGTGTGGTGGACACACCTTTAATCCCAGCACCCAGCACCAGAGAGGCAAAGGTAGAAGGATCACTGTGAGTTTGAGATCACCTTGAGACTACATAGTGAATTCCAGGTCAGTTTGGGCTAGAATGAAATCCTACCTCAAAATAAAAATAAATAAATAAAAAATAAATAAAATAAATAAACACTTACCTTGATAAATCTCCCTTTTCCCTCTCCCTACTTCCTGCTTTCAAGGTTTCTCCTATCACCATTTAACTATATTAACACTGCAACTTAATATTCAAATTAAAAAACCCTATAAGCCTCAAAATGAAATATAACATATTTGCACTAATAACGCAGATAGCCAGTTTAGGCCTTGTTTCTCTTATTAGCTGAAATTTTACTGGCCACAGACATTGGAATGGCACTGAGGGAAGTTAATAAAGAGCAACGATAGCTTCCATTAAACATCTGAACCTAATAAAATCTAATTATAAAACGTATTTTCTTTTCTCCCTTATCTCATCACTTAGGAAATACAAAATTTCTACATGGTTTTTGAATATGTATTTTACTAACAAAGTTTTAGATTGTTATCACGTAAGTATTTATTCCGCAAAGGGAGCTTAGTAAAAATTGTTATATTCCTGTGTGACATCTCACAATAATTTTGATTCACAATGGCTTGACATTTACATTAAAATTTAAAAATCCAAGCAGAAATGAGCTCTGATTAGCAGATGGCTCAGCTGTTGCTTGAGTATTGATTTCCTCCACAGACAGCAGATCTTCTCCAAGAAATACGCCCAGAGGAACTTCAGGAGTTTGGGAAATCAGAGGAACTTTTCTTGTGTGAATCGACTATATTCAACACTGTCAATGGGGTATGATTGCTTACTTGCATCAGAATGAAAGGATGAAAATCACATTCAAATTACTCCTTTTTCAGACAACTGAAGATTCTCAAGTCAGATGCAACTGAGAAAAAAATATTGTTAGTCAAGCTTACTGCATCTGCCAATGAAAGCTGTATTCCAATTTAGTTGAAGGATCTGTTCAGAGAGAAGTTTGTAGAACTGTTTCCCTAAGGAAATACAGTTCATGAATGGCAGCACTTAGTTAGGTAATGGCAGGCATTGGATTCTGGTCTCTGGAGGTCTGGGGACTTGCTTAGAAACCTATTTCATGTTTCTACACTGAAGGGGTGATTCAAGCGTCTCTCCTACCTACATGTAAATGAAATACAAGAACTTGTGGTACCACATGCTTTCAAGGGGCTTCTTCATCAAAATAATTGCACAGGAATGTTGAAATATGTCGCCTTGCCATTGAAAGGTTTGGATTTGGGCCCTGAGTAGAATCTTTAAGCTTGAAAGGTCCTGCCCCTCCCTGACCTTGATGACAAGACGGGTCAACCAACCTCCGTGGTTGGGTCTTTGGTGAGGCTTGGTCTGAACCTGTGAACGAGAGTCTCGGTGGCATCTCGCCTCCTCCCCTATTCCCTGTCACCTGAAGTGTTATCTGCAAAAGTCACTAAGAGCATTTTCATGATATTTTACTTATAAGCCGGTTGAGAGAAAGGAGAGAGAGAGAGAGAGAGAGAGAGAGAGGAGGGGGATGGGAACACCAGCATCTAGTGCCACTACAAAGAACTCCAGACATATGTGCACTTTGTGCATATAGCTTTATGTGAGAACTGGGGAATTGAACTCAGGCCATCAGGCTTTATAACCAAGTGCCTTTAATCACCAAGCCACCTCTCCAGCCACCAACCAACATTTGTAAAGAAAAAGGAAAACAAAACAAGATGAAAACCAGAAAGTACACTTCAGAGCCAAATCCGCACTGCTGATGCGAGAACGTAATTAAAATTAATATCTTTCCATTGTTAACTTGACATAAAAGCAGAAATGACAATTTTCTTTTTCTATATTTTCTCTTTAAGATGATGTTTATTTTACTCATTCTCCAAACCTAGAAGCCATTTTCTTCTCACTAGATTTCTAGAATTGAGACAGGTTTTGACAACTTATTCAAAAACACTGTTTAGTTGGCTGGGGAAATGGCTCCGTGAATAAAGGCGCTTTCTTGCAAAGTCTGCCAACCAAGGTTCAATTCCCCAGCATTCATGTAATGCCAGACTCAAAGTGTCAAATGCTTCTGGTGTTGTTTGCAGTAACAAGGGTGCCTGGCACAAATGCAATCACACACATACACATGCAAATAAATTAAAAATAAAAATATCTTTTAAAAAGTTATGTGACCTTGTTTCTGAATGAGCTCATGACTTATGTGAGTGAGCCCAGGACCTCTTTAAGGCAAGCTTTGTTCAAGACCTTCTGGTTCCTAGCCTGGCCCTCTTGCTCATTTCTCTTCTGTCTTTACATTTGATTATGAAGGCCTAAGAAGGCTTCACTCTTTTCTGAATGATCTTTTCTGGCCAGTTCTTTTCATAGCTCTGGGCTTTGCTGACTGCTCTGCTTATAATTCCAAGTGGAGATTTACTGAGGAATGTTAAACAATATTGTGGTGGTTTGATTCAAGTGTTCCCCCATAAACTTGTGTCCTGAATGCTAGGTTCCCAGGTGATGGCAATTTAGGAATTGAATCCTCCTGCAGGCAATATATTGTTGGGGACAGGGTTATGAGCATTATAGCCAGTGTCCCCTCGCCAGTGTTTGGCACACTCTCCTGTTGTATTGTCCACCTGTTGTTGGCCAGAAGGTAATGTCCACCTTCTGTTCATGCGATCGTTTTCTCCTGCCATGATGGAGCTTCCCCTCAAGTCTGTAAACCAAAATAAACCCTTTTGTCCCACAAGCTGCTCATAATTGGGTGTTTTCTGTTGCTAATGCAAACCTGACTACAACAAATTATTTTCCCTGCATTGTCATGGGGCACAATATCCTTGTTTTGTCTTCTATTTTGCAGAGCTCAACATTTCCTAGTGCTGGGGTGCTTCTCCACTCAGTACCTGGCTTTGAGGACACCCAAACATTCCATGTAGACTGAAAGGTTCCCTATTGCTTTAGGAAGCTTAGAAATGGACTTTGATGCACTGTCATAGCTTCTGTTCCTTCTCTGAGAAAATATCTTGTATGTGTGAATAAAACACGTAACCAAGTGGCTCTAGGAGTCGTATGCTGTGAGGATTCTGTCACGAGGTGGGGTTGAACAAACAATAGGACTGTTTCTAATGTCTGGCAGCAAGTCTGTCTTTCAGAGCTGTGGTGTCAAGGTCATCAAATATCTCTGTCAGTCTGAATACTGGAAGGTAAAGGGAATGTGGAGGGCAGTAAACGTTCACAGGCCAGCAGGTTCCCAACACCAGCAGCCTTCCGCCTCTCGTGGGTAGCACTTTCGATGTAACTGTTTTAATCTGTGAACTTGGAATACTGCTCTGGAAGCTTGCCAGGCCAGAGACATTATAAAACTCATAATGATCCTGGAAGATACGCCACCAGATACGTTTTTATAAGTAAATTACAACTGCTGAAGTTAACTGAAAATGAATAGAAGAGCAAGTCTTTTGGGTCCTTTTTTCTACATCATTTTCTAAAACAGCATTTGCTGCCATGTCGCCTTCATAGTCGTTCATCTATCCTGGAAAGCTGAAAGGACTCTAGTCATGTGGTGACAGACATTCCGACACATGTCGTTACATCCCATTTCTGGGGTTGCGTGTGTAATCTAATCACTGTGAGTTAATATTTCATAACCTGCGGCCTAAGCTTTTGAAATTCATAAGCAATGGGTTTTTCTTAATAGGCTCTTTGGGATTAGTTGAGATCTTTTTTTGGACAGGTCCACATCTGAAAGTTTCTTACTTTCCTCCCTGAGGTTAGGCAGGAAGAGTGGCTGTCTGGATTCGGAGGGAGATTCAGCCATTCCATGACATGAAAGGACATCTCCCGGACTGTGGAGGAGTCTCAAGATACGCAAAAGCTGCTTTCTCCTTAGTCCTCTGGAATTAGAGAGTTTAAGTTACTCCCAATGCCTTGACTTTTCTCTCGTATTTAAACTGGCATATTACATTTTCTATTACTAGGTAAAATAAGTGCCAAGGGTGGATCTTATAATGCTACAAATATTGCCATAATGAACCATAAACATTTTATTTCACAAGTATGTCATGGATTATAATTGTCCACACCATTCACCACTTATAAGATTCCTTCTTCAACTTCGAGGAACGTTATATATGATTTCCTTTTTGAATTTCTAATTGCAATTTACCATCTCCATGGATACTTTTTTTTATTATTGCTGTTTTTTATTAATTTATTTATTTTTATTTTTATCAAAGAGAGAGGGCAAAAGTGAGAGTGAGAAAGACAGAGAGACAGAAAGAGAGAGAAAAAATTGGTGTGACAGAGACTCTAGCCACTGTAATCAAACTTCAGATGCAAGCGCCACCTTGTGTACATGTGTGACCTTGTGTGCTTGTGTCACTTTGTGTGTCTGGCTTAGGTGGGACCTAGAGGGTCAAACATGAGTCCTTAGGTTTCACAAGCAATCACCTTAACTGCTAAGCCACTCCAGCCACTCCATAGATTTTTTTTTTTGTAATGACCATAGCACTATACTAAAAATATAGACATGAGATACAAAAACATTCTTGTGACATTAAATTGCTGTTAAACATTTCCTTCTAGTTGGGGGCTGGAGAGATGACTCAGAAGTTAAGGTACTTGCAAGACCTGCATTTAGTATCACCAGCTATGGACCAAATGTGCAAACACATGAGCCCAAGGATGCCTTTGACATTTAAACCACCACACCTTTCAGTGCTGAACATTGATTCAAGCAAGGAGGAGTATTAGGACCAGAAAATTCTATACTCATGTCCAGAACAATTAAAGTCATACAATATATATTGATCTGACATGATTGTGAGGAGGTGGGGTATAAAGAAATAGTATTAGTCAGTACTCAGTAACTTTCTCCTGATAATGTGTATATAGGAACAAATTATATGTAAAATATTTATTAATTATTTTATAATATAATATTTAGTCTCTTTAACACAGCAGTCAAAGTTCAAAATCGTGAGGCTAGGAAGATGGCTCCGAAATTGAAGGTGCTTGCTTGCAAAGTCTGTTTGCCTGAGTTAAATTCTTAAGCCACCCATATATGTCAGACACAAAAAGTGGCACAAGCATCTGGTGTTTATTGCAACAGCAAGAGGACCTGGCACACCATTACTCGTGCATATGCACATACTCAAAAGTGAAACAAGTGTTTGGTGTTTATTTGCCACAGAAAGAGCCCCCAGTGGGCACTTGTGAGCACACACACACAAACACTCATAAATATATAAATAAACTTCGGGGGCTGGAGAGATGATTCAGTGGTTAAAGGCACTTGTTTGCAAAGCCTGATGACCTGAGTTCCATTCCCCAGAACCCATGTAGAGACAAATTCATGTAGAGACAAATTTAATCTGCATAGTAACTTTGATCCTGCGGTCTTAAGTTCACTTGTGATTTAGGGTCAAATCAAATGAGATGCACAGATTCAGCTATTACAGGTATAACCATTAACATTATCCATTAACACAATGGTAAAAACATAATAGAGATTTCATCATATTGTTTTAGAGAATTAATACTCCAGGGCAAAACTTATTATCTTTCTTTCAATTAGCAAAATATGGTATGAATATTTTCTTTCACACCTCACTGATAACTGAATTCTCAAAACCAAGAATTTTTATTCAAAACTACTTCAACTGCATTAATATTTCTTTCCAGGTTGAAGAAAGAATTCCTTCTCTGTATTTATTTTCAATAACTATCCAGAGTCTAATTTAAATGTAATATCTCTATCCAAAGGCTTTTATGAAAACATATAAAGGATGGGTAGGTATAATGATTCAATTCATATCTACAAGATTATTTTGAGCACACAGAATAAATCAACTAGTATTCCCATGTAAATGAATTTTTGAAGTATAGGTTTGTCTTTCATTTATGTCACATATTGTTATTTATTATTAGCAGGTTAAGATCACAAATAATCCACATGGTATTTACTGCACAATCTTTGTATATATGTCTCCTCAAATGAGTTTATATTTTGTCTTAACTTTTGAGTTCAGGATCATCATTGAAGTTAGTTACTCTTCAGACCAATGAATTGCAATGGTATTTATAAAATCAACATTAAGTACTACCATAAATTATATTCACTATATGAAAACTATTTTGGGGCTGGAGAGATGGCTTAGCAGTTAAGACATTTGCCTATGAAGCCAAAGGACCCAGGTTTGATTCCCCAGGACCCACATAAGCCAGATGCACAAGATGGTGCATGCATCTGGAGTTCATTTTCAGTGGCTGAAGGCCCTGGTGTGCCCATTCTCTTGCTCTGTCTCTCACTCTCTGTCTTCTCTATCTCCCTCTTTCTCTCTCTCTCTCTCTCAAATAAATAAAATAAAATTAAAAATTAAAAAAATGAAAACTATTCTTTTGGATATCTATTCTTAAGAATGAAACATAAGCAGCAGACATAAAGCTGGCTAAGAATATGAATATGCATGTTATTTATGAATATTCAGTATATCAATCTCTCAAACTTACACTATCATAACAGATCTCATTACTCAAACTGGTCACATGATTGAATTCAACTTTGTAAAAGTCTGAGGAAATAGAAGAGAGTAATTGTAATACTTGGTATGTGTGGTCTGGCCAGAATTACTTTTTAATTTTCCTCTTTCTTTCCTTTAATATTAAGTGAAAACTCCCCCATCTCCTTTTCTGAAAACATACATTTTAAGGTTTTCATTTAGTAGTCATACAGGCAAATAAAAAGGCAATTGACTTAGGCACCATAATAATTGCCATGATAAAAATCTCAACTGAATGAAAAAAATATATGGTAGATGCAATCAGTTGTTATGACATAGGGAGGTGAAATGTCATATACACCAAGCTAAACTATTACATGACTCAGTTTGGACAGCTGTGCAATTCTACTACTGTATTCTACTACCTCACCTGTTATCTGCCTAGGTGTTTTGTATTCAAAAGCACATTTAAGGTGGGTTGTCAATTTAGAACATGCTTTCCCCTCATTTTATTAATTACTCAATGCCAACATACAATTCAAGACTTTTAGAATTCCTGTACTGCTCAGAGTAATCAATAAGAGCTATACAATTCCTAAATGACATACTGAAACAACAATAAAACCCAAAATGTATTTCAGGAACCATTTCTAAAGATGTCATGTTATGTAGAATAATTGTTCTTATAAAAAATAGCTTCTGTGCTTGTCTGAATATAATATTAAATATTTTACAGTAAATAAAAATGTCTAACTGAACTATATTTTTAAAAAGAGAATGCAATTATAATGTGTTCATGGATAATTTATCAGTGTTAACTGTCATATCTATAATTCTATTGTCTAGCTATTGGTTCAGTTGATATAACTGGATGGTTTTAGGAAAATAAAAGGGCTGCATCAAAAAAGAATCAATGTGTGTGTGTGTGTGTTTGTGTTCTCCCAAAGACTAGACCTCAAATGTGCACAGTGGCTGTGATGGTCAGTTTTAATTTCCAACTTGATTAGATTAAGAAATGTGTCTATAGTGCAAGTGAGGCATATTTCTGAATGTGTTTGTGGAGGCATTTCCTAAGAGGATTATCTGAAGCATGGAAAACCTGGCCTGAGTAAGGGCAGCCCATTCCCTGGGATAAGATCCAATATTGAATTTCAAAAGGATGCTGTGTAGCTCTTGGCTTTGAGGGAAGCTCGTAAGACTCAGGGAATTAACACATTTTACAAGGCTCAGGAAGCTCAAAATTACAAGTTTCACAAGGCCACTCCTAAAGGTTGTAAAAGCAGTAAACATTGCTTAGGAGAAGCTCTCCAGTGCCCCTGGCTATAAATTGGGCATGGAACTCCAAGATTGCAGTTTTTGTAAGTTTTGGCCCATTTTCATATATATATATATTTGGGGGGGTTGGGGGGAGAGCTGCCTTTGCCATAACCTTCCCCCATGGCTGCAGTAAACTCACTGGTTGACCAAGCGTCTCTTAAATGGAATCATTTCTTTTTTCTGTTGTTGGTGCCCGGTCTGAGGTGGACAGACATTTTTTTTTATGTCTCCCTAGGAAAGATCAACAGCAAAGACAAAAAAAAAAAAAAAAAAAAAAAAGTCCAACCAAACTTCCTTGTTCTTCTCTGTTTGCCGATCTGCCAAAGCTGAGCAATCCGTCTCCTATTCTTGCCTCCGTGCCTTCCTCATTATGATGCACTGTACTGTCAAGACACTAGCCGGAATAGTCCCTCTGCATTACGCTGCTTCTTGTCAAGCATTTGGTCATAGCTATTACAGAAGTAACGAACAGTAGCTCAATTCACAGTTGTTACACAACAATTTTGCATCTTCACTTAGACAATCCATAAAACTAGGAATTAAGGGGTACCGATCATTAAAAACAGCCAGCTCCTGACAAACCAAACACTGGGGGTGACAATCATGCTCACTGTGCTGCTTAGCAGAAG
Organism: Orientallactaga bullata; assembly: GCA_004027895.1. Classification (NCBI taxonomy): domain Eukaryota; kingdom Metazoa; phylum Chordata; class Mammalia; order Rodentia; family Dipodidae; genus Orientallactaga; species Orientallactaga bullata. Next base: position 59,969 of record PVKW010000122.1, read on the forward strand.
CCAGGCATGAAACAGTTCATACACATGTGTACATCATGCAAAACACATGGCCTCAGTTACATAGAGTGAAAACGAGCCCATCATAACAAAGAGTTAAACTATGAAAGCCTACAGAGGGAGGGAAGGTGTTGAGTGAATCTTCTTTGTTGGGGGTGGTGGTGCTGGAGAAATGGCGTAGATGTTAAGGCACTTGCCTGCAAAGCCAAAGGACCATGGTTCAATTACCCAGGACCCATGTAAGCCAGATGCACAAGGTGGCGCATGCATCCGGAGTTCTCTCGCAGTGGCTGGAGGCCCTGGTGTACCCATTCTCTCATTCTTTCTATCCTGATCTGCCTCTCTGTCTCTCAAATAAAGAAATAAATAAAGATAATTTTTTTTTTAAAGTTTGAAGCCAGCACTTGTGAAGCAGAGGTAGGAGGATCACCATGAGTTCAAGGGCACCCTGAGACTACAAATCTTCTTTTTTGGGGAGGCCCAAACACATACCTGTTCACCACAGATAAAGCAGAAATTACAGACCAAAGCACAAAGCACCAAAACTAATCTTGGTGAACCAATGAGATTATTGGGGTTCTTAGAGGGTATAGATAAGGGGTTACTTACAGAAGCATGGAGAGCCACAAGCAGCCGTTACATCAGGAAGTGTCATTCCAGCATGGATGACTTCCCAGTATCTGCTTAGACAGAACTCACCTTTCTTGGTCTTCTATCCTCTACATACACCATATTCCCCAGAGACCATGACACCTCTTGCATCACTACATACAGCTGGCCCAGGAGGCTCCTGAGACCTCAGGTGGGCAGGGAGGAGGGTCTGACCACCTTCTCCATGCACTCCCTTCCATTGAGGACATGCCAACAAGAACACATTTGGGAATGTCTAATGAGTTATCCTAGCTGCTTTCATATAGCCCGCAACAGTTTATTGCTTTCAATTTGGAGTAACTTCCCTTACAACAGAAGGTCAGACTGCAAGGATGTATGAGAACTCTTTGGGTGGGTGTACCTAAAGTATCTTGCATCCTAATCATAGTGGATGTATTGTAATAAGGGGATGGGCCTGTCAAAACTCACAAAGCTATATACTGGAGAGGTGCTTCTATTTACATGGAACATTGTTCCTTCTACCTTGATGCAGATACGATTTTGCTATTGCATGGAGCACATGGTCCTTCCTGCTTAAGTCCCTCTCATCCCACGGAGGTTCAGAGCTATTAGATTGCCAGGACAGGGCCTCTTAGCTTTTCTAATCTAATGTTCAAACCAGTGTTTTCGCAATACAACATGTGGATAATAGATGTTTGGTATGGCAAGTTAGATATTCAGTGATAAGCATAGCAAAATCTCTTCCATGGAGGAACTCAGGCAGTGTAACACACAGGTAGGAGCTACCACTGTGCTCAGTATACAGTCTCTGAAAGACGGCAGATGGAAATGATTTTTCAAGGTGAAGCTAAAGATCCACTTCTTTTTTAATAGCTTCAGTGAATGTCATAGGGGAATTAATTTTTTTCTCCTTTCAATTTTTATACCATTTATAGTTTATAATATATTAGATACTTGCTTCTAGTAAGTGATGCCATCTTTGTGTGTGAGATGTTTCCTGTTCTTGGTTGTAGTGTATGTGTGTGTGTGTGTGATGTTTATAGACAGTGTATGCATGTGTGTTTGTGATGTTTACATATAGTGTATGCATGTGTGTGTGAGTGAATGTGTGTGTGTGGGTGTGAAGATGCTCATGCAGACATGTGTGGAGGCTAGAGGACAATGTAGCAAGTCCTCTCTCATTCTTCTGGATTGCTTCCTTGGGATGGAGTCTCCCATTGGAACAGCTGGGTTTTTTTGTTTTGTTTTGTTTTGTTTTACTTGGCTTTGTTTTTGTTTTTGTTGTTGTTGTTTTGTTTTGTTTTTGTTTTTGTTAAACTGTCTGACTAGTGAACAGCAACAATTTTCCTATCTCAGCCTTTCCTAGTACTAGGGTTGCAGACATGCATGACCACAGCCTGGTTTTACATTGGCATTGAGGGTTGAACGCAGTCAAGCTCTCACAAGTGTTCTTAGGTCCTCACGCCTGTGAAGCAAGTTTTCTGCCTTTCTGAACTGTCTTCAGAATGGATATGAGCACATGACTTAAAAGCTTCATCATAGTTCTGGTTGTACAGAGAAGCTCTGTGCATTGAAGAGATGACCAGTGGCCATGCTCACTGACTTCCATGCCCCCTCCTTGACAAAAGCAATTGACTCATTTTACAAGTAGGCTTAGATACATTTGAAAGGTTAACTCAACAAAATACTTTAAGAATAGAGTAATACATGAAGAGATATCTGTGATTTAAGGTAAGGGCAAGTGCACTATAGTCAACTATCTAGATCTAAGACATCTACCGAAATCTTCTCAAGTAGCTTTTTGTGCTATAATTATACTTACATAAATATTTTATCTACTTTTTATGAGAATTTTAGGTAGTCCCGGGTCTGTGAAAAAATTACTCATAGCCCTACAGGCATTTTGAAATACAACTGACTGACACTTAATTTTCTTTTTGTCAATAAAAGTTACCTGGAATTTCACAGGATGTCAATGAAGTTCTGCGATATGTATGGCATATTATAACATTATACAAAGAAAATGTTGAACAGTCAGCCCTGACGTTACTTAAGTACTGGTAGGGTTCTTGGAGTCATATTATGAAAGGAGAGTCTGAAAAGTTGCAGAAAGGAGCTCCGGAGTTCCAGGAAGTACAACCTCACTGAAGGTGTTGGTTTATAAGCAACTACACCTTAGCTTCAAACCCATGCTGATTGACTGCGCTTTGGGGTGTAAGGACATCTTTCAACCCATTTCTTTTTCCTTTCACAGATACATGGGGTGTTTTCTTTGAACTTCCAAGTAAGGTACTGGGGAAACAAGGAAGCTCTATGCATTGAAGTAGGCATCTCTGACCCAGATCAAATGATTTGTCTATGAAATGTCTAAAATGTAATTTTTTTTTTTTTTTTTGGTTTTTTGAGGCAGGGTCTCACTCTGGCCCAGGCTGACCTGGAATTAACTATGTAGTCTCAGGGTGGCCTTTGAACTCACGGTGATCCTCCTACCTCTGCCTTCCGAGTGCTGGGATTAAAGGTGTGCGCCACCACGCCCGGCTAAAATGTAATATTTTTAACCCTTTTCTCTTTCAGCTTTAAGAAATACTGTTTCTATGAGGCAAAATGATTTCCCTATGCTATCTTTTTGCTTTTGCAAATCTCAAAAGCTGGCTAATTGTTTGTGTATGTGACATTCTCCCTACATTTTGTCCCAACAACTGGAATGATTTCAGTGTCTCCACTGAACCGGAAGGAGGCATCCTACAGGGCAACTGAATTGCTGAGTTCACTGATGAAAGCCTATGCAACAGAGAAAGTTAAATGTATTTTCTAACCCTTTGCTCCCCACCACATGAACCTAGGTGAGTTATTCAACTTCGTCTGTGTTTCACGTGTTTAATGAAAACCAGATAAAATTACTTAACATAATGTAAAACTGCGATGAAAGCACTGAGCACACAGTGCTTGACAAGGAAAGCAGTAGTTTGTCCAGTATGTTCTGGAATTGGAAATTACAACATCTTTGATATTTATATACTGTACTTTGTTATTTTTCTGAGCCATTAGAATGGCTCTAGGCTAGTAAGTTTTGGAAATGTCAGAACTCTTGTCATAGCCAAGCAAATTTCAGAGGACATTTCTTTTCTATGTTGCATGATCCTTAGGAATGTCTCCTTATGCCACTGTACTGTGACCATGGGCTCATTTATTTGACTCCTGAGACTGTGAGGTTCTAAATGGAAGAATGGTGTGATATTGATTGGTTGGTACATCTGTCATTTTGCAGTCAGCTTTATTAGTTTGGTCGACAGCTGCCTTAAAAGAGCAGATGTCCATAAGCCTTAAATTAAAAGGCATGATAGTATAATGCAGCAGTATATGTTGGGCCACATTCATCAAAATGATGAAGAGTAGTTAATCTGAGTGGCAAGATTGTTCTTTGACCTGCTTTCTGCCTACGGCATCTCTCATATTATTTTTTCTGGGCTAGTTAGAATTTCTAGCCCTTTAAATCTCTCAGACTAAGGGCATTCTTCCAATTTTCAGTGGATTTAGAGAACTCAAGGTAAGCAAGCTTCAGGTTACATTTCATATTTTCATGATTTAATATCTAATGCTCTGTGTAAATGAGCACTTATGTTCAGGAAAAATAGAAATTCAGTCTGGATTTTTTTCTAAGAGCTTCTTCATTTTTAAGTGGCATACTACAGTGAGTACATAGTTAACCCTTAAGGAATATTGGAAGAATCCTGTGATAGAAGAAAATATAGAAGGTCAGAGAAATGCAAGGAAGAAAAGAAGACAAGAATGATGAGGGGAAGGGAAGAAAGGAGGAAGGGAGGAGAGAAGGCAAGGGAAAAGAAAAAGAGGAAAGGAAGACTGGTACATTTTGTTGATGATGAATACTATTTTTAATTCTAATTTAGTTTATTTATTTGTTTGGAACTCTCTAGGCTATATCAGCTATATACCTCCTGAAATAAGTGTCCTTTCTGTTTTGCCTAAAATTTCTGTTTGTACATTTACTTTAACTGGTTGTAAAATGCATTAACTATTACTTTTATATCTGAATTCTTAGGTAAGAACCAACAATTTGACATAGTTCATGTCATGTTCTAGAGGAAAGTCTTGTTCAAGGGGGAGGAACCCCGGGCATCAGGCCAGTATGTGTTAGGAATTGAATTCAATTATCAACACCTTGAAACAACAACAACCAAAAGAAAAGAGAAAAGAAAAGAAAAAAGAAAAAGAAAAAAACTGCACAATATTTTCTAGTCTAATTTCTGGCTTACTTTGTCGATTCATTTTAATTTCTCAAATTTTACTTTAAAGAAGTTTTATATTTAGAGACATTTTACAAAGAAAGTACATAAAGGCTCATGTTCTTTTCACTTACTTACTTCCCAATGTTGTTAGTGTTTAAGTAGATTGCATTCACCATAATCAACAAACCAGTGTTGATGTATTATCATTAGCTAAAGTGCTCCGTTCCTTTCAATTTCTGTTTTTTTTTTTTTTTTTAATCTGTTTCAGGAGAACTTAGAGGGTGTCTGTACTCCACCATCTTCGAGACAGGGTCCCCTGCCACTGCAAATGAATTGTCAGACTGTAAACTAACATCGGGCTACTTGCCCCAAGAATTTCAGATTTTTCCTGGTTCCGTTTCCCATTATCATAAGCACGCTAAAGCTTCACAGATGCATGGGCCAGTATGTATCTGGCTTTACATGGGTGATAAGGAATTAAACCCTGACAAATAGGCTTTGTAAGCAAGTGCTACTATCCTCTGCGCAATCTCAGTATCCCCCAGCGTTGCTCCTTTATGAAGGAAGTCCCTATATTACATTGACTCCTAAGGAGGGACTCATTCTTGAAGACAGAATTGCTACATGAATTATTCAGGGTTTTCTACAAGTAATGATGTTCTCTTCTATTTATTTGCTTACTCAGCATTTATTTAGCAACACTGACTTATAGTTACATGCTCTGTATTTAGCACTGGAATCTATGAATACACTTTTATTTATTTTGCTCACTAATCTAGCTTTATTCCTGGAGAGGTCTTTCTGCTGAATCTTTTGTCATTGATATATCTTCATATTAATATTCTTTGTGTCTTTATCTTGCAATAACTTACAAGAATCTTGTCTTCTGTATTCCTCCTGACCCAGTCTCTAGAATGAACACTTTTTTCATTCATGTGGAATGGCATCAGAAGGGAAGATCTTTGCCTAAGATATTTGGCATTAATTTTCACAAGCTTCCTCTATGTCTTTTGTGCTCATCCATGGTACCTTCAAATCTGAAAACAGGAATGTGTGAAGATCTATTCTGTCTCTGATCTAAGCAAGTCACATGCTCAACTTTAGTCAGAATAATAAATGCATCAATTTTGATGGCAACTCGGTCTCCTAGACTCCAGCAATTTTTTTTTTTTTTAATTTTCTGTCTTTAAGAAATCGCTGTTAAGGACAGAGCTGTGGGACTTGCCCATAACCCTCTATTTCAAGGTGAGCCTTTGCCTTCATTAACAATGGAAGAGAAGACTGACTACATGTCCTTCCCCGGCGACAGAAATTAGACACTGCCCACCCACAAGTCAGTGTGTAAGCATTCTGGGACAGATGCCATCGGCCACCACTGTTGTTTCCTGAAGTTCATTGGTTTATCAAACATGCAAATTGCAGATTGCTGTTTGCTTCAAGTAAATTTCTAGAGCCCTGAGATAATTACCATTGTTCCTTGACTTTAGTTACTTTTGGACAGACTGCTTGCTTATCTCCTCAGTTGGCCATAGCTGGATGTCTTGTCACCAAACAATAATTTAGTCACATAAGCTTGAAATGCCATGTGCTACGGATGCCCTGGAAAGCCACAATCAAACCAAAGAATGGGAAATGAACTCCATTGATCTGCAGGATTTACCTGCTATGGTAGGATTTATTTATCTATTTTTTTTAGTGCAGTGGTCTTGGGCGTGCTTGGGCACATCAAAACTAAGGATGCGTTATTACATCTTCCAGAACCTTCCTCAGACAGAATACCACTCGGCTGGCATATTTGGATTGGGAGAGCATATACCTGTCTGACTCATTTGTTGGATGGCTTGGAAATTACCAATTGTGAATGTAACTCAGAGGAAGACAAGACAGAGGCTCTGAGGCCTCATGACAGAATGCTGTGTGTCCGTCAGATCTATGTCAGATCCCAGCCCCCAATGCGATGGTCACATGCGCGGAGGGCTCTGGAGTTAGACTGCGAGGAAAGATGCCTCAGAAGTGGGATGAGTGTCCTTACAAGACTTGGGAATGTCTCCTTGCACCTTCCACTCTGTGTGAAGACATAGCACCAGGGGGCATTGTCTGCGAAACACAACGACGTAGAATCTCAGCACTATGTGCTAGGACTTCCTAGCCTTCTAGAATGGAGAAAAATAAATTTCTGTGTTTTTACTAACTACAGTATTAGTTTTAAAAAAGCTTTATAAGAGGCAGGGTAAGGAAGGACATGGTTTATTTTGGTTTATCATTTCTGTCATAGCAAGGACGGCATGACAGACGAAGTAAGAGGTCCAATGGTCATAACGCTTCCATAGTCAGGAAGAAGAGGATGAAGAGGAAGTGAGGCAGGACTGTTGCTCACTCCTTAAGTTGTTTCTGTCAGATATGTTGTCACAGTGATGAGAGGAGAAAAGTAATTAATGTGAATTTTATAATTGACAAAAAATCCCTCAGTTATCCCCACTTCCTCCAGGAAAGCTCCACTTCCTAAAGGTTCCGCCACCTTCTGGAACAGTGCTGCCAACTGCAGACCTAGTGTTCACACATATGAGCCTATGGGAGCCTATTTTACATTGAAACAACAACAATGAACAAACATGTGACTCTTCGTTATATCCCCCTGACGTTGTCACTCCTAGTGATCTGCGGTGTGTGTGTATCATCTCCTGTAGAACACTGCTTACACATTCCTAGACAATCTCCTTACCTGACAACAAGCCTTGAGAGAGACCATGAGGCTGAGCTTCTGGCCGTGGGGAGCAAAGTGTCCATGTAAGCAGTGTGATTCATCAGCTTACCCATGACCATGACTTGAAGGGCGGGAAGGCCAATCAGTGATTCGATTCGCAAAGGATTCTGTGGGTTTGGGTTCAAGTTGGAGAAGGCTGAATGATAAAGACAAGTTACACAAAATGATTGTCCAGAATTCCAGATAGTCTGCCTCTGAAACATCCATATTTATCATTCAGCTCAAGGCTGTCACCTTCCAGTGCTATCGAACTAGCTGACAGAAGAGGACGCAGAAGAAACCTAGCTCAAGGACGAACTGTTTAGTAACAGATTTAAGTTCAAGAATGATATTGAAGGACTGTTCATGGACTCCATTCATTAGTCAAAGCTATAAGCAATGCACATGGTCACAAACTCTCTATTTTTGAAGAAGAGACTTGAGATGAGAGGAAATATTCACTCTTGAGCAAAAAAAGAAAGAGTTTGACTGGGTCAATTAGTGCCTGGAAAATAGCCTTGAAAGACTGCTATATATATATTCTAGGGAGAATAAATATATTGGGAATTTTCCTTACACCACTGCCTACTGACAGCACCTGCTTCAGAGGGGACATTACGCACCTCAGCAGACAGGAAATTCACTGAAGGAAGTCACATCAGTTTTACATTTATCTCCCCCCACTCATGTTCATAGTCTTCCCATGTATGGAGACGTCACGCTACCTAAGATGGAGGCTGCATATAAGCCCAATGGTATGGCCATCAACTCATGCAGGCTGCCACAAAACAGCCACAGACATTCCTGAAATCCTCAACAGTCAGTAACCTATACTGTCTAATTCCCAGAAATACCACCGTACTGTAGGAAATCTGGCAGCCATGCAATAACTATCTTTGTTTGTCACATTCTTTCCACATGATGGATGAAGCGTTTGACTGGGCTGGGAATGGGGACTGTATGGTCTGTCTTGCCTACAATAACCTAGTCTGCTCACAAACTGATATCTGTCACTGGATCTTACCCCAAAACATGTTATTTATTTAAAAAAAATACTCATTTTTATTTATTTATTTGAGAGAGAAAGAGGAAGAGACAGAGAGAAAGAGAATGGACACCCCATGGCCTCCAGCCACTGCAAAGGGACTCCAGATGCATGCACCACCTTGTTCATCTTGTTTACGTGGGTACTGAGGAACTGAACCTGGATCCTTAGTCTTACAGACAAGCCCCCTTAACCACTAAACCATCTCTCCAGCTCCCACAGCACTTTAAATAATGGAATCTATTTTGCGAAAAATGTGATGCTCTATGATCCACTTCTTTCAAAGTCAGAACTTAATCTTAATTATTGTTATTACAGTTATATTAAATGAGTTTTAGGTGAGTCAAATCATTAAAAACCCTGCCCAAATCATGTCTTTGTGTTTGTTTGAATTTTATACTATCTGTATATCTGTGTTATGTGATTCTTTTAAGAATGGGTGATTCTAGATAGGCCACAGTAAGTTGCTTTGAAAATAAATGGTCTTTAAATGAGCACTTGGCAAGTAATCTTCCATGATGAACTTTCTAAATTCATAATTTGGCTACTTTTGGCTTGTGATTCACATTTCTGTTTTGTAAGCCTGAATCTTTGTGCTGGCTCATTCTAGGGTAAACTTTAGAAAATCAAGTCCCTTTTTGTGTTCATAAAATACCATCATGCAACCAAAACAGTTTGTGTGTCATCAACAATGCGTTTGGCTCACACTGTGTGTTCCTGGAGAGGTAATATTGAGCAACATGGATGAGGAAAGGAGCAAAATGAGTTTCATTCTATTAACATACATTGTCCTAGCTTGCGTGGAAAACAGCACAGGGAATGAGCAAATTTACAGGTAAACTGAGCCAGCTTGGTACATCTTGCAAGGATTCAGTAAGTTTTGATTTTTTTTCTTGTGCATCTTATCGTGTGTGGTGGCTTGAATGTAAAATACCCCCATAGCCTAAAGTGTTTGTGAATAAGCCCAATGCTTATTGTTCAGCTGTCAGAGCATTTGGGAGCTGGTGCCTTGCGGTAGAAGGTGTGTCACTGGGGGCAGAACTTGAGGTTATTACTCCAACCCCACTGCTTACAGCTCAATCTTTCTACTTCCTCCCTGGTGATATGGATATATGGCACTGGTTATCTTGCCTTGCTTTCCTGCCACCATTCTTTAAATAACCTGTTCCCAGTTATTTTGAGTTAAGCCTTGAAACTGGGGAAGTTGAGCCTTATAAACTGAAAGCTTACTGACATGATATCATTTCAAAGGCTCAACTCAGCAGTTGAATATACATGCTTTATAGATTAATCAGCTTACTCTACATGACTATTTTCTCATGAATATAAAATTATTTCACATATCTGATAAATTTATATATTGACCCTGGTGCATAAATCATAGAACATTCTTACACTTACAAATTCTACATATGTAACAGTTACATTATTGTCCCTGGGAAAAACCATCTGACTAGAGGTAGCTTGTGGGAAAAAAGGGTTTATTTCATCTAACAGTTTTTAGGGTAAGTTTCATCACAGTGGAAGGCAGTCAGGGTGTCACATTTTTTTCTTATCAGTGGGAAGGAAACTGCCAAAGTGCATTAGATCTGAACACTCAGTGGGCTGGCCTAATAAATCTCAAGGTCTGACCTCAGTGGCATGTTTCTTCCATCAAAGCTCAAACTCCCAGAGGCTCTGCTAGCTGGGGACTAAGGAGCAGGTATAATCACAAACAAAGGTTACATGGGACATTTTAGATTCAAACCAACACACACACATTATAAAGTAATAATTTATAAGTATGTAATTTTGAATATATGTATGTTTTTTATCCTGGGGAATCTATAGGTTTAAAAATATTTGATTTATTAATTTGATGCAGAGAGAGAGAAAGAGAGAGAGAAGGAGAGAATGGATGCACCAGGGCTTCCAGCCACTACAAACGAAGTCCAGACACATGCACCACCTTGTGCCTCTGGCTTACGTGGGTACTGGGAAATCGAACTTGGGTCTTTAGGCTTTGCAGCCTAACACCTTAACTACTAAGCCATTTCTCCAGCCCAATCTATAGGTTTAAAATGAGGGCAAAGATAAACAACTTTAATATATTTCTTATATGCAGTTTTTATACTATGTGCCTACTTTACAATATGTTTAAATGTAATTTTGTGCCATTCATTAAGAAAATTCTTGCTATGAAAAATCATGTCTCCTGGACCTAAAGGACCATTACTGTGCCACTTAGGATATATTTACTAAGGATTTTTTGATCATGAAATATATTGACTAACATGAGTTATCAACAATGGAATATTCTGAAAATATATTAATCGTAAATGTCAGTTATGAATTATACAATTTTAGTGTTGCAAGGAACCTTCCTGTGTTTGGCTATAACCATTTCAATAATATTGTGTATTTTATATAAGCACAATGCTTCTAAATTCTCCCATGTAGATACGAACCAGGAACAACCCTGCTTAGCTTCCAAATTCCAACAAGATTGAGGATGTTCTGGGAAGTATGGCCTTAGATATGCTTCAATGTCATGTAGCCTTTAAACAATCATTTTGCCAAGTTTCCTTTAAGATGCTACATTTAAAATCACCAAGGTAGTTTTTAGAGGCAATCCATGCTGTATCTGAGTGTGCTACTCGGACCCATAAACAGAGTATGTCATTAGACTACGTGCTGTGAGTGGGGACTAGAGCAAGGGAAAGCCTGTAGGAAGTTCTGGCTGCCATACCCCTGCAGCAACACCAAAGATGCTAAAACAAAGATGCAAAAAGAAATGCAGCTGTTCAAGTCACTGCACAGGCCTCCAGGATATTGGATCAAAGCAGTGTTCTCTTCTTACATGACTTTTATCATTTTTGATACACAGCTTCAGGAATACACCTGAGCCTCAGAGAAACTGGACTTTTGACCATAGAACATTAGGTCACCACGTGGCCAAAGCCTTCGTCATTTTGAATGCAAGCATCTCTTGTTCTGATAGCATGGATTTGGATCTGTATCTTTGAATTAAAAGTGAAGTGCAGGTGGAACCCAGGCAGGTCCTAGACAGTACAGATGAGTTGCAGGAACAGGTGGTTCAGTATACGCAACTTTGTCTCTTCTCTCTATCCAAATGTACTGTCATACAGTCATCCTACTGACCGTGAACCAGGTAATAGCAAATCTGTGCCTGGCTTTCAGCTGGTTCTCATCACATACTGGCTTCATCTGAATGTGGGCAGCAGCTACAGTGCAGAGCCACTCAGGGGTGGGCAGGACAGATAAACAGTGTAATGGAACACCCTCCAGTGGGAAAAAAAATGTGAACAGTACATTTTGTACAAGTTCAAAATTTTCTGCTAATGGTTTGGCTCAGTGGTTAGGATCTTAGAAGATTGAGATTGTGAGGTTGATGACCAGGGAGTTTGGGGAAAGGATAGGCCTTTGAGAATGTGTGCAAGATGGGAACACAGTTGTGTTTATTCTGAATTCTCACTGTTGGTACATCTACTGGAAAATAAAAGAGAGACTTTAAAACATTAGGAAGACAGAAATTAATCATTTTGGTTATGAGTGCAAACCACACTTATATGTATTTAATGGCTAGGTACCCAGTGTGGCATTATTGTGAGGTGATCAAAATTTTTTAAAAGGCTGGAGCCTAACTGGAGGACTTGGAGAAGTGGGGCTGTACTCCTTCCCTCTTCTCTGTTATTGCTTCCCAGCAGCCCTGTGATGAGTTGTGTCTCCTATTGTTCTTCTACCAAGATGTGCTACATCACTACAGGCCCCAAGGAAACAGGACCAACAGAACATGAGTGAAGCCTCCCTAACTAGGAGATAAAATAAATCCTTTGGGGGGCTGGAGAAATGGCAAAGCCTAAGGACCCAGGTTCAATTCCCTAGTACCCATGTAAGCAAGATGCACAGGGTAGCGTATGCATCTAGAGCTCCTTTGCAGTGGCTGAAGGCCCTGGCACACCTATTCTCACCCTCACTCTCTCTCTCTCTCTCTTTTTCTCTCTCTCTCTCTCAAGTAAATAAATTATTTTTTAAAAATCCCTAAGGACCCATATTCAACTCCCCAGATCCCACTTAAGCCAGCTGCACAAAGGTGAGGCATGTGCAAGGTTGCACCTGCCCACTAGGTGGCACAAGCTTCTGGAGTACAATTGTAGTGGCTGAGGACCTAATGTGCCAATTCTCTCTCTGTCTCTCTCTCTCTCTCTGTGTCCTCTCTCTTTCTCAAAAAATATTTCAGTGTTTCAGGATTCTGTTATTGTTGTGGTTGAATGTGGCGTGTCCCCTATAGCCTCATGTGTTTGAACGCATGTCCCCAGCTGGTGGAGCTGTTTGGGAAGGTTGTGGAACCAGTAGGCAGTAGAGCTTTACTGGAGGAAGTGGGTCACTGACTATGGCGTTTGATGATCTATAGTCTGGCCCTTTGCTGTTTGTTCACCTTCTGCTTCATGACCATCTTTTCTCCTTTCCTGCTGACATGCCTTCCCACCCATGATGGGAAATATCCCTTCCACCTAAAAGCTGAAATAAACCCTTCCTTCATTAAGCTGATTCTCATCAGGTATTTGGCCATACAAGTCAAGTAACTAATACAATTATGAAGTGGAAACAGTAAGTAGAACTGACTGCCACGTACCCTTTGGAGCCTAAGTTAGCTCCCCCTCCTAATGAAGAGCTATGCCAATGATTGCTCATTGGGTGCATGATCATAGCAGTCTGGCGTCGGTGGAGGGCTTTCATGGGTCTACAATCAACAGTGGCCTGGCTTCTACCCAATGCTTAATCTTCCATAACTTGAGACCCAGTTCTGGATCATGGGGGTCCTGATACAGAACCATTCCCTCTACACTCCAACCTGAGGACTGGTCAAAGGCCTCACTCACCATGGGGAAGGAAAACATTTACCTCATTGGAAAAGACACATTTCCTGGATATGGACTTGCATTCCAAGCCATTATCGTTTCTGCTGGAGACACCAGGAGCCATATTCCACACTACTGCCCTTCCATGAAATTCTGTCAGATCACAGGGCTTCTCAGCAAGAGAAATAAAACAACGATGCTTTCTGAATCTTAGGAAAGAGTTGGATGCAGTAAAACCCAGAATGAAAATCTGTTAATGTCCACAAAGAGAAGAGGAGGAAAAGGGAGGGTGACGGAGAGGGAGAGAGAAGAGAGAAAAAAAGCAAAAATGCTGATGATGGAATGGGATTGCCAAGTTTAAACAGCAAAGAACAAGGAAATTAATCGATCTGCAGTGGACTGAGCAAGCAAAAAACTGCCTTAGAAATGAGTTTGGACTTAAGTTCATAGAACAGACAGTATGAGGCTTTAGATCATGTTAAATAACTTGCATCTTACTATTCAAGTCATTGCATGTTTTTTATATTGTTTAAGTCAATTTTTTTCTGTGTAATTCATTGTTTTTCTGTGCCTACATCCTTTAACAAGATAAAAACTTCAAATTACGCAACCTAATGCAGATATAATGGCTGCCCTGGCCTCCAGAGACCTGCGATTGTAGAAATTCAGCACATAACCCCACATGTGTGGCTCTCCTGCTATAGGTTTATACAGAGACCTCACTTTTGGCTTCCCTAAGGACAACAAAACTTGAAATAACATAATGTTCACTAAGCTAGAGGTATACTCAATAGAGACAAAGGAAAGTGAACATTTCTTAAACCTGTCTTCTGAATCTCACATATACAAAGGACGTGTGTGTTTCCCAGTATTTCACACATTTTACAATTCTTCTGAGACAATAAAAGTGCTGATAAATTATTCAAAAGAATATACCTACATTATGTATGGAAACAGATTCCACAGCTCCATCAAAAACCAAATAAATACGAGAATTTACAGCAGTGCCCAGCGCCTTCTGAGCCATGGCTCCCTGGATTACAGTGGGAACCCTCAGATGCTAGTCAGGAGGTCCCATCTCACTGTACATATTTCTTGCCAGATCCACCCTAATCGAATTGATATCACTTTACTAGGGTTCATTTCTCAAAGCTAACCACTGGGGCCATGCTTATGATCTCCTCACAGCTGAAGCCCAAAAACCTATATAGCTGGCCCAAGGTCGCAGAAGTTGGGAACGGATGGATCATGATACACATCTTGGCAGTTTGGCTTTAGAGTCAAGTCCTGCTGAAAGCCCAGAAGATATAGGGATCCTTGTGAGCATTTTTTAGGGTATCATTTTGGTGGTTTTAAAAAAAAAAAGGTAGTGACAGATGGCTTCAGAATTTGAATGCTTTGGTGATTTTATTGAACACATAACTCAGCTTGACAAAGATGTGAGAAGCGTCACAGTGGAAATAAAGTGGATGGAGAACTGTAACCCAGAGATTTTATTGCAAGTCCTGAAACAGGCACTGACAGGAGATCCTTGCGCCTAGTTTTCTCTCTCTTGGAAAAATGAAGTGTATTTCTTATCCAAAATCCTAAAACTGCTTTGATTGGTGTTTGATTAGTTTGGGTTTTTATTGTTGAATTGTTCGATATTCTGTTTCTGTCATATTGACATTCCAGTTGCGGTATAAGTAAATTAATAGAAATTTACACATTCATGAAATAAAATCATAGTGCATGGTATGAATGATGCCTGTTATTTATCCATTGGTTGTGATCAGTGCAAAGGTGAGGGCTTATCTAGTCACTCACGGGAAAGTAAACTAAAGCTGGGGCCATTTGCGATAGAGAGGACTGGATGGGTCTCCCTCAGCAGTCCAGGAGCAGGGAACGGCCTTCATGCCTATGCTCTTGCATACCTTCCATGAGTGTAATAGTTCAGTTGATTTTTAAGATTTTATTTTTATTTGTTTATTTATTAGAGATGAGGGGGAGAGAGAGAGAGAGACAGAGGGAGAGAGAGTGAGCATGGGCACGCCAGGGCCTCTAGCCCCTGCAAACGAACTCCAGATGCATGTGCTACCATGTGCATCTGGCTTATGTGGGACCTGAAAGATTGAACCTGGGTCCTTAGGCTTCGTAGGCCAAGCCATCTTTCCAGACCAAGGGTAATAGTTTTTTCAAGTACCCACATATGAATTCTACAATTTTGTGGCCAGAATTTCCTGTAACAACACACTATTTCTCTTCCTTCTACTCTCCCTTCACAAATTCCCTTTCAACAGCACTCCTTGTGGTTATGTGTACAAATTATGCACCGTTGTCCTTGGTATGTAGGATAGATTAGTTCTAGGACCCCTTATATTATATACTCAAGTCCCTTATATAATACTTGTGAACATTCCTTTGTACATGAAACAACCTTTACATCATTTGTAACACCCAGTACGTTGTCAAATGCTTTGTGAATAGCTGCCCTGCTATATTGCTCCAGGAATAATGATGAGTTTTACATGTTCTGCACAGACACAGTTTATTTAGAATGTTTTCAGTGAAGCTGGTTGAGTCCACGGCGACATTAATGGGACAGAGTTCTGACTGCACCTTCGGGAAGTTCAGTGCAGTGACAGTCAGTGACATGGATTGCACGGATTTGAGACAAACCATGAGGGTGTGACTGGAGAACGCCAATGTAATACTGGCATTGAAATGTACTATGCAGGTACATGTCAGTACAAATGCATACATTTTTGTAGACTTTCATATAGGTCAATTCTGAGACACACATAATAAATGACCGATATCCAAGGAGTTCCAGATCCAAATATGTCCCACATTCAACCATTCACTCTATTAAGGTTGGCAAGTCATTCAAGCAATCTGAATATAAGTTGTTTGATTTATAGGGAAAAAGTTACTGGTTATACCAATAAAAGACACCAGTTTCCTGTTCAGATTTGTCAACACATTAAAAGTTGTTTTAAAATAGAAGTTCTACAACTTATTTATTAAAGACAAAAATCTCTACAGTCTTTTAATCCAGAACTATACCTGTTCCAATGACATTGGTACCTGGAAATTTAACTTCCAAATGCAATTTGTGAAGTCAGAGTTTAATAAAGCAATTCCTAGAGTGGAAGCCCATCAAATTAAACAAGTCATCAGGAATAATATTGACTTAGAATAAATAAATCATTCAAAATTTATATGAAGATACTAGTCAATTAATTCATTATTCTGTCACTTTAAAGCACTCATACAATACTGGGTGATTGTTATAATGCTCTGACCTACACATTTCTCATACCCTATGTCTATCTGTGTTCCTTTTTTTGAAAAAAAGAATAAGAATGTATTAATCCATAAGTAAATACTTGCTTAACCTAAACATTTTGAAGCCCATGTAGATTTTTGTTGTGGGAAGCTATAAATATTACAACTTAACAATGGTCCTGGGAGATACATGAAGAGGTGTTCCCTCAACCTTCAATTAAAAAACTATATTCAGGCCTGGAGAGATGGCTTAGTGGTTAAGTGCTTGCCTGTGAAGCCTAAGGACCCCAGTTCAAGGCTTGATTCCCCAGGACCCACGTAAGCCAGATGCACAAGGTGGCACATGCATCTGGAGTTCATTTGCAGTGGCCCATTCTTTCTCTATATATGCCTCTTTCTCTCTCTGTCTGTTGCTTTCAAATAAATAAATAAAAATGAAAAAAAATTTTTTAAATATTCAGGAGAGCGTTAATCATCTTTCAGGCTTCACTCAGGGTCTGGAGTTGTTCACTCTGCCCCTACTCATGCAGCAAATCAGAGGGTGGATTTATTAGAAGGCTGAATTCCATAAGATGCATTGACCTTGGGTCAAGCTGAGGAAAGATTTTATTCTAAACTCATTATTTCGCTCCTTAAAATTTAACATATTTAGCACAAAAATCCAAACAGAATATTGAAAAGGTTTTACTGACATAAAATTAATGTAACATTTTTGAAAAAAAAAAAAAGATCATGATATTTTAAAACTTCAGTTCATAATCAGTACAGTGTTTTCCAAATCACAGATCCCAACCTCTTATTAACCAGAATTCTAATGTGAGTTTTTCATTATGGAAACAAGCTAAGTCTCATGCAGAACTTCAGCCCCTGTGGGTCTGATGTAGTCTTGGAACTCTTTGGTTTAACCATACTCCCACTTCACTTCAAAATAAAGCTTGAGAATGACAGACTCTACTCCGTGTAAGTGTGGGTTTATATACTCTCATATCTGAGTTACAGAACCTTAAGAAAATTATGTGACTTCTTTAGAGTTCAATGTATTCATTTGTAAATGAGACAGGATAACTTATTTCTAGGACTATTATGATCGTAACATGAACAATAACTGTAAAGCTAGACCAGTTGACAGCTCCGTGCCATGTAGTCATGAAGTATAGCCATCATTATCATTAATCCTACTTAGTCTTTTGAATTAAGATAAGTATTAAAGAAAATCATTTTAGTCCTTGGAATTACAACTAGATTATAATAAGATAGCTTCCAGTGAAAAATTCTGGAAAGCACTGAAAACAAATTAACATTTCTGATGCAATTTTGTGAAGTTCCATTAAAGTAATATTAAATGCACAATTAGGTGCTAACATGCATAAAATCTCCTTATTTTCAAATGAAATTTTTATATGTTTTCCTTGCAAGATTCTTACTGCAATTGTGCATCCTTCTTTTTGCCATTTTCCTATCCGTATTTTATTGGCTTTTGGTCCAATAATTATTTCAACCATAATTATACATCACAAGAGCCAAATAAAATTTCATCTACACTCTGCCAAAAGGTTGAATTTGCATGTAGATACTTCCCTGTACTTGGTTAAGGATAAAATCATTTAGCATTCTCCTCTTTTCCACTAAAGTTTGTAAGGAAACCTGCACAGACTGTCAGGGGCATAATATTAAAATAATATATGTAAGTACACTGAAAATATTGCCTAAATCAAATCAGTACAATCCACTGTTTTATCCCCTGAACTACTAACATTGGTAACAGCCACATAATATCCTTTGAAGGGAAGGGAAGGGTCAGGATGCTGTTATGAGCAAAGTGGCTACTTGGAGCTTCACTCTCTACTAGTTACTTCACATGCATGGTGACATTTAATCTTTGCACAGCTGAAGCACATTAGGCATCTGCCCATTTTGAACTGAAGAATCTGAAAATGCTATTCAACTGGGTTTCCAAAGAGACAGTATGATGCTGAATCCAAACAGTGACCTTCTTTCTTTACCTTTCTCCAGGGGGCCAAGTGGGGTCTGACACACAACAGGAACACAGTGATCAAGAAACAACACACAGTACACAGTTTCTACTGCTTCCACCAGATCCAGTGCCTTGTCTGTCATATAACATTAGTCTTGTATCACTCAAAAATCGACAACAGGGCTGGAGAGATGGCTTAGCAGTTAAGGCTCTTACCTGTGAAGCCTAAGAACTCATGTTCAAATCTCTAGGCCCCTTGTAGCCACACACACAGTGATACAAATGAACAATATTACACATGCACCAGGAGGGGGCACATGCATCTGGAATCTGGAGTTCGTTCGCAGTGGCTGAAGGCTCTGGCATGTCCATTCTCTTTCTCTGCCTCTTTCTTTCTCAAAAAAAAATCTGTAGAGAAAGGAAACCAACAGTGTGTGTGTGTGTGTGTGTGTGTGTGTGTATGTGTCTACATAGTTGTAGAAACTAGAAAGGTCTGCTCTGTAGGGTTGGCCAGAAGGCTGGAGACTGAAGAAAAGGTAATGCTATAGCTGAGACACCAAGGGCATACACCTGCTTCCAGAATGCCCTTTTCATTTTCCATTATGGTTTTTCCAACATTATGAAGGGTACCTACCTTACTCAAAATATTGATCTCATTTAAAAACATACTTTCACAGACACATGAAGATAACATTTGAATAAGAATCTGAATTCTGGGCTGGAGAGATGGCTTAGCGATTAAGGCGCCTGCATCCTAAGCCTAAGAATGCTGGTTCCTATCTCCAGGTCCCACGTTTAGCCAGATGCAAAGTGACACAAGGGTGCAATGCTGCACTTGACCACAAGAGGGCACACACATCTGGATTTCATTCACAGCAGCTGAGACACTGCTGGCGCGCCCATCTCTATCTGTCTTCCTCTCTTCCTCTCCCTCTCTCTTCTCTGTCTCTCTCAAAAAAAAAAAAAAAAAAAAAAAAAAGAATCTGAATTCTGTCACCAGACCAAGTCAACACATAGTATAAGTCATTAACTTCTGCAACAAATCACTAGGTCAAAACAACTCTATGCACTCACTATCTTATCTACACTGTGACGCTTCCTTATGGTTGAATTTCAAATGGCAATGATAAGTGTTACAATTAAACACATTCTCTTCATATGTTCTGCCACAAGATATCCAGTCACTCTCAAACCAGTGCCATTATTGCTGGCACTCTGTTACTCTGATTACTCTCCTCTCAATGCAGTACAAGCACAAAGTCAACACTGACACTAACCTGTTTAAAAAAAAAAATCCCGTTTGGTTTTCCCATTTCACACACTGAGAATAGAAAGGAATCTTCCCCATGCTGGCTCAACTGTCTGGACTCTATAGCTGCTCTCGTTTCTGATTTCATCCCTTACCCATCCTGTTCTGAATGCACTGGCCTCCAAGCTATCTTTCCATACTCCAGGCTTCTGTCTCTGGTCTCATGTCTCTCGTACCTCCAGTCCTAACATCCTAATCCCTTCACTTCTGCAAATCTCTGTTCTCATCTCAGGTTCTCCATGAGCCACATCCTGTGCATGTCTTTAAGAATGTCAGTGCTTTCTCAGCAGCTCTGGTTTTCTACTATTGTGTAACAAATGGCCATAGTTAGCAGCACAAAACATCATTAAACATACCATATCTCACAGTTCTTCAAGTCACAAGCCCAGAAACCTCATTGGTGCTATCAGTCTAAGAGTCTAACAATGTTTCATTTTCAGGACACAGCCAATTAAGCTAACTTTTCCCCACGTTATTTTTTTTCCTTGCAAAAGAAAGGAATTGTGCGGTAACTGCAAAGAAATGAGACTAAAAAAGATTTTATGTTAATAGTGTTAGGCTCCATATCATGTTCTTATACTGATGAACATGGAATAAAAGAACATTTCCACTGATGCTGCAGGAAAAAAAAAAAAAAGAGGAGCTTAAGGAGCACGTGAATACGTCATCAGCTGTGGATAAGATCTACTTTACTACAGAGGACTGCCTTGGAAAGAAGCAGGAGGTTGTTTGTTATTTCAGAGGAGTGACAGATTATATGAGTACAGACTTTGGGTGACTAGAGGTATAGGTGGGGAGATTGGGACTTCTCTTTAGATTCCTTCTATTTTCTGAATTGAGAGTGAGGTTACCAGAAGATGGTACAGAGAGAAGGACAGAAGGGTTTTTGCATGATGTTCAAGTGGGGAGAATAGATAAGTATAGTTGGGAGGGTGTGTGAGTGAGGGCAATATGCACATTACCTTTTTTTTAAAAAAAGATTTTATTTTTGTTTATTTATTTATTAGAGACAGAGAGAAGGAGAGAGAGAAAAAGTGAGAGAGTGAGAATGGTCGCTCCAGGGCCTCTAGCCACTGCAAACGAACTCCAGACTCATGTGCCACCATGTGTATCTGGCGTCCATGGGACCTGGAGAACCAAACCAGGGTCCTTATGCTTTGCAGGCATGCACCTTAACCGCTAAGCTATCTCTCCAGCCCCACATTACCTTTTTGACAATGAGATTATTTGTATTCTAAGATGTTAACATTAAAATATAACCTTTAAATTTTAAATTGCTAACATTTGTTTCTTATTGTGGTCTTACACATGGGAGAATTTTGTGCAAATTTGTTCATAATTCATATAAGGTCATTAAAGAAGTTTAAATTAAAGGGTAGCTCTTATTAGCATAGGTTTAAAAATGTTATTAAATTACACTGGGTGTGGTAAACCATGTCTTTAATCCCAGACTCAAGGAGGCTGAGAGAGGAGGATTGTTGTGGGTTCTAGGTCACCCTGAGACTACATAATGAATTCCAGGTCAACCTGGGCTAGACAAGACCCTACCTTGAAAATGCAAATTAAAAAAAAAAGGATTAAATTATAGACAGCTGGATATAAAGGACACTAACTCAACATGAGACATTTGTAGCCCATTCCTGATGCCACAGAGAGCAGCAAACATGGGATTTTAGAAAACAGGAATATAAGGGGTCATCTTAGTTTAAATAATTTGATGCTTGATATAAAATGATGAATTGATAATACTAGAAAACTTCTAATATTCTTTTTAGCAGAACACAGTTTACAAGGAACTGCCAACAAACTTTCCCTTAACGTACTCCGGCAATAATAATAAAGAAATATCGGAAGAAATAACACTAGCATGCATGTTTCCAGACATAAGCTGCTCATTCAGTATTGATCTGTGGGTCCTATTATGTTTGTAAATATACGTTTGGAACAGTGTTTGGAGGTCATATTTGCTTCACTGTGTTCAGATTCTCAACAACTTCACATTTAATACATTTTATAATGATCAAAAACAATATATTTACAGACTTTGGCTTCCTTTTGTGTCTTAAATTTAATACGATTTTCTTCCATTTTTTGTCTCTTAAGCCACTACTATATGTCTTCTTTTTGAATATTTAATTTTTTTTTGCATGTGGGTGTCATCTATCACTTTGGCAATTTGTAAAACACATTCTAAAATACTTTTATATTTTGTTTTATTTTAAAGATAGTTTTAAAGTAGCATAAAATGTTTCTCATTAGTACATTCTCAAGCATACTTAGTGTGTTGATACTCTCATACATTTTAAAATGAATTATTTGGTTATTGAAGATCCTGTAAAGGATTTATATTAATGTACAAAAAATATTTGCTAGTCTTTTTTCCATCATATATGTGGGTAATTTCTTTTGTGTGTTCCCTGTGCAAATATTATTCACCCATAATTTTTAGGCCTATTTAGGTACACTTTGGCATACATAAGAATTCATAAAATCAAAGTTTTACTTTAAGAGTTTTAAGTCCTTTTAATGTAAATTTTATGTGTTAAAATAGCTCTGTGAAAGGCCTTACTATTTGGGAGAAGTTACAAATATGCAAAGTAGAGATTTTGATGACATGAAATTTATGGTAGGTGAATCTATATGGCAAAAACAATTTTAGTTCCTTTACTGGGTGAACAGAAATGTTTAGTCTTGGGGCTGGAGAAATGGCTTAATAGTTAAGGCATTTGCTTGTGAAACCAAAGGATTCTGCTTTGATTCTCCAGGACCCATGTAAGCCAGATGCACAAGGGGACACATGCATCTGGAGTTTGTTTGCAAGTGGCTGGAGGCCCTGGTGTGTCCATTCTCTGTGTGCATCTCTTCTATCTCTCCCTCTCTTCCTGGAAGTAAATAAATAAAAATTAAAAAAAAAAAAGTTTTGTCTCTCCCAACAGTGTGATCCCAGTGGAAGTCAAATATATTGACCAGAACCAAGGAGTCTTGGGTGTGACATTTACCAGTGTGCCTAGAAAGAGAAAACGAAGCTCTCTTCATTTAGCTCCCTCACTGTGAGCTTGTGCTTCTCAAAAACACGGCATGACAAACTTTCATTGTTGGTACTTTATATGAAGAGGACAGATTTCACTACCTCCAGATGTTAAGCTATCTTTTGCCTATAATAAACTTTTATTATTTCTGACAGCATGTTTACATATAGAGTCCTTCATACTCTCTGCATGTTAGACCACAATAATCCATCCTTGGCACATGTTCTCTGCTTCCTCTTTCCTTGTTAATCAAATCACCAAGACTGTCATTTCTCACCCTTTGTTTTATATAGACTGTGACATTTTAGCAGGAGCTATACCATATGTGTGTATTTTAATTGAAGGCTCAAGTTATAAGGCATGTTTGAAACAATATACTAGAATATAAATGTCTCTGAATGTAATCCCATCTTAATGTCAGTCACAATTTACCTCAAGGAACTCGTAAATTCTAGTTTGGGTACTATTTCTTGCAGTGGAGAAACACTTAGCTTTGAAGAGTTTAATTTCAGTTCAATTTCATGATTATTGTTGTGAGGTAAGCACCCACACTTTATGGAAGCTTAGGACTCTGCTTTTGTATTTATTTTATTTTTTTGTGACCTTGTTTCCAAATCATGTGGTGCCTTCACTCTTCTTTATTTAAAACAAAACAAAACAAAACATTTTATTGGGTGGGAGAGATGGCTTAGCAGTTAAGGTGCTTGCCTGCAAAGCCAAAGGACCCAGGTTTAATTCCCCAGGACCCACATAAGCCAGATGGACAAGGCGGCACATGCATCTGGAATACAGTTGTTGGAGGCCCTGGTGTGCCCATTCTCTCTCTCTCTCTCTCTCTACTTGCCTATTTCTGTATATTCTCTCTCAAATAAATAAAAATAAAAAATTAAAAAAATATTTATTTGCAACAAGAGAGAGAGGGAAAGATAAAGAAAGAGAGGAGAGAGTAAATGGGTATACCAGGGCCTCCGACCACTGCAAATGAACTCCAGATGCATACACTATTGTGTGCAACTGGTTTTATGTGGGTACTAAGAAATTTAACCTGGTCATTAGGTATCCTGAGGAGAACCCCCCACCTGGAGATTGACTGAATTCTTACTTACCTCATAGTGAATACCAATAACAGCACTGACGAGGGACCTCAGTGAAATTGGGAGTCACAGAGAAGAGATATAAGACTACAACCTTGGTAAAGACAAAACAAAATATTAAATAAGTAAATAAAATAATGAAAATAAAACAAAGCAAAAAGGATAGAGTAATATAAAGTAAAATAAGATAAAACAAAACCCTATTGTGGTTTGAATTGAAAATTTGCCCCACTGCCTCAAGTTTGGATTTTTTTTTGGTGGGGGGGGTCAAGGTAAGATCTCACTCTTGCCCAGGCTGACCTAGAATTCACTGTGTAGTCTCAGGCTGGCCTTGAACTCATAGCAACCCTCCTGCCTCTACCTCCGGAATGCTGGGATTAAAAGCGTGCCCCACCAAGCCAGGTAAACTCAAGTGTTTGTCATTAATTAATGTCTCTTACTTTGTTCCTAGCTGTTGGGCCTTTAGGAAGCTGAGCCTTGCTGGAGCTGATGTGTCCCTGGGGACAGGCTGCTCTCACTGCTCCTTCCAGAACATGAAGTGTGAGCCAGTTAGCATTCTTTCTCTGCCATGATGAAACTTCCCCTTGAAACTGTAACCTGGCACACACCATCTACTCCCATAAGCTGCTTCCGGTTTGGTGCCTTGTCTGGAAATGTGAAGATAACTGTTACAGAAAATTGGGACTGAGCAGTGAGGTCATTCATGCCATGAACCTGACTCTTTCTTTCTTTCTTTCTTTCTTTCTTTCTTTCTTTCTTTCTTTCTTTCTTTCTTTCTTTCTTTTTGTTCTTTGGCAGCTAGTGAGTGGGAGGCATATGGAAGGCTTTGGAATGTTGGACTGGAGAGGACTTTTGGTGATGCCAGCTGACCTTGATGGACCATTCTGTTGAGAGGTGGATAAACCTAAATGCAGAGAGATATGTGGATTGGGAATGCTCAGCCTGTGACATTTCAGAGGGGAGTGAAAAGGCTTCCTGAGAACTAGGCTACAGCCAGTTTGTGTGATTTTCTTGCACAAGCTGGCTGCATTGTACTACTTTTCTCATATATTTTTAAGTTATTTATTTACTTAAGAGAGAGAAAGAAGCAGGGGGGGCATGGAGAATGGGCACACCAGGGCCTCCAGCCACAAGCGTGCCCCCTTGTGCATCTGGCTTACATGGGTCCTGGAGAATTGAACCAGGATCCTTTTGCTTTGCAGGCAAACACCTTATGCACTAAGCCATCTCTCCAGCCCCTTTCCTCAGATCTTTAACAAAGAAGCAATGGACTGGTGGACGAGGCAGAGCAGAAAGATATGAAAAGTAAAGAATTTTGTACGGTAAAGAAATGTAAGGACATCGGAATGCCCAGTGTTGCAGTCAGATTTGCATTGCTGGTAGAAAACGCCCAACCAAGAGCAGATTGTTTATGGGTGGGGAGGGGGGATTCGGGGGTTTATTTTGGTTTACAGACTTGGGGAAGCTCCATGATGGCAGGGGAAAACAATGGCGTGAGCAGAGTGTGCACATTACTTCCTGGCCAACATGAGGTGGACAAAAGCAAGAGGAAAGTGTGCCAAACACTGGCAAAAAGAAGCTGGTTATAACACCCATCAGCCTACCCCCCAAAATACAGGGCCTCCAGGAGGCTTTAATTTCCAGATTGTATCAACTGGGAACCTAGCATTCAGAACACCAAAGGTTATGGGGAACACACACCCACACACCCAGGCACAGTGGCTGAATTTAGGCCACTTACACTGCAGTTGTTATAGAGATTACCACAGTTAAAGACAGATCATCTGTCCTGCATCAAGGCAATGGGAAAGATATACTGAGGGTGACAACTGACCTATTAAAACTCAAGCTAGCAAGGATGCAACTTCTTTTAAACATAGGTGGCCTGTGCTAAAGAGATGGTTCAGTTGTAAAAGACACTTGCTTGCAAAGCTTATTGGCCCCGGTTCAATTCTCCAGTATCCATGTAAAGCCAGATGCACAAAGTGGCACATGTGTCTGGAGTTCATCTATAGTATTTGGAGGTCTGGGGTGCTCATACTCAAGTCTCTCTCTCTCTCTCTCTCTCTCTCTGTGTATGTCTGCTTCTTTCTCTCTTAAATAAATAAATAAATAAATAGGAGGCCCGAAGAAACAATGCTGAAGGAGTCACCTGATCTCAAGGTCAATCTTTATCCTGCTGGTTTTACAAATTTGATGGCAGTGTTAGTGGCTTTGGAAGCATGTCAAATGCCAGAAATTGGGCCAAGACATCTAACTATCCTATCAGGAGATGTTGAGTTACAGCAGTGTGAAATATTCTCAGCCCCTGCAAGGGAGCCCTGTGAGGCCTTACTATCCTGCTATGAAGGTGAATAGTGGGTGGTAACACAGACCCTGAGAATATTGGACATGTCAGAACTCTTAGACGGCTGCTAAGGGAAACTGCCCTCTGCGGCTTGGTGGATCTTCACTGAAAGCACAGCTGGCGAGGCAGAAAGTTGGCTAAGCCTGTCAGAGGTCAAAGCGTTTATGATCTAGAGGCTGGATGGACATGGAGCTGCAGGATTTGATGTTTGCTTTTTTTTTTTTTTCTATCTTATATTGCTCCCATCTCTCTTTCGGTTTTTTTTTTTTTTTTTTTTTTTGCAATGGGAATATTTACTCTGCCATAGGTGTGCAAATTATGGAATGTGTGTGTTGATTTCACAGGTTCACAGTGAAGCAACCGTCTTGATTCTCTGGTGAGACTTTGCCACTGATAAGGACTTTCAAAGTTGGACTGAGCCAGGCGTGGTGGCGCACGCCTTTAACTCCAGCACTCGGGGGGCAGAGGTTGGAGGATCACTTGAGTTCAAGGCTACCTTTGGACTACATAGTGAATTCCAGGTCAGCCTGAGCTAGAGTGAGACCCTACCTTGGAAAAAAAAACAAAACAAAAACAACAACAAAATAAAACAATACAAAGTCGGGCTGAATGCATTTTGCATTCAGGGTGCCAAGGATGAGATGTAGTGATTTGAATATAAAAGGTGCCCCAGTAACATTAAATGTTTGTGATTAAGCCTCTTACTTGGTCTCCAGCTGGTGGAACCTTTGAGTGGGGGAGCCGTGCTGGGGAAGCCGTGTCACTGGGATGAGCCTTGGTGATTATAGTCCTGTCCTCTTGCCAGAACTGATTCCTTCTGACTATCCCCACTGTTCGTGCTGTGTAAAGCTGTGAGCCAATTGCCATGTTTTCTCCATCATGATGAAACATCCTCTCAAGGTTACCAGCTGAAATAAACTCCTGGCCTCTCTACATTTGTATTACTTCCTGTGGTTTCCTTTCCTCATAGACCTACCTTAAACTAGAAATGTTGGAGATTTTCCATTCTTAGTAGCTGTGGTAGTTTGAGTGCATGAGCCCATAGCCCCAGGTGTTGATTAAAAATGGGTGTGCAACTTCACCCCCTAGTGGGCAGATTCCTGCTTGAGGGGTTGAGTGGCTGGGGGTGGATCCTGGAGCCCAGCCCTAAGGTGTGTCACTGGGTAGATGTGAATTCCAGACCCAAGATTTGATGACAGCAGTTTGAGCTCTGGTGGTGAGAGCTTGCTCCTTGTCGGTGTTGGCTTGCTACAGTTCTTTTTGTTTTGTTTTGTTTTGTTTGTTTATCTCTCTCTGCTTGTAAGACTCAGCTTCTTCCACCACTGTTGGGGTTTCCCCTGAATCAGCAAGCCTGAAATCCAACCCTTCTGCCCATAAACTGTGCCCAGAAACATTGCCTCACCCCCATAATTGATGGCTGTCCCCACAATGCAAGACCCACAATCCCTGAGGGGGGGAGACAGGGAAAAGGCTAACAATGGTACCATCATGGCTGTATACACATTATATAGATAACTAATAAAAAAAAAATGTATCTGTTTTGTAGCTTATCCAAGCATCATGGAGCTGACTGCAATAGCAGACTTTTGTAATGCCTGAAGTAGTATATTACAGTAGTAACATATCTTTGAAGGCTTTTGCTCACTCATTCACAGCATTGAAAGTGTTTCCTTTTTTACAGGGGTATTTATTTTCTACATATGTTATAATTTTATGCAATTACTTAAAAGTGGTAAGTGAAATATTTCACACATGATCCTGAAAGAATGCAGAATTTTTAAGTGCCTTCTCAATCATTCAGGATGAATTAAGTTACATAGGGAGAGTAGCATATCTTATTAACAAATGCATGTAGCATAAAATTGCTCAGTCTAAATGTCCTGATTAGGTTTATTATATTTGGCTTTGATGCATGGCACAACACAGGTTTATACAGGGCCACTTAACTAAGACAAGAAGCTTTCCTTCAGCATCTACTTCAAAACTAAACAGTGAAACAATATGAAATTTAGAAGCTAATGAAAGTGTTTATGGGTCAACTGAAAAAAAAATCACAAAATGTGTGTGATGTTTTGAAATTGTTATTCAATGACTGCATAGTAGATAGCTCAGAGCTGCAGATGCTATTTTATTAAGTTAGCCATTTTATATACCTTGTATGCCCCCAAGCAACCATTTGTCTGTGAAGCCAAATTATTAAATTGGATTATTGATTGCAGATGTAACAAAAAACAAAAGACAATCCCCATGCGAGCAGATGAAATATATTTATTCAGAGCTTGCTAAGCAAGGAAGGATTTAGCCGCTCCCAATGACCAGCAGAGGCTGAAATGTAAGCAGTCGAATCCCAGCTTCAGACTGGAGGTGTGGGGGATGCTTCAGGTAGATGCTGATTATTCATGCTGCTATGGGGAAGCTGGGGTTTGGGTAACTAGTTTCAAGGAGTCTTATGGTAAAGATAGAGGCACCTTTTGCAGTCTCTGCTTGTCCTGATAGGAAATGCAAAACAAAGAAACCATCAGGCCTGGTGATTCCTGGCTGATTGCATCAGACAGTTGTTTGACTGAACAACTTGCCATTTGCCTTTTTGTAGTTGCCATAAATTATCTGACCATTATCTGTTCACATGTACATGTTCTTATGGATACTATGATCATTAAGTGTATTAATTGGGCTGGAGAGATCGCTTAGCAGTTATGCACTCACTTGTGAAGTCTAAGGACCGTGGTTGGAAGTTTGATTCCCCAGGACCCACGTAAGTCAGATGCACAAGGTAGCACATGCATCTGGAGTTCATTTTCAGTGGCTGGAGGCCCTGGTGGGCCATTCTCTCTCTCTCTCTCTCTGCTTCTTTCTCTCTGTGTGTATCTGTTGCTCCCAAATAAATAAATGAATTAAACAAAACAATTTTAAGTGTATTAATTGCATGTCATAAGCTACAAGATCTCTCTCAAAATACTATATCTTTCTTACTGTCTTTCTTTGACTTTTTGGAACAAACCTTACCAATAGCATATATTAGGGTTTGCTTGAAACTCTTCCCAATATCCTGACTGTAGTAAATAGAGTACAGTCTTAGTGATTTATAAATATTTAAGTGGTCATGATTTGTCACTGTCAAATTCTCTCTCTCTCTGTAACATGCTTGTCTCTATCAATGCATAAAAATATTATTTAATGGCTGGATGCATGAGAACAACAATGACATAGCATGTATCCAAATATTTATTCTGCTGGAATCAGCTTTGTGTGCCAGAAGACATCTTCATTCCTCTAGTACTTTCTCCTCTCCCTGCAAAGAAGTGTTTCTGCTGCAAATATTCTCATCCAAAGGTACTGAGCTATTTGAATTCTGTAATTTCATGCACTTTTTTGTAGCTGAATTTTCCCTTTGTTCAATGTACATTATTTAATCTACAATTTGTAATTAAAATGAGTTCAATGCATTTTCTGTTTAGATGAAATTCTCTGTTTATACTGCTTCTGCTGCATACCACAAATTTAGAATATTATGTCTTCATTTTCATTTGTCTGGGGGTTGTTTCTAATTTCCAATTTAATTTCTTTATTTGAGTGTGTGTTGATGTGTGAATTTCCTAATTTCCATTCTCTTATTCAGTCGTAAATTCATTCTATTATGTAAATGATACTTGGCATGATTTCAGTCTTCTTAAATCCATGGAGAATTGCTCTGTCATCTAACTTGGAAACTTGGAATCTACATCTCAAGTTCTCTAGAATGATACACACACACACACACACACACACATATATATATATATATGTATATATACACATATATCTTTGAGCTATTGTATGGGATATTCTGTATATGTCCGTTAGGTACAATTGTTCTCTATGCTGTTCAAGTCTGCTGTTTCATTATTGATATTTATGTTTGAAATTTTGTTCATTGTTGAATTTAAAGTATTGAATGCAACTCTTCCCCCACTTGCTTCTTCCATGCAACTTATGATGAAAGCTTTATATATTTTAGTATTGTTATGCTTGATATATATTTCTCTGATGAAGTGAACCTATCAATATTTTATAATGAATTCCTTTGTCTCCTATTACAGTCTTTGACTTAACTTTATTTTTGTGGTTTAATTAGCTCTGGCCAATTTTTGATGATCATTTTTATAAGATGTTTTGTCATTTATTAACTTTGAACTAATGTGTGTTTTTGATCGTGAAGTGAATTTCTCATACACAGCATAGGGTTGGGGGGTCAAAGAGTTTTCTTTTTACTGAAGAATTCAATCCATTCATATTTACAGCAATTATTTATCTATTTATCTGCAAGCAGAGAGAGATGAAAGAGAGACAGACAAAGAATGGGTGAGCCAAGGGCCTCCAACCACTGCAAATGAACTCCAGATGCATGTGTCCCTTTGTGCATCTGGATTTTTGTGGGATGGGAGAATAAAACCCAGGCTGTTAGGCTTTGCAAGCAAGCTCCTGAACTGCTCAGCCATCTCTCTAGCCCTACTGTGGTCAGTTTTTAATTTGTTTTCCATGTGTGGTAGTTCATTGGCCAGTCTTTTCTTCTCTTTACATTCTACACATATGAGGTGTCTAAACTAGCAAATCTCATAGAAAGAATGGTTAATACAGTGACTACCGGAAGCCAAGAGGACAACCAGTTTCTTTTCATTATGTTTCTTTTCATTATGTTTCTTTTCATTATGTAGAAAGTTTCCATTTCTAAAGATTAATAAATTAGTAAATTATAGAGATTTACCATTGAAATTTGAACCATATTCTTACCACACAAGAAAATGAAAACAATGTCTGTCATGGAGAAATAATTGAATCTATTATCAACATAAAATATATGCTAAAGAATAAAATATTGAATAGCAAGGAAAATTACAGTAACTTTTTAGTGTTTTGTGATGCCTAAGTTTTATTGGTAATTGATTAATTAATGGATAAGAAAATTATCAGACACTTGATTTTAGATATACCTGATCTCTCTGGCAAATCTCAATAGAAGATTATTTAAAACATTAATTATTTTAAATAAGAATTTGAACTTCCATTATTTTTTTATCTTTCCCCAAAATTGGAAGTTATGGACTGGAATGAAAAGAGTGTCAGAGACATAGTAGAAGAATTAATTAAACAAAAGTGATTACCTGTTCTTATACAACTTATATTTGCTAGTTAGCCTTAGGCAATCCCATCACTTGACATTCAGACTATCTTTGCCATTTCTGATTTCTCCCTTATTTGTAATATAAGTTTTGTTATTAGCAAATGGAGAGAGAGGAGATAAGTGGTATAACAAGTCGTATTTGCTTTAAACTTTATATAAAACAGCCCAAGTTTCCAGTCCTTTTGGTTTTCCCGCTCATCACTGGCTTCTGAGGGACTTTTTCTCCAGGTGCAGGGAATGGTTTTAAAAGCTGATATCATAACAGATTATCAAGAAACAAAGTGGAATGAGTGGTTATGCTTTTTCAATGATTCAGCCATTGAGTGAAGGAAGTTATGACCATCTGGACTCACAGCATAATCACTTACTATGAAGTTACAGGCGAGTCACAATAGAATGACTAATGTGCCTGAATGTATGAGCAAGAAATAAGCTGTTATTAGAGTCAACAGAAGACTGAGGGACACTTGATTATCCTAGATATTCTGAAACACTTGGGAACTTCTAAAACTTTGTTTAAGCAACTCAATCATATGTTTTTCTTTTTGAAAATCAGGAATCAGATACTTACATTAGGATTGAAGTTGATTCAGGCTGGAGAGAAGGCTTAGCTGTTAAGTGGGCTTCCCGTGTAAGCATATATATTTTCTATTTATAACTAATCGGGGATGGAGAGATGGCTTAGCAAAGCCAGACACACAAAGCCGATGCAAGAGCAAGGTCACACAGCCCACTAGGTGGTGCAAATGTCTGGAGTTTGATTGCAGTGGCTGACGCCCTGGCATCCAGTTCTCTCTCTCTCTCTCTCTCTCTCTCATCTTTCTTTCTGAAACTCTCTAAAAATATTAAAAATAATTAATCTAACTTAAACTATCTCATCAGTTCTATAGGAAAATATTACCTTTCTAAATAAATAAACGTCCATTTTATCAATTGTTTCAACAACATATTGATATTTTTAATTACATTAAAATTATAGAGCCAGGCATCTCTTACTGATGTGATACATTCAATGAAATGGAGCATTGGGCAATTTTGTCATTGGGATGATACCTTGAAATATATGATCAGGAGATGCAGGAATACAAGGCATGATCAGATACTGCCAGCATACCATGGCAACTGTTTGCAGTGAATGATTTTTCTAGGTAGTTGTACATATTAAAATAATGATAGCAATATACAGATAGAAATATGTAAGCCAGCAGCATGGTCACTTGTAAACATTAGTGAGAATCATGCATTACACTCTATGATATGAATTCTACTCATACATGACTATAAGGTGTTGCAGTTAGCTTCTTGTTGCTGGGAAAAACACCCAACCAAAAGTACTTATAACTTTGGCTTATTCTGTGATGACTTGTATTAGAATCTGGGACAATTATTTTTATATAAATTAAAAAATGAAACAAATGGGGAATTCAATGACAGTTAATGAATTCAATGACAAGTATTTTCACTTTCAAAACATAACCAGAGTAACCCAGGAATGGACTAAGTATACTTGATGGCATTAAGCAAAATATTTGAATACATCACAGAGCAACTTCCAGATTTGTAAATGTTTGTGAATATATTTGTAGATTCGAATCATTATTATAATGAAATATCTGAGATAATTTTGCTTAGGAGGAAGAAAGGCTTATTTTCATTCATAGCTTTATAGGTTGCTATTGAAAGCCAGGTTGACCCATAACTTTGGTACTCTCCTAAAGTTTGGATGTCAAAGTCAGAGGGCCTATGATGGAGGAAGCCACTCTTTTCATGGCCACAAAGCAAAATAGGAAAAGGAAGATCCTGCGGGCAGCATTCCTCTTCAAGCATGTGCCACGGTGACCTAAGAACCTCTCAGAAGGCCTTATTTACCTCCTAAAGATTCCAACACTTCATAATGCTGCCAGTCTGTGCTAAGGCACAACCCTGTGGTATGTGGACCCTTAGGCCACACCTATCCAAAACATAAGTGAACGTTTGTCTATCACATGGGAGCAAAGTGGTATTCTCAAAGCTCCACAAGAGGAAGGAAAGAATGTTATTGAAAGGCTCATGTGATGTCACAAATTTCTGAAACTTATCAAGCAAACATTACTATTTGCTATTCAGAGCAAATATTGAAACTGTATCTATGAAAGTGTTGAGAAAGCAGCGTATCTTGCTAGGCAAAACATTTTATTGGATGGGCATATCTTCCCAGAGAATCAAAGGCAGGTTAGATACAAGTACATACACAGTACTTCATTGACCAAGTGAAGACTGATGAATTTGCATAGCCAATAGGACTTTAGATTGAGTTTAATAACTTTAGAAAAAGAAAGTAAGAAAGACCACATTACTTGGCTCTTTTTCCTTAGCTTGAGGGAAATATCCTGGAGAAATTAAAGGAGAGGAGACACAGCTACATTTCTTTATACGTTAATGATGAGACTAAAAATGCACTGAAAAGTTCTTTTTTTTATTAGTTATGTATATAGTGTGTATACAGCCATGATGGTACCATCGTTAACCTTCTCCCTGTGCTCCCCCATGGGTAATGTGGGTCTTGCATTATGGGGGTAACCATCAGTTATTGGGGTGAGGCAATGTCTCTGTGCATAATGACCCAAATTATGGCTCTAACAATCTTTCTGCCCCCTGTTCCACGAATTTCCCTGGGCCATGTTGGGTTCATTTTAGATCTATTTCAGTGATGAGGTTTTGTGAGTCTCTGTGTCTCTGGATATCTGATTTGGAAGGAGTTGAGTGTTCTTTGTGTCTATCTCCTTCGCCCTTCGCTGGTACCAGGTTCACCAAGAAAGCAGCACTCTTGTTCATTTCCCCTATAACTCTATGGCTTCACCTGGTGCCCTGGTGAGGTGTGATGGGCTGATTCTCTCCTCAGGTTCTGTGTCCATCTGAAAAAGAGAAGCAGATTCTCCAATGGAGAGTGAGGTCAGTGCAAGATGCATGGATAACCATTATTGTTTTAGAGAGGATTAAATAGGTTGTAGGCCCTTTTGTATCCCACTATCGGTGGGACCTTGATATTGGAGACTGAACTCATTTTTTGTATATGGTTCTGACTTGTTTCCCAGTTCCAGGTATTGGTTCCATTCCACTGAGCAGATCCGTTAGCCAAATCTAGAGCAGTTGATGACCCACCATGGCTAGTAGACCAGGTTTTTTTTTTTTTTTTTTTTTTTTTTTTTTTCCCCATAGAACATTTCAAAAAGATGTCCATAATCTGTCCAAGAGTCTGAAGTACAGGGTTTGACTAAGCATGTGAGTCTATAGCAGGTCAGATATATCATGTATTTCTTGAGAATTAAAAAAAAAAAATGAACATGTCTTACACATGTGCACATTCATTGTTTAGAATGTGACTGTACATGCACCTAAGAGGCCAGTGTGCTAAGATGGACCATGATGATATGAATTGGTCATCCCAGACTGACCTGTGACATTCAGTCTTTGAAATTATGAGTTATGCCCACTATTATGTTAGATGCTAAGTTTATGTGGGTCTTCATTTAAAATTAGAACCTTTAACCTTTGGGCTAGAGAGATGGCTTAGCAGTTAAGGTGCCTGCCTCCTAAGCCTAAAAACTCTGGTTCCAATCTCCAGCGGTTCCAATCTCCAGGTCCCACGTTTAGGCAGATGCAAAGTGACACAAGGGAGCAATGCTGCACTTGACCACAAGGGGGCGCACATATCTGGATTTCGTTTACAGCAGCTGAGAGGCTGCTGGCACGCCCATCTCTATCTGTCTTCCTCTCCCTCTCTCTCTGTCTCTCTCTAAAAAAAAAATTAAAACTAGAACCTTTGGATAGCTTAGAAACTTTATTAATAAATGATATATGTTCATTTGTATATTTTTTAAATAAATGAAAAAGAAGGTGGGACTAGTTGATTTTTAGTTCAAATCTGATCAGTATCAACCTCTGCCTTCCAGATTTTCCAATCGCAGATTCTCTTTGCCCACCTTGGATGGGTCTAGGGTAGATAGCTTAGTGGTTAAGGCACTTGCCTGTGAAGCCTAAGAATCCAGGTTCAATTCTCCAGGTCCCAGGTAAGCCAGTTGCACAAGGTGACACATGGGTCTGGAGTTCATTTACAGTGGCTGGGCGCCCTGGCATGTCCATTCTCTCTGTGTGCCTCTCGCTCTGTCCCTCTCTCTCTGTCTCAAATAAAAATATGAAACTCTTAATCTTTAGAGTAAAACAGAAAAAGTATGGACTTTGACTTTTAGTTTATGATTTGCTGAAATTCCCTGGGAAAATTGCTGCAATTAAGTGAAGTTCAATTTATTCTCTTGTGGTTGGTATGTGTCTAAAAACCAAGCATCTGTCATATGGTACCACAGAGAAAACCTCCTTCTCTTCCTTCTCCTTCACGCTTCCCCTCCTTCCCTCCCTCCCTTTTTTCTTCCTTGCTCTTTCTTCTCCTCCTCCTTTGATCTTTGTTTTGTTTTTTGGTCTTTTTGAAAGAATATCACAGGTTAGCCTGAACTTTCTATGTAGTCCAATGGGCCCTGTAACTCACTATATATCCTGGAAGAAAACCAGTTCTCACAGAAAGTGTAAAGTTGATTTTCAGAGCACTGTTTCCTCAACTCCACCTTGTTCCATGTTCCTTTGCATTTGTGCTAAAGACCTAGGAATATTAGGTATTGAGTGAGAAAGCTTTGTTGAGTGGTTGGTAAGTACTATATAGGCTCAACTTATTATGAGAGAGGGAAGCAATGTGCGAAAATTCCTTTCCAGAGGGGCATAACTGTCACCTCTTACCACTGGGGTATGGAAGTACATTATTCAAAGGCAAAGATTTACACTTTAAAAAGTTGGCTGTCATATATATATGTATATATATATATATACATATTTTTTTTTGAGAGAGACAGAGAGAGAGGGAGAGGAAGACAGATAGAGATGGGTGCGCCCGTGCCTCTCAGCTGCTGTGAATGAAATCCAGATGCATGCATCCCCTTGTGGTCAAGTGTGGCATCTGGCTAAACGTGGGACCTGGAGATTGGAACCGCTGGAGATTGGAACCGGCATTCTTTAGGCTTAGGAAGCAGGCACCTTAACTGCTAAGCCATCTCTCCAGCCCCGCTGTCACTTATTTGACTTAAGGTGAATCCATAAAGACACTAACTATAGAACTGAGAGTAGTTGAGAAAAAAGTGCTTAAAGGAGAACACATGCCAAGTAAATTCAGAAGAGGGACACAGGCTGAATAATTGTATACCATTACAAAGTAGTCAGCCACCTGCTCAGGACAGGCTGCATAGCCACTGGGAAGATGCCAATTCATTTGCTTTCCTCTTTCCTCTACTTAGCCTGGAGAAAAATCACAGTCAGTAGCAGGAATGTCGAGTATAATTCAAACTTTTATGTATATTCTACCAAGGGAATGTTTTTTGTTTTGTTGTCCAAAAAAACATGTGTAGATGCTGGTGCTGCAATGGAAAAGAGCTGAAGCAGTTTATAAAATCACCAGCATTACCCAGAAGGAGTTCAAGTGTAGTCCACAACTGCTACCCCTTAGACAGCAAAGCTGCTGCTTCTCAATTAAGTGAGGAAAATGATGTAGATATAGGTATCGCATTCACTCACATTGTCATCTCTAAATTACGTCCCAAACTCTTTAGAAACATTGTACTGGATCACTGTGTTCACATTCTTTAAAATGACTAGGGCAGTGCAGGTTATGTATGGTTGTTTGTTGATTTCTTTGTTTTCGGTCTGTTTGTTTATTTATTTATTGTTTATTTGCTTTGAGAAAGGGTCTCAATTAGTCCAGACTAGCTTGGAACTCATTATCTAGCCAGGGATGACCTTAATCACCTGGCCCTACTGCCTCCATCTCCCCAGTGCTAGGATTATATGCATATAAGATCAGAAGTGATTTCAGAGTACATGTGGTAGAGTGGGTAAACTGAGGCACGCTCTTCAGAAGCTGTCATTTTTACATCCCGAGGTCAGATGTGCTATACTTTCTAATGGCAATGGCACAGGAAATGTGCTTTACATCCCTAGACCTCACCGAAGGCTTCCACAGTGACTTCACCCGTGTTCCACAGTCTTCAGGTGACAAAGTGGACAGAATGTGAACTGTTTCTTTACAACTAGTATCTCTGTCTGTACATTCGTCTCTTTTACTCTTTCGCTCTCTTCCTCTCTCTTTCCTGGATAGCACTTCACAGTGTTCATCCCCGTAGCACCAAGCAAACATCCTTTATTTGCTTAAACCTCAAAGAAAGTAGGCCTATGGCTCAATTTTAACATGTCTGGGCTTCATTCACTCTATTATTCCAAACCAGGCACTTTTCTTTAAAATGTCTCATCAAAAATAACTGAAATGTTCCTATAGTTTATATTGTCCTGAAGCAAAGGTATATTGAAAAGTACACAGATGTTATAACTAAAACTTTGCATAATGTCCAAGTTATTTATTTAAAATAAACAAGTGTGGAAGGGATAGGACTCTGGATATCAAAAAGTTCTTTGTTTTCCTAAGTACCAAGAGGAAACATTAAGTGTTCGGTGGTGTTTGACATCCTGTTTGTTGAGAACCATGTTTGTCGTACACAAGTCAGAGTTGTTGGTGAAGCCATTGAATAAATATAAATTACAATATGAACACCTAGCACAGAGCTGAACTCAGCCGCTAATT
The DNA here is from genome assembly GCA_004027895.1 of Orientallactaga bullata. Lineage (NCBI taxonomy): Eukaryota > Metazoa > Chordata > Mammalia > Rodentia > Dipodidae > Orientallactaga > Orientallactaga bullata. Next base: position 98,312 of record PVKW010000122.1, read on the forward strand.
CCTTTGTGAGCCACCCTTTCCTGTCAGGGGACAGATGAGTTATGTACAGAGAAATGCCAGAAGAAGAATCCTCGTGTGTATATGTTGTTGGCTATCAAAGTTCAAAGAGAAGGACAGCCATTGATTACATTTCTCAAGGTTATTTGAATATCAATTATTTACGAATCATTGTGAACAAAATGTGCCCTGTATGTCTTTTTCAAAGTAATGACAAATCTCAGATTTTTTTTCTAAATAGGGTGTATTTAGTCTATAGCAATTTTGGTATTAAAAATTGTTTTCCCCTCCACTGTAGAAATGTTTACAATTTTTCATTCCAAAAATTTTGGATGCCTCAGTGAAATCTACAGAATTTATGCACTAACGTACTAAATGACTTGTATTTTATCATGTTAATGATCCCAAGCTGGCAAAATACTGTGATATCATTCAGGACACAGATAAAACAGACTGAGATAGGTCATTAAGAACCTTATATCATATATAAAAAATGCTAAAATTTATACTCTTACTGTGATTATAACATTAATCCCTAAACATTTATTTAGGAAATAAATTGTTAATTTCTTCTAAGTTTTTAGTAGTTTAACTTCTGATCAAATGACAGAATAAATGAAAGTACTTTTTAAAATTGCTATAAATGAATAAAACCCTTTTTTATATTGAATTTTTATTCATTTGTTGACTTATATGAGAGAGAGAGAGAGAGAGAGAGAGAGAGGCAAAGAGAGAATTGGTACTCCAGGGCCTCCAGCCACTGCAAGTGAACTCCAGATGCATGTACCATCATAGGCATCTGGCTTACATGGGGTCTGGGAAATTGAACCTGGGCTCATAGGCTTCATGAGCAAGCACCTTGACTGCTAAGGTCTCTCCAGCCCAAACCTTTGCTTGTATTTCTAGATGCCACTGCAGAGAATACAAAATATGGAAGAAGAGAACTATGGACAGAAGTCTGTCCTCTGTAATGAAGAAGTTCCCCCTTGTTAGTTTAGCATGTTCTATGGCAATGGAACTCTAGGGACCACTTTTCTTGGCTTATGACCTCTGCCACACTTACACTTCAGAGTGATGCTTCACCTTCACTGGTGCTCACAGCCATCCACATAACTGTGGTAAGACATCTTCACAAACTTAATTGGCTTTTCGTTTTCCAAAATACCTCTCCTCTCCTCTCCTCTCCTCTCCTCTCCTCTCCTCTCCTCTCCTCTCCTCTCCTCTTCTCTCTTTCTCTTTTTTCTTTCTCCCCATGTCTTTCTTTTTGTTGTGAGATATTGCTATATAGCTCAGGCTAACTTCAAGCTATGGTCGTCCTTCTTGGCCCCTCCCCCCAGGTACTGGGAATACAGTATGCACCGTCATAGTCATCTCATCATTTCCTCTCATTTCTCCTGGGATTACACTCACAATTCTGTATTCATCCCTTCAAAATTTAACTTATCAGGCTGGAGAGATGGCTCAGAAGTTATGATGCCTTCAAAGCCTAATGACCCTGATTCCATTCCCCAGTACCCATATAAGCCAGATACACATACACGGTAGTGCACATGTATGGAGCCTGTTTGCAGTGGCTAGAGGCCCCGGCATACCCATCCCCCTCTCCCTCTCTCTCAAATAAATAAATAAATAAATAAATAAATAAATAAATTTTAATTTTTAAAACATATCCCAAAAATGTCAGGATTCTTCCTTTTACCAGTTACCCAATGTTCCTAATTAAATATATTTCTAGAAGCCAGGTGTGGTGGTACACACCTTTAATCCCAGCAGTTGGGAGGCAGAGGTAAGAGGATTGCCCAAAGTTCGAGGCCACCTGAGTCTACATAGTAAATTCCAGGTCAGCCTGAGCTAGAGCGAGACCCTACCTTGTAAAACCAAAAATAACAATAAAAACAAAATACTTCTAGGGCTTGCTCCTGTTCTCCAAATAGATATATATTTCCCAGTCCTTCTTAGAGAATGTATTCACAAAATTGATTCCCTCATGCAGCCCTGGGTTTTATTTCTAAGATATTACCATATAATTTTTATCAGAGTATATGTTGAAATTCTCCATGATTGTAACAAAAAATAAATAAAACAAATGGACAAAAGAAATAAATTTATCCCAACACAGCAAAGTAAAATTTATAGCAATTGTTCCTTTTTCTGTATTTTTTATTTTTTCAAGGTAGGGTCTCACTCTAGCCCAGGCTGACCTGAAATTCACTATGTAGTTTCAGGATGGCCTTGAACTCATAGCACTCCTCCTGCCTCTCTCTCTCTCAAGTACTGGGATTAGAGGCTTGAACCACCGCGCCCAGCATGCCATTGTTCTTGACCACTGTATTCCTTATAACACAAGGTGTTTGGTATGGAAAGCTCTATGATACGTTCTCCAGGTTAAATAGACTTAAGCAACACTTTCCAGTTTTTCAGACTTGCCAGATGTTTCTTCTGACTCAGGCTTTAGCACAGACATGGCAAAAAGGCCAAAATCACCTTGTCAGAGGGCTGGTGTGACCTGCATAGTAGACAGTGTGCTGGGACCCTCCATAACAGCTGCTTGGACATTTCTCCAACACGGTGGAAGATCTAAAGCAAGAGCATTCTGAGAATCAGAAATCCTAGCAGTGGTCAGGAGGCTTGGGCGCAGAAATGTCTGGAAACTACTTCTGCATCATTCATGTGCTTCAAGCAGTCCCAGGAAGCAGTGCACTTGCAAGAAGAGGGAGAAAATGCAATGGATTGAAGAGAGAATTTTATGTGCATTCATGGGAGATACAAAAAACATGAACCAAATCTGGTGTCTGCTATCACATGTATAAAAATAGGGCCCTTCAGAGGGGAGAGGACAGGGAGGAGGCTATCGAAGGCATCAACATGAATGTATTCACATTATGAGCATAACTAATAAAATAAATAATGAATTAAAAAATAGCTCTTCAAGGCTGGAGAGATGGCTTGGTGATTAAGGCACTTGCTTGAGAGGCCTAAGGACTCATGTTCAAATCCCCAGGACTCACATAAAGCCAGATGCTCTAGGTGGTGCATGCATCTGGAGTTCTTTTGCAGTGGCTGGAGGCCCTAGTTCAACCATTCTCTCTATCTGCCTCTCTCTCTTTCCTCTCTCTCCAATAAATAATATGTAAACAAATTAATTAATTAAAAGATTTATAAAATAGCTTTTCATATCATTTTTGAGACCATATAATTTTTAATTCCTCAGGTATATTTTGTAATCTAAATTATCCCATTTTCCTTCATGATCTAACAGTCTACAATAAACTTCTTACAGATGCTGATTCACAGCAACACAGTCAATTCCTACATTAACTGCAAAGAGACACCTCTCTTAGTTTCAGTACTTAAACCATAGTCAAGAAATACATTTTGTTGGGCTACTAAAATATTATCTTGCTACAAAATATGAAAAAAATACAGTGGACACTGATTATGTTGTCTTTGTAATGCCTTTTTATTTATCTCTTAATGAAGAGTTTATATAGGAGATTCATGAGCTGTGAAAGCCATTCTAATTAATGTTGGCACGTGCACCCCCTTGTGGTGCATGTGTAACATTGTGTGATTGTGTCACTGTGTGTCTGGCTTATGTGGGATCTGGAGATTCCAACATGAGTCCTTAGGCTTCACAGGCAAGCACCTTAACCACTAAGCCATCTCTCCAACCAAAACATGTATTTCTTTATTTGGTATAATAAATTCCATATTGCAAATAATCTAAAGACATCATTGATTGACCATGACTATGAACATAGCAGCATACAAAATTGAAAGGTCAACATAGATATTTGGAAAACTCAATTTTCTATTATTATTTATTTATTGGAGAGAGATAGAGAGAAAGAGACAGATAGAGATAATGGGCACACAAGGGTCTCTAGTCACTGCAAACAAACTCCAGACATTTGTGCCATCTTGTGCATCTGGTTTATGTGGGCATTGGGGAATTGAACCTGGGTCCTTTGGCTTTGCAGGCAAGCACGTTTACCACTAAACAATCTCTCCAGCCTGAAAACTCAATTTTATACCAAATTAAATTTAAAGTTAAAATTGTTTTATGAAGGTTTCTATAACATGGCTTTGAAAGTTAAACACACTATGTATTATTATATACTTAGAATATTAGAATAATAGGCCAGTCTATGAAACCATCATCTGCCTCATGTGTGTCTTGTCCATGATCATAAGTGTTGAAGCCCTTAATTTATCAGATATTAAAAATAAGCATCAGTTATTAAAATCCAAATTTCTCTTCTTCATGGAAGTTGTACATTTCCTATCATAATTCAATCACCTCCTTCATTCCCCAGCATTATGAGTTAACATTTTTGGTTGACTTTCAGTACAGTCATTTGAGACAAGACACAGATATCCACATGCATACACACATTACTTATGCCTTGTGAAACAAATGTTAATTCATACAGTGAATTAATAAGAATACAAAATACTATTATTTTTCTCACCTGAGTGACAATGCACATAGAGGTAGAGTCAGTAACAATTAATAGTGGATGCCAATGTAACAAATTAATATGGTGTTTGGGTAATATAATACAGTTCAAACAATTTTGTATAGAACCATGTGAACACACCAATATTCAATACATGTGCCCTGCATTTTCAACAGTCTGTTTCCAAACAAGTATGTATAAATATGGAAGTCAAAGTCCTTTTTCTTTTCACTGAAGTACATTAAATTTTAAAGCCACTTCCTGATGATTACTTGGCCTGGTGCCTGCCTAATCACAACCAGTGCATGAAACCTTCTTTATCTTTAATAAAAATTATTTTTGAAAGATCTGGGAGCAGATGTTAAACTTTACAGTACAAATGACACGTTTCCAAGTCTCACATTTATTTAGGAAATCAATTTCCACCATTTAAGCTCTCTGGACATACTTCCTTTTAGTTGGCTTCAAATTTCACCTCCTGAAAACATTCCTAACTCTCCTCAGAGGAGTTTGTAGAATAAGCTAGAACTATTTCATTCAAATGTGCAAATAAGGTAAAAATGTTAAACTCTATGAAATAAAATGAACAGATAGATGCTTCCATTATAAAAAAATGACAGAGTGTAAAACCATTAGCAAATGCTTTCAGTGGCGTTCTGTGGGGTTTTAAAATGTGAATAATGCCTACTCTACTGTTTTTCCTTAAGAAATCCATTAGCAACCTGTATGAATAGGTTCAACAAATCACTGGATAACAACCAGGAAACACCACCCTGAAGAAACAGCCTGAGCTGTATTTAAAGGTTCATCTTAGTAAAAAACTGCAACCTTGCCATCACAAAACATGTCTTAATTTTTCCCTACTTTAAATATATGCTTTATGTTCTCTCCTTTGCCAATTCTACCCTATATACCTTAAAGACTTTAAAAAAAATTTTTTTTAATTATTTTATTTATTTTTGGAGAGAGACATAGAGAGATACAGACAGAGAGGGAGAGGGAGACAGATAGAGAATGGGCGTGCCAGCAGTCTCTTAGCTGCTGTGAACGAAATCCAGATGTGTGCTCCCCTTGTGGGCAAGTGCGGCATTGCACCCTTGCGTCACTTTGCATCTGGCTAAACGTGGGACCTGGAGATTGGAACCCGGTTCTTAGGCTTAGGAGGCAGGCACTTTAACCGCTAAGCCATCTCTCCAGCCCCCTTAAAGACTTTTAAAACAAGAAATGTGCAGACACCAACCTATGCGTGACATAGATCAACAGGTGTGGTCTGCCACTGTAGATTAACACCATATCAACAGGTATATGTTCACCAACCCCAGTGATGCAGTGTGTCATTTCAAGAACAGACAACTACTTCTAACCTCCCTTTGAATGCTGTTAGTGACAAGGTGATAGAATAGGCTGCAGTGAGCTTTGCACACACTGACTTACAATCTCACATTTGTAGTGGGCTATGTGCACACTATTTTAAAATTACTTTTATTGAATAATCATGTAAGAACTCTGTACCATGAGATACTAGAGACTCTCAGTGTACAAACATTGACTCAGAAATATTGACTCAGATCAATGATTCAGAAATAAACAGGATTCATAGGCTGGAGAAATGGCTCATCAGTTAATGTACTTGCCTGCAAAGCCTAATGATCTGGGTTCGATTCCCCAATACCCACGTAAATCCATATGCACACGAATCTGGAGTTCATTTACAGTGGCTGGAGGTCCTGGTGTACCCATACTCTGTCTCTCTTCTCTTTATCTGTCTCTGCTTATAAATCAGATATTTTTAAAAAAATATATAAACAGCTTTCAGGTGCATATATAGATTTTAAGCATCAATCCTTTTGAAGTAAATATGCAGTTGAAATAACCACATCAGAAATGGAAATAAGCAAAGTCGTGTTTCTTTTTAATATTTCATCTGATAGTTCATTTTCTGTAATGTGTATAAACAGAAGTCTGTATTCTCTTTCTCATGCCTCTATTGAGTCTCAAAGAAAGCCTGAGATTTACTCAAATCCAAGAGACAAGCAGAGCTTCACCTGCAGAAAATAGCAGGCAACTCTTAACCTGTGGTAAGAGGTTCCTCTTATCTTTTCCTGTTGCTTTTGTCATTATGACATAGTTTCCCTGGAAATCACAGATAGTAAGATTGGCTCTTATCAAAACTGCAGTGCTGGCTGCCTGTGCTTTTCTCGGACAATATGAACACAGTAAAGAAAATGCCTCTTACCAGTCTTGGATGTCGGCTGGCTTGCCTTGTTCCCAAAGGCTGAGTAATTCCATATTCTATTATTTATGAGCAAATGCTAGCACATGTCCCTGGAAAAATACACAAACATTATGTTTCTTAGGATAGAGTCTCCCTGCCTTTCTTTCTTTCTTTCTTTCTTTCTTTCTTTCTTTCTTTCTTTCTTTCTTTCTTTCTTTCTTTCTTTCTTTCTTTCTTTCTCTTTCTTTCTTTCTTTCTTTCTTTCTTTCTTTCTTTCTTTCTTTCTTTCTCTCTCTCTCTCTCTCTCTCCCTCTCTGCTGTTTCTCTCCCCTCTCTCAGCTATTTTCTCTTTCCCCTTTTATTCTCTCTCCCCCATTTCTTTCCATCTCTGTCTCCTCTGCCGAACATTCCAATTGGTTGTTGAGCTTAGCCCTTATATGTTTCTTCCATAGGAAATCTCAGAATTCAGTATGGTTGGTCTCTTTTGTTCTATAAAATCACAAGAAACACTGCATGGTTTGTAAACAACATTACTATTGCTCCCAGTTCTGAGAGAGAGAGAGAGAGAGAGAGAGAGAGAGAGAGAGACCCTTTTGGTTGTCACATAGTGGAAGGACTGAAGGTCTCTCCTGAACCTGTTATGTAAGGGCTTAATTCCACTTTTGAGAGCAAAATTTATATGATCAAAACAACTTCCAAAGGCCCAATTTCATAATGCCACCCCCGCTTTTTGGGAATTTCAATATATAAAGTTGGGGAAGCATAACCAGTCTATTGTAGCTGGATTGGTCAAGAAAAACATCTAAAAAGTGATCTCATGTACTTCAAAAATGTTCCAATTCTATGAGCATGTATGTCACAGCCTGACTGAAGTGCGGAACAAAGCTTTCCTGTCATACTGGTATTATTTCCTTACCTATGCATAGCTGAAGGTGCCTCATAAGCATATCTGTTTAATAAAGAATAAGGAAAATCTGATGCAAAGACCTTTTTTTTTTTTTTTTTGTATCATCTCTCATCTGAGGAAGAAGCCATCCACATTTGAATAAGGAACTCACATACTGAGCTGGGGAGATGGCTTAGCGGTTAAGCGCTTGCCTGTGAAGCCTAAGGACCCTGGTTTAAGGTTTGATTCCCCAGGACCCACGTAAGCCACATGTAGAAGGTAGCGCATGCATCTGGAGTTCATTTGCAGTGGCTGGAGGCCCTGGTGCTCCCATGCTCTCTCTCTCTCTCTCTGTCTGTCTGTTGCTAATAAATGAACAAAATTTAAAAAAAAAAAAAAGAAGCTTACATACCTAAGCTGAAAGGACTGGACTCTGTCATAAAACAACCCCAAATCTGTATCTTAGACCACTGGGTGTTAATTAACAAACGTCAAATTTTCATCTGATCTAAAGGGTATGTTTGAATTTTATGCTTTCTTGGATAAAAATCACTTTCTTAATATGCATTTTTTGGGTAATCTTGAACCTGAATGCTCTTTCTGCTCATTGAGCACATGGTGTATTTAACATCCTGTTTAATTTTAGCTAAACTTAACTGTATTTATAACTAAAGAAATAATGTGAATTAATAAACCCCAACAAACTCCTGTACACACACACACACACACACACACACAGAGAGAGAGAGAGAGAGAGAGAGAGAGAGAGAGAGAGAAATACATATCCCTGTTCCTTGTAGGCTGAGCTGCTGGAAATGAGGGCTATCTGCAGAATCTCTTATATAGCTGGCTATGCATTCACTCACGCCCACCATCAAGCCTAGGAAATGGAGCATTTAATAGAGTTGAATGTGCTACAAATTATAAAATGAGTATTTGAACTTTTACACTAGTGTTTGATATCCTTCAATTAATTATTTGGTATTTTTGCTGTTTTTAAAATGTAATGAGATGGTGGAAGATTAATTTAAAAAATTCACATATAATATGATCTGTATTTATTGTATATAATTTGATACTTGATATTTTGAGGTCCATATACATTTTTGGAGACTTTAATACTGGCAAATTAACAATATGATTGTCACATGTGACCACTTTTTTGGTGAAACACTTAACATCTTTTCTCTTGGCATTCTCCAAGAACACAACATATTGTTACTATGACTTACTTCACTATGCATGAAAACTTAAATTTATTCTTTCACTTTGACTGTAACTTTGTGTCCTTTCACTAATACCTGCCCCTCCCCCTCCTAAGGGCTCTGGCCTTTGGTGAACAAGGTTTCTACTCTGGAAAGAAATCACCATTTTAGATTTTACAGTCCACATATGAGTGAGGCTATGAAATATTTGCCTTTAAGTGCCTAGTTTATTTCAATAAACAAATAAGCTTTGTGACCCATTTCCTAATAAATTCATTAAAATAGATTTTGCATAAGTAGAATGAGGATATCTGAAAAAAGTGCACATTTGTTATATTGTGACATGTTATATTTATATAGGGAAAATAATTTTCCTTATAGTCAAAGGAGACATTTATTCCACAGTCTGAAAACTTAATACTATTTACATCTTGAACATATTCATAAAGTTAATATTTGTCATGTTTATTTAAATTATTGTTATTTTCAGCATGGCCTGAGTTTTTTACTTTTTTAAAAATTTATTTTGGGGACTGGTGAAATGGCAGTTAAGGAACTTGCATATGAAGCCTAAGGACCCAGATTCATTTCCTCAGTACCCATGTAAGCCCGATGCACAAGGAGGCACATGTGTCTGGAGATTGTTTGCAGTGGCTGGAGGTCCCGGTGTGCCCATTCTCTATCAGATAATTAAAATATTATTTAAAAAATTATTTTGTTTTTTATTTCTTGGAAGGGTCTCACTCTAGCAAAGAATGATCTGCAACACACTCTGTAGTCCCAGGCTGCTCTTGAACTCTTGGCTATCCTTCTACTTCAGTTTCCCAAAGTCTGGGATTAAAGATGTTTGCTACCATGCCTTGGCTATTGGCAGGGTAATACATGCCTATAATCCCAGCTCTTGAGTGGTGGGGGGATAAAGGTCATGAATTGAAGGCCAGCCTTTGCTTTGTAGTGAATTTGAGGTCAACCTGGGTTATATGAAAACAGATTCAAAAATACACATAAATTTTTATTTTCAAACATATTGTAAATGATCAAGAAAACGCATTTGAAGGTGAAAGGGAAATTGTTAAAACACAAACAAAGCCTTCTTAGCTCTCCAAGTTGAAATGGTTATGCCAGCAATCTTCATAAATCAAAGTGGGTCTTTTAATAAAGCTGTTCAAATATGAAAATGTGTGAAAACTTTATTATGAAATGATGGTATAACTTATGAAGGATGGATTTTATGTTTACTCCTTAAACTACACCATTAACATGACTCAATGTAACTAAATATTTAGATATAATTTCCTATTTTAACTTACTATTTGAAAAACACTTAAATAGCCAGCACACTTTGGGGGATTTCTAATTAAGCACAATGTTAATAATGTTCCCAATGCAATGAATTATGAGGAATCATATATTTGTATTTTCCTTTGAACATACTAATGTGAACCTAAAACCTATACAAGATTACTACTTACTGTCTAAAGCCTCACTTCTTTGAAGAAATAAAACAATAGATGTACAAAGTTTGTATTGAAATAAAAACAGGAAAATAAAGGTATTATAATTTTTCTAATATTTAACAATTAATGGGACTGTTGATGTGCACTCTTTGTTTTCTTTCTTTGATGTGACTAATTCTTGCTGGAATATTTCTATTGAAGTTTTTACAAGTTTTCTAGTTTAATCACTTGAATAAAAACAGGCTATATGCCTATATTTACTGGCTTAGAGCCAATCTGTCTGCCAGCATAGAAGAATGTGAAAAACTATAATTCAGCAAAATAAAAGCAATTACAAGAATGTTTAGTTTTTTCTGGCTAATTCATGAAGTTTTCCTAAGACATTAATTAGCACCTGTGACAATGGGAGTGACTTGACTTGACAGTAATACCATGATTAGTGCGTTTTGGGAGCATGGGGCTAAACATTTTTTTTTTTTTTTTTAGGGTTGTGATTGTCTCAAAGCAAGGTTGTGAGTGAGGAGTAACTCACTGGATACCAAAACTTTAATACTTGTGAAATAGGGGAATGAGGCACAACTGGAATATAATACTGTAATGGCACACTTCACTTAGTCATAGCCGACTTAATGTGCATTGCTTCCTAACACTGGCTCACAGTTTCTTTGAGCATTTTAAATGTTTGAGCTTACCATGATTAAGTATTTATGCCTTTAGTTGGATGGTAGTTTATGCCTAACCCCTGAAAAGAAGATTATTTATTCTGAAAAATAATAATGTTGTTACTTCGATATAAATGCAAAAATTTTCCAGACTTATAAATTGGAAATCCTAGAAGCTTTATGTGTTTACATGAGGTTTGTGCAGGAAAAATACTCTCCAGAAAATTACACGTCTTTATGAAAAATATAAAGCCTGACAGATGATTTATGACCACAAAACAGTTTGTGTTTCCTGTAATATTGATGTCATCATTATTTATAATAGAAAATTGAAGGAAAAGATTAGGTACCATGATAAATTTCAGTATATATTAACACTTTTACCATAGGAGAAACTGCCTAGAATATTCCAGTTCACCAATTTAAGACACAATACAGAAGAGTGGTATTGGAAATGTCTATGGCCATTAAATTGAAATACACAGTAACTAGAGATAACTAAGATTGGGAAATAGCAAAATGGATATCTGTCATTTCCTTTTAGAACTGCTCTCATAAATTCTATCAGTGAGATGAGAACACAAGAAATAATCTCCTAAATTACCATCAATTTCTGATATGTTCCATTAATAAAAATTTCAAGGGCTTGGGGTATATGGTTCAGTGGTGCAGTGCTTGTCTGGCATACACAAGGTTCCAGGTTCAATTCTCAAGAAACGTCTAATAATAACACTTACATGGCTTCACTATGACAATTATTTTGAGGCAAGGTCACACCCTAGCCCAGGCTGCCCTGGAACTCATGACAGTCCTGCTACCTCAGCCTCTTAATTGCTAGGATTAAGGGGTGTGTCACTACATCTAGGCCTATGACTTCTAATTGTCCATATGTAAAAGGGTGTGTGTTGACCAGGGCTGATTTCCAAGGGGATTGTGGAACCCTAGCTTCTTCATCCTTTCCCCCTTTGGTTTCCTAGGTTACAAAGTGAACAGTTTGCTCTCCAAGGTGAGCTGCTACCACAATGAAATGTTTCTGTCAAAGCCCAATGTGCTGATGCCACCTGAACTTTACCTGCAGCTCTTGAACCACAAAAAAAATAGACCTTTGTCTCCTTAGGTCAATCATCTCATTTGTTTCATAATGAAAAACTGTCTAATATAAATATTATTCTATTTTTATCCTCTTCTGTACTAAAGTTTCAGGAAAAATTATGATAGTCACCAGTATGTATTTATTTTTACTACTCTCAAATATGGTGGCAAAAGATATGCAAGTGTGAATAGGTTAATTGTGACAAATTCTAATGCGTCCAACCTAGGGTTAATTCCATTAGTGAAACAGATTCAATATCAGAGCCAAGCAGAGAGGCATTTCTGTATCTGCTGAGAAAATCATTGCTTTTCCACCACTGCATTAGCACAGAGAATAAAACACAAACCATAAGTTAATGGTAGGGGTGTTCAAAGTCTTATAAAAATTAAAAGAAAGCATTCCTGGGATCAAATAGGTCTTGAAATTATCAACAATAACTGATAATAAAAACATGTAATTTTGTCTATCAATACATGCTTCCATGTGGAATCCTAGTGGTATTATACAATAAGGATCATCATACAGTCGTACGTTTTTTTAATCTCTGTGTAATATCTGTGTGAATAAGTGCCCCAAATCAAGTTGAAGGAGACACTTCCCTGCATATATATATTCTGCTTAGATAGAACATTTGTAATCAAAAATATAAAATATAAAATATAAAAACATAGGATTTTTCAGATGACTTGAACATTGGTAAGATGAACATTTACCTATAAAACCTTTAATTTAATGATAGTCAATCTTAGTTTTGCAGCTCATAGTATCTAGGTAGTTTCCATTAGTATTTGGGGAAATGCACATACATTAATTCTTTGCTTGACAAATACATCATTCTCCACTTCAGAGCTAAATTGATTTAAGTAAATTTTCTTTCAGGTTCAGTTGAATAATGTAACCATGCCTATGAGTACAGCAGTAACTGCCATCGTCCAGACAGTGCAATGAAAAATGTAGGACAGAGACAACATCAAAGACGTGAGTTCAGCAGAAGACTCAATAACAGCCACTTAAAAATGCTAGGATCGTTCTTATTCATATGTAAGAAAATGTCTTGCAAATAGTTTAATGTACCAATTTTCTGTCCAGGAAGGATTTACCATGATGTATTTCTATGATTAGAAGAATCACTTTTTTTCTGGCTTTCTTGGTGACCAAAGCAGAATATTTCTCAATAGCAAAGTATAAAAATAAAATCTATTTAAGGAAGCAATCTGTGAAGATTTGAGCTGACAGGATACTTCAAAGAAAGCATATTAGTGATATTATTTTTCCCACTTTCAAACATTGCTTTATAGAAATATAACAGACTATATCCATATGTTCACTATGTTTATAGCATGTGAATTCATTAGAATATATGTACCTATGTCATAACTACCACTGTTGTTACACTGTAAAATATAGTCTATGCCTTACATGTTCCTTCGTAATTCTGAATGTTAGTGTTCGCCAGGTCTCAAGACAGAGCACGAGACAACGCTTTATCAGCAATACTTTTGTAAAGGATACAAGTCTGGGGGAGCAAGTTATATGAAGTGGGAAGAGAGGGAAAGCAAATTCAGAGTCATGTTTCACCATGCTT
>PVKW010000122.1:111971-162830 GCA_004027895.1 Orientallactaga bullata
CCCCCCCAAATGATATCCAAGTTGGGAAAAAGAGGGATTCCGTGGAATGGATGAGAGCAAAGAAGATATTGGGAGGGTAGGATTATCACAATACATTATGTACATGTATGAAAATTGTCAATTAAAAAGATAAAAATTGGGCTGGAGAGATGGATTAGGGATTAAGGCTCTTGCTTGTAAAGCCAAAGGACCCAGGTTTGATTCCCCAACAGCCACATAAACCAGATGCACAAGGTGGCACATGCATCTGGAGTTCATTTGCAGTGGCTGTAGTGCCTATTCTCTTCCTCTCTCTCTCTCTCTCTCTCTCTCTGTGTGTGTGTGTGTGTGTGTCTCCCTCTCTCTCTTCTCATAAAATAAAAATTATACAAAAAGTTTAAAATATCTCCAGGCATTGCCAAATAGTATGTGGGTGGCAAACTTTCCCTAGTTGAAAATCATGGATCCTTACAACTCAGTCGCACCCACTGGACCAAGCCCCCAGTGACCTAAATTTGCCATTAGTATTCAGACAAGTAGGCAATCTGCATATTAGCCAGAAAGCTTACACACAAGCAGGCTATGACCCTCATAAGTGCACTTTGGGTTTTAAGGCCATGCATTTTCCTTGGCTTCCCTCCACTTACTGTAAGCATCCATCCTTTGACCTTCTGCTTCATGATTTTTGAGGAGCCAAAATGATGGGTGAATGCAGAAGGCCTGTTTATAGTACCAGACTTTCTCTCTGTGCTCCCAACTGTGTTAGTGAGCTGAATTCTTCAACTTGTTGAAGCATTCTGTGTTTTGTTTGCAGTAGCATACACATGGACTCCAAGTGAGCCTGGGTCATTATGCACCCTATCTCCATCTCTCAAGACGGACGTGACTTTCAGGGCAATATATAACCATCTCCATCTTTTAAAGCTGTGTGGGAACGATGGGAAGAAATTTACATAATCAAGTGATGTGTTATCATGGCTCTTGGCATGTCCTATGAAACAAATGTTTCCTATTAATATCACCTGCACTTAGAGTTTCAGTTTTCCTCTGTGGCTGGCTTGCTCCATACAAACATCTTCACGGAGGCATGCTGTTGTTTCAGGTGTGACTTAAATAGTTCAGCAAAGCGTTTCTCGTGGCTCTGATCCAAGCAAACCCACTTTGTAGTACTTTGCAAGGTGCATGGGCTTCTGTCTTCTCTGGGTTTTAACGTCTTGGCGAGGCCTCTAATGTTACCTTTCTTCCCATCGAGTCCTCTTATTCTTCTTATAAAACAGAAGACCTCATCATTCAATTGTGTTTGATGCTTTTGAAAGCATTTGCAACTTGATTCAAGATCTCAATGACTCAGAAAGGACACATGCATTCACTATTAATTCTGAAGAAAAAAAAAAAAAAACGTGACTCAGAAGTTGTTGAGTGCAGACACTCCTCTGGCTTCCAGACAGTGAGAACAAGGCCCAGATCCTAGGAACACTACAAATGCCTAACTTGTTACAGTGGTTTATCTCATATCTTTCCTTTTCCTGGACATGCAAGGCAATTTTGCAAAAACATACTAGAGTAGAGACCTGAAATCATCCCATAAAAATACAAGATTTTTCAGCATCAATGTAAAATTATATTATCTTTCCCAATAATTTGATCATTCTCATCAGTCAAACCTTCTCTTTCAAATATTATGGGTCTCTTTTGTTATTTCTTTTCTCTCAGAAGTATTATTTATTCTCCCTTGAGTTCCATTTCTTCATCCTTTTGGATTGGGCAAATCCTACATGTTATTTTCAGATAGGCCCCTGTATGCTCACTCCATTGTAAGATGTTTTAATAATCTTGGCTCTGTATATTTCTTACTCACATTAAAACATTTCCCTTTCATTTTCAATCTTTTGTGCCACCTGAGCTAGACTGCAAAAAAAAAAATAATAATAATAAAGGTTGGAGTAATATGGATGAAAATATGTGTATTTGAGCTGAAAAGATGACTTAGTGATTAAGGCACTTGCCTGAGAAGCCTAAGGACCCACGTTTGACTCTCCAGATCCCACATTTGCCAGAGGCACAAAGGTGAGGCAAGTTCAAGGTCACACATGCCCACTAGGTGGCACAAGCATATGGAGTTCGATTGCAGTGGCTGAGGTCCTGATGCTCCAATTAACCTCTCTCTTTATCTCTCTCTCTCTCCCTCTCTCTTTCTCTCTGTGTGTGTGTCTAAAATTAAAAGACATAAAAAAGAAAATATTTGTATCTGTATATACATCTAGTATATGTACTCTATAGCTATAGTGAGACATGTGATTCTATAATGATCCCATGCATGAAGATTCATCTTCCTAGAAGTCAGGAATACTGATATATGGCAAGTCAAAGCTAACATAGAGGGAATTTCAAACAGGTGGGAAATATAGGGCTTGCAGTATATCTAAAATTACACCCTGTGACTTCTACTTTTTTGTATTCTTTCCGATCGTGCCCATGTTAGACATGGTTTCTGCCCTTCAAAAAAGTTAATCATGGGCTGGAGAGATGGCTTAGTGGTTAATGCACCTGCCTGCAAAGCCTAAGAACACCTGCGATTCTCCAGGTCCCATGTTTAGCCAGACACAAAGTGACACAAGCATGCAATGTCGCACATGCGCACAAGGGGGCACACATGTCTGGAGTTCATTCACAGTGCCCGAAAAGGCCCTGGCGTGTCCATTCTCTCTCTGCCTGTTTCTCTCTCTCTCTCTCTCTCTCTGTGTGTGTGTCTCTCTCAAAATAAAAAGAAAGAAAGAAAGAAAGAAAGAAAGAAAGAAAGAAAGAAAGAAAGAAAGAAAGAAAGAAAGGGAGAAAGAAAGAAAGCCAATCACCACAAACCACTTTCAGGAAGAAAGCTCTCTCTTCTGTAGTCTTGGCAACAGCTCTTCCTCAGCTAAGCCAGGAATGACATCAGATATCCCTGGACTGCATGACTCAGTCATACCTAGTGTTCCTTGCTTTTGCATATACATTTCTCAAGGTAAGAAATGGATGCTGCATTAGGGCATTTCTTTAAACCTCATACAAGTGATCATATTTTAGGAAACTGGAAAATAAATAGATTTTACTTTTCTGTAAATTTGATCTTAACATATATTTAAATTTTTTCCTCTTTATAAGAATCACACCTTGTTTTATATGCTTTTCTGAGAATGTGGTTGGAAATGACAGTGGCAGTTAAGAAATGGAGTTAGTGCAATTTCAGTTTTTACTAAAGTATTGTATAGTAGCAGTCTCAAATATTTTGACATTCAGATCAATTTAAGCTTCCTGTTGCATGCACTTTATTGTACTATACCAAAAGGACATCTGGGTTGATCAGGTTTATTATATATTCATTATTTCTATTTCTGACAAGTAAATTTGTCATCATTTTCTCTATTATTAAAATTTATCTATATTGTTTCAGAAAAATATCCATGTCTTATGTAGATATACAGTTAGTATGAATATTATTTAAATAAATTGCTATATCATTTAGATAATTTTCTCTACATGTTAAAATTGTGTTATTTTTACTTTTGAAAAGTTTACAGTGGTGATATCTATATAAAAATAGACTGTAATATTTTCCTGAATGATCATTACATCATTCATTTTTATCATTATTGTGACAAAATACCAGGGGGAAAAAAAGGAACACAAGAGAGGAATCATTTACTCTGGAATTCAGGTTGGGAGGATACAGCCCATCTTGGCAGAGAAGGAATAGTGGCAGGAAGATGAGCAACTGGTCACATCACAGCTGCAATCAAGAAGCAGAGAGATGAATGTTGGGGCTTAGCTAGCTTTATCCTTGATATTTAAACCTGGCCCAAGTCATTGGGCAGGTATTGCCCATCTCTAAGGAAGGGTAGATCTTCCCACTTCAATTAACCTCATGAAGAATCTCCCTCAAAGACATAACTAGGGTATTTGCTTCATTGCTGAGTCTGTACTCTGTCAAATTGACAATTGAGTTTAACCACACAGTCCCTAAGACTATTAACTCATTGTCAGTATGGGGGGAGAAGTCCAGTCAATTTCTATGACCTCTTCCATGGTGCCTCAGAAAACCCAGATCAGATTTCTTACTGGATGCTTGCTTTCTTATGACTGCGAGTATAAAAGTCTTCTCATTCAGGTACAAAAGATGAGTGAGTGTGGAAGGCACTGTGTAGTTCCTCTTGTAATTGTGGGATGTCAGAGGTTAATCCCCACCCGGGGACAAACAGAGGAAGCTGCTTCTACCAGAGCGGCAGGATTAATAGGGGACTCTCTTCCATGGGCAGCATCTTAAATTGAAAGTGCTCTCAGGTCACCATGGTTAATGAGTCTTATTTACAGGAAGTAATTTAAGCACCGACTTAACTTCCACATCATGTAGAACTGCGCCTTGACCTACAAGAGTAATAAATAAGAGTTGTCCTGGTCTGTAATAGAAATCTGGGTTACAATGTATGTCCTGTGAACTCATCAAGAAAGCTGGTAGATGAATAATTATTCCTTCCCCAGAGAACAAGAGGTCTATGAGCCAGGAAAACTTACTCAGAAAGAAAACCGATATTCTTCAACAAAGTGCTGACTCAACGCTATATGTTAACCAAGCCAGAAATACATGGTATGTGCTTTGGACACCAGAACCACTAGTTATGAAGTGAAAAAATGTGTGTGTGTGTGTGTGTGTGTGTGGTGTGAAGGCACGTACTTATGAATGTTCATTTGCATGTGTGTGCATGTGTTACTGTGAGTACACGTGCACACATATGGGCATGTGCATGGGGATCAAAGGACAGCCAGGTGTCTTCCTCAGTCTCTCTCTACTTCATTTTTTGAGATGATTGCTTGGCCAGCAAGGTCTTATTCACTCAATCATCTCCCCAGGTCCTTGAAACTTTCTGCTAGATGTTCTGTTAACACGTTGTGAAGATTGTAAAGTCAGATAAATGAGAGGCATTACCACCCATTGTGTAAACCTTTTGAGGAATGGTGGTCATTAATCAGTGACTTCCCAAAAAGGGGTGAATAAGTAAGAGTATGATAGTGACGTGGCTTCAGGCTCCAGCTTTTAGCTTCTTGCCTGGTGTGATGAGAACTAGTATCCAGGTACCTCATGACTCACTTCTCACAAGCAATACTGAGGTCATCTAGAAAGTGATGTTCTCCGTATCATCCGAGTGGCAGGGTGTAGGTAATTCCTGAGTTTCCAAGAGCACCGGTACATACGAAGTGAAAAGTTTATTTGGAATCTTATCAGAATCTCAAACATTAACTAGTGGTCACTTAGGAGTGACTGCAAATATTCTCAGTAAATTGTTTTGTTTTGTTTTTTTTCCTTCATGGTTCTTATTCTGTATGTAATGCAACCTGGAATAACACTCCATCACCTATCTGAGCAGTAACTCTTATTCACAATGAAAATCTCAAACTCTACTCAAGCATTGTTGTTCCTGCATAGGTTGCTGAATCTTCCACTCCTTTATTTCTGAGCAAAACAAACCAGCTTGCTCATCACCTTATGCTCTGCTGTTGCCAGTGGTATGAGGGTCAAGAGAATCTATCATACCATGTCACAATCAGTTTATGTGTGGCTCCTCCAGGACAAGGACTTTCTCTGGGCATAGTTGCTGCACAGATGGTGGAGGCATAAGCCTTGTTTACAGCAGAATGGAGTACTTTTCAATTTGATGAGCATGTGCCTTTTGTTAATTAAGACCAAACCATTTCCTTATAATCTCACATTTCTTCCAGGGCTTGGGTTTATGATTTTCTATTACAAAATCTTACTGTCAAGATCTCAAAGGAGTGAAATGCGTGTGTGTGTGTGAACAGGCATGTGAACACTAAGGTCACTCTTCTATCAATTCTTCCCAGAAAACCTAGTTTAAGAAGGAACCAAGGGAGTGGAGATGGCTCAGGAATCAAGGGCACTTGTTGCAAAGCCTATTTGATTCTCCAGTATCCATTTAAAGTCAGATGCACAAAGTGGCACATACTTCTGGAGTTCATTTGCAGTGGCAAAAGGCCCTGATATGCCCACTGTTTTTTTTCTCTCTCTCTCTCTCCTCTGCTTGCAAATAAATACAGTCATTTTAAAAACTTTTCTTTACAAAATCTGGGCTAGAGAAATGGCTTAGTGTTTAAAGGTGTTTGTTTGCAAAACCTGTAAGCTTAGTTTTGACTCCCTAGCACCCATATATAGTCAGATGCACAAAGTGGTGCATGCATCTAGAGTTCATTTGTAGTGGTAGGAGGCCCTGGCATGCCCATTCTTTCTATCTTTCTCTATTTCAGTCTGTGTCAAATAAATAAATAAATATTTATATTTTATTTATTTAGGAGAGATAGAGATAGATAGATAGATAGATAGATAGATAGATAGATAGATAGATAGATAGATAGATAGATAGAGAGAGAGAATGGATGCACCAGGGTCTCTAGCCACTGCAAATGAACTCCAGACACATGTGCAGCATTGTGCATCTGATTTATGTGGGCACTGGGAAATCGAACCTGAGTCCTTAGGTTTTGAAGGCTAGTGACTTAACCACTAAGCCATCTCTCCAACACAGAATTAACTGATGTTTTCTGAATGTGTAACTTCAGTGTGAGTGTGAAAAGAGTATTGGCCTTGGTTTGAATAACGACAGAATTACTATGTCTTCCTGTTAATATTCAATATGTGCATAAACCTCAAAATGGAACTGAGTTACTCTTAATATTCATATCTCATTTGCAAATATGATGAAAGGGAAATCCAATCAAAAAAGCTGATATAGTCTTAAGTAAGATTTTTAAAAATTTTATTTATAAAAAAGTCACCATATTAAAGTTAGATTTTTTTCAACCAAAATCCTTAATCCTACTCTTTTAGCAACAATTCTACTGAATTTTAGTTGATGTTTTTATTGTCATTCTATTTACAGATTCACAACCACAAGACTGTGTCTCTAAAACTACAATTCTGTCAAATGGAGAAGATGTTTAGTATAATGGCTAATGAATATATGCAGGGCTGTGCATCAACTGCAAGCCAAGAGCTGTGCCTTGCAAGAGATCATGTAGCTGCAAAGAGGCTTGCAGCTGCAGCAGCGGCTTCCCTCTGACTAGCTGGATGGACTCAAACCAGGAGCATATTATTCTCTGGATGTGCACAGGCCCATTGCCTATGGCTGAGAGACCCTGTACAGTGAGGCACCAGAAGTGACAGTCTGTCCAAGGGATTATGTGTTTAACCTCCTCTAATCTATCTAGTTTCATTATAGCCAACTACACAACACATAGCTTATTAAAACACCTAAATAGAAATAAAAATTAACTGATGTGAAAGGTTCTTTATTATATTTTGCATGGTTTTGGAAATAATTTTGAAAGAAATCACACTGGATGAGTTTTAAGTAATTCCTTAAGAGTTAAACTAGACCAATCAAATGGCTTGGCAACAGCCAGGGAAATAGTTGTGATGAGCAAAGAAAGTGAGATTTGACTAGAAAGAGGTGTTAAAAGAAAACTGAAAGGAAATGGAAATTTGGTCTAAAAAGGAATGATTAAAGAAGTAGGTCATAGTATGTGGCTGCAAGACACTATTTACATTGTATCAGGGTAAGAATGTTGCTACAGAAGTTTTTTTGTTGTTGTTTTGTTCTTGTTAAAGGAAATAAATATTAAAAACAATAGAAATCTTCAGATTAAGTGTGTAAAGTCAACCCCAGGTCCTACTATGTACACTTGTACATTTTGCATCAGTATTTAAAACACTGGATCCGGGCTGGAGAGATGCCTTAGTGGTTAAGGCACCTGCCTCTTAAGCCTAAGAACATCGGTTCCAATCTCCAGGTCCCACATTTAGCCAGATGCAGTGATGCAAGGAAGCAATGCCGCACTTGACCACAAGGGGGCACACGCATCTGGATTTCATTCTCAGCAGCTGAGAGACTGCTGGCGTGCCCATCTCTATCTGTCTTCCTCTCTGTCTCTCTCTGTGTATCTCTCCAAAAAAAAAAAAAAAAAAAAAAAAAACACTGGATCCTATGTATTTCAAAATCAACTACATATATCTCTGTGTTGCCAAACTTATCATATTAAATAATTGTTTAAGAATATATCAGGGCTGGAGAAATGGCTTAGCGGTTAAGGAATTTGCCTGCGAAGCCAAAGGATCCCGGTTCAATTCTCCAGGACTCACATAAGCCAGATGCACAAGGGACACATGCATCTGGAGTTTGTTTGCAGTGGCTGGAGGCCCTGGCATGCCCATTCTCTCTCTGTCTGCCTCTCTTCTATCTCTCTCTCTGCTTGCAAATAAATAATTAAAAAAAAGAACATATCATATGTTGAAGCTTATGAGTGTAATAGTCTGCAAAAAAATAACTTAAAAATATATCTGAAAGTGATAATCAAAAATATTTCTATGAAACTGAATGTTATGTTCTTGATATAGCGATTCTGAAAATATTTGATCCTAACAATAAACTGAGTAATTTATACAAGATATTTTGTTTTTGTGATCTCCAAGATCTGCCATCATTTCACTGAAAACTAGAGAGTAACATACAAGAATGGGGGGGCTGGTGAGATGTCTTAGCAGTTAAGGCACTGCATATGAAGCCTAACGTCTCAAGGTCAATTCCCCAGAACCCATGGAAGCTAGATGCATATGGTGGCACATGCGTCTGGAGTGGCTGCAAGCCCTGGCATGCCAATTCTCTCTCTCTCAATTAAATAACATAAAAAAAATTAAAAAAAAATATTTCAAAAGATACAAGGGTTGTTTTAAGGGACAAAACCAAGCTTTGTGAGGCTGAAGTATAGCCATGGCAAAAAGTGGAAATGGTTTGCTTTTAAGCCCAAGTAGGTCAAGAATATGAAGGTTGACCTAAAGAAGAAAGCCTGGAGAGGAAATAGAAAGAATCCTCCGAAATGCGGAGGCGGGGAGCAATGAAAGGTCACGTGCTCATAGACCAGACTTTCGTTCAGAGGACTCATGGGCTTCATCATCTCGAGGTGGACATCTCGACCTCCCAGGGCTCTCCTAACATGGTGCACTTGTTAAGATACTGTCTCTTCTGCTTTAAGGGTCAATATTCATTTTGTGGTATTTGGTAGCAAATACAGAGCCACAGCTGCAGCGAAGTGTTACTCTTTGATTAGGCTGTACCAAGGACGAAGTCTTTGTCTTTGAGAGTCCTTGAGTTGTGAGAGTCGCGCTGGGGTATGGATGGAAGCACACATTGTCACAGTGCAGTCGGGTCTGCTCAAGATCTCAGGCGGTCTTTGGGAAACATGAACAACTTCTTGGAAGTGGCATCGGAGGTAAGATTTAAGGATATGTTGAAATTATTCAAGGACATGATCTGGGGAAATAACAAAGTATCCAAGACCAAAAAAAAAAAAAAAAAAAAAAAAAAAAAAAAAAAAAAAAAAAAAAAAAAAAAAAAAAAAAAAAAAAAAAAAAAAAAAAAAAAAAAAGACATGAAAAGAAAAATTGCTTGGTGAAAATAGCAGCAGAGCCTATATAAAATAACAACCAGAACCTGGATGGCCAAATATAAACTTACCTTCCCCCCGCAATACAGCAAGTTCATGAAAAATGACCAAAATGTATAAAGAACATAATCTGAATGAGTGTGATAGTTAAATGGAAATTTTGTTTTTTGGAAAATGTTAAACCAAATGTGTACTCAATGTAACGAAATCTTATGTACTTTCTCACAATGTTAGTTGATGTGTATAAAGGAAAAATTTCTCACTGTACATAGTTCTTCCCTGACATAAAATTATCAAATTCTTTAGCTTTCTTTTTTTTTCTTTTGCTTTTTCGAGGTAAGCTCTCACTCTAGCTCAGGCTGACCTGGAATTGGGTGGCCTTGAACTCACAACAATTCTCCTACCTCTGCCTCTCGAGTGCTGGAATTAAAGGAGTGCGCCACCATGCCTAGATAGCATTATTCTTTTCTTCTTCCATTTTCTAATTTATCTTGTATAATTTGTTATCACATGTAATTCTTAAATTTATAGTATATTTACTCAAAAAACTTTAAAATAGAGATGGAGATAGATGTTTTATTCTCTTTAGATGAATTTATTTAAAACCCATTTCTAAATTGCGATTTTCATTTTTATACTGGTATTGCCATTCTTTGATTTTAAAATGTCAAATCAATGTAATTTTATTGTAGTATCTCATATTTTCAATTAAATATTAATATTTTCTCTTCTTTTTCCTTTATGTTTCTGGTGCCTCATAAAATTGGCGTTGCAGGGCTGGACCGATTGCTCAGTGGTTAGAGACATTGCTTGTAAAACCTGATGCCTGGGTTTGATTCCTCAATGACAATGTAAAGCAAGATGTGCTAATGGCACATGTCTCTGAAGTTTGTTTGCAGTGACAGGAAGCCCTCGCATGCTCATACTCTCTCTGTGCATCTTTAAGTCTCTCTCTCTCTCTCAAATAAATAAATAAAAATTTTGAATATTGGCATTGTAGTTGCTTCTCACAGTATGATGGTCAGTCATCTTTCTCTCTTATGGGGAAACCCTGGGATAACACTTCAATGATATCACTTTCCGCTCCTTTAACTCTCTTAGGGAAATGTTTATATTCCACCAAAATGAATTTGTATTATGAGTTCAAATTAAAAATGCACAAACATAGCTGGAGAGATGGCTTAGCAGTTAAGACACTTGCCTGCAAAGCCTAAGGCCTCATGTTCAACTCTCCAGATCCTAAGTAAGCCAGACACACAAAGGTGAGGCAAGCGCAAGGTCTCACATGCCCACTAGGTGGCACAAGTGTCTGGAGTTTTATTGCTATTGCAGTGACTGAAGTGCCTGGTGGGCCAATTCTCTCCCTCTCCATGCCCCCCCTTTCTCTCTCTTGCATAAAACAAGGCAAACTGTTGGGCTTGCCTCAATTTTTTTTTTAAAAAAAGTTCTTAACATTGGTCTGCAGAGATTGCTTAGCAGTTAAAGCACTTGCCTATGAGCCTAAAGATCCAGGTTCGATTTCCCAGAACCCACATAAGCCAGATGCACAAGGTGAGGCATGCATCTGGAGTTCTTTTGCAGTGGCTTTAGGCCCTGGCATACCCTTTCTCTCCCTCTTTCTCTCTCTCTCTCTCTCTCTGTTTCTCTCTCTCTCTCTGCTTCCCTCTGTCTCTAATAAATAAATAAAATTAAAAACATTTTTTAAATGCCCTTAATATTGATATTCCTATTATGTCAACATGAAAGCATTAAAAGAAAACTGTCAGAAATCGTATGCCAATTGTGACAGATAAAGTAATGCTTACCTGGATTGACTAAGGCATGAGTTCTGTGGAGTGAGCATAGCCCTGGGACCCAGAGTCAGGAGAGGTCAAAGAGGCCACACACACACACACACACATAATCTTTTTCTCCCCAAGTATTAAGTCAGAAAGGGCATGATGAGTCCCCAAATTGTATAAATACAACTTCTGAAAATGCCTCTATCTTGTTTAAATATCCCCCCCTTTTGTTTTTGACTCAAACAGGTGAATACTTTTCCTAAACTCATAACCTGAGTGTAGCAACCCGTGCATGGTGTCACCATTAAGGACCCAAAGAGTTTATTCCCTGGAGAAAAGGTGACTGTGAATGTCAGTGACCTGCATTCGGATGTAGCTATCAAGTGTATCATAGATGCCACTTGCATTTCTACAGTTTCCTGTGTAAAATGTCACCGATGTCCTCTATGCCTCTTAAGGTTACTTCCAATTCTAATACTTTTAGAATGCATGACTTATTTTGTTCACTTTTTAAAGATTATTTCATCCAAAGGATGAAAAAGGTAAATTCCAAGAAATAAGCTATGTCTAGAAATAAAAATGAACAGTAAAGCGGGAAACTCTTAAACAATTATATAGTGTTTGTTCTTTATGCTTAGTTAACCCTGGGGGGGGGGGGACAAAATTAGAAGTCAGAGGATACTATGGGACTGAACTACATGATGAAAGCAAATTCTCTCTGCTACAATGGCAGTGGATTCAGATGTGAGGATATAGGCAAGTTATTCAACTTAGCTCAAATGAACACATGAAAACAATAATAGCAACCTTCAACATAACCATGGCTGAGGGGGTGCAAGGCTCATGGCCTTGACTTAGGATATGAAGTCACATACCATTCAATCTTTACCGTGGACTCAGATTTTAATGGACTTTGACATTTGTTAAGCATAACCAAGGATATGGCGATTTCCAAAACATTTTAACTGCAAGAGTGGAATACTTCATACAGAAGGACATTCCTCATAGATGCCCTGCATCTCTGACGAGTGGTGCGACTAGCTTTATTTTATAACCCTCCGCTTTGACAGCTGATAACATATCAAGGAATTACATGGGTCTTTCAGACTTTCAGGTTGAGGTTGTGTTTGATTGTATCTTTGTAATGTCTTTATTTTGGTATAGATAAATATCCTTTTAATTTTATTTTAGAGGCTTCTATACCAAAGGTTATAGATTAGGGAGCTTATGTTAGTCAGAAATCTACTTCCCATAGTTTTGGAGGCGAAGAAGGTGAAGATCAAGGTGCGGGCTTATTAGGTGACTGGAGTGGACCTAGTTCACAACAGTGTTCACAACAGGGATGTTGGGGGACAGGGAAGACACGCTAAGCAAGTTCTGGTGTGTTCCTTCCACTTTCTGCAAGGAAATCCAGTGCTATTGCATGAGGGCCCCATCCTGTGCCCTGTTTATTTCAAAACTGGATACCAGCTTCTAATCACTGTCTTCCAATATGGTCGTGCTGCAGAATTTTCAACTACAAAACATCTATAATGAGATATTTATATTATTCAACCTCCTCAAAATTCAGTGAAGATATATGGAATTTCTGGTTTGGGTAAATGACTGGAAAATCCCTAAACTTGAGATTTAAGCCAAAAGTCCCTTAAAATAAATCCCTTCTATTGGGTTTGTGAATTTTTTTTTTCCCATGAAGTTTGTAACCTTAAAATATTCAGGAGAAAGGCAAGCTTAGTACCCTGTGTGAATTCATCTTACAAGAGAAGAGACTCACTGGTCATCGAGAAGAGTTCCAGAGCCAGAATTCAGTATCACATGGCAACACAACGGGATATAGAAATATAGAAAGCAGACAAAATAGGAAAGAAATGGATTATCTTCTCAAGACTTCCAGACTGCCCTCCAGTCAAGAAACTTTGACCTCAGGACTATGTGGACATGTTCCAGTTGATGTCCAGCTCACAGCGATATGTGTGAGGAGGTTTCCAGCCGCATGGTATCATCGAGGACTTCAGAGACAATTTTCTTATGTGCTGTTACACACCATCCGTGTCCTCAGTTCACTGGTGGATCAAATTCTGGACAAGGTTAGATAAGAGGAAATGATCTCTTCACATGCAGCTCTTACCCAACTCTTGTCAGGTAGAACTCCTGCTCTGGTAGATCCTTATCTGAGACTTATCAGCATTTCTTTATGTTCCTTGCCAATCCTTTGCTCCTTTTTCTAAAGAAGTATTTCACATATACCCCAGTGATGCCTCTGCATTATATAAAGCACTCTTATTCTATCAACTGTGCTTTTTTTCCCTTGGGTTTTGAATTGACATTCTCTCCTTATGTGTTTTCTGGTGCTTTGGATTCCTTACTCGGATGTAACATTTGATTTCCTGTAGAAAAGAGTTAAAGGAATTTTGCGGACATACTGTCTCAGAGGTACTGTCACCAGGCACAGAATGACTAAATGTAGATATTTTATTTTATATGACTAACTAAATCTATGGATAGTTTTCAGTAAAAATGATGACATATACTATCCCACAAAAGAAAAGTGAAAAGAGATAGTTCAATCTTTTTTTCTTTTTCTGTTCTTTGCTTTCTTTTTTTTTAGGGTTTCATTGTAGCCCAGGCTAACCTGTTATTCACTATGTGGTCTCAGGCTGGCCTTGAACTCACAGCAATCCTCCTACCTCTACCTCCTGAGTGCTGGGATTAAAGGTGTGCACCACCGCACTTGGCTAGATAGTCAAATCTTTGACATTAACAAGTTATCTTTCAGAGTTTCCACTTTTGTTACCAGCAAAAAAGAAAGCACTTTTGTTGGTCATGGTGGTGCACACCTGTGAACTGTGTGTTCAGGTGATAGAGGGTAGCGTGAGATACCTAGTGAGTTAAAGATGAACTTCAGTAGACCCATTCTCAAAATATACCAACTATCCTATTATGTTAATAACATAGATAAATATGAATAGGTGAATATATCTAGATAGATAAATATAACTGTGAATCTGATCATTACACTTATGTTTATTAAAATATTTCTTCAGGGTTTTGGAGAGACCAGTCCTGATTCATCAGTGAAAGATGTCTGTAAATTCAATGATAAATAGTTGTTTTCTCTTGTAGTCATAATTTACTAATTCACAGATTTTTTTGCATCCTCTTTAGTGCCTAAATGGGCATGTTTTTATTTAGTGAGTAATTGGAAGCCATTAGAGATAAATTCAGAAAACAAATGAGAAACGCTATCTTGACCAGAGAATCAAGACTGAAATCAAGAATGATGAGTCATGCTTTACACAAATGTTGAACATGACGAGAGAAATATTGCTTCATTAATATGGACTTTGTTTTCAAAACAAACTCTAAGTAATGGAGAAGCTATAGGTCATGTTTGGGAAACTACCGAGGCTAAGAGGGGCCCAAGGAATAACACCATGAAATGTGGTCACCAGCAAAGGCTGCTGGGGCAGAGGAAGGTCATGAGATGGAAAGGGCGGAAACCTGGATGATATCACAATGACAGAGCACACTGACTGAGGAAATTGCACACAGAGCAAATGGGAATTCTCTGTAATCTATTCTTAGATTTTTTTTTTTGAAAATTCTAAAATGAAATTTGTATTTAAATGTACATGTTATTAGCCAAATGTAATTATTTATAATTATGTAATACTTCTCAAAACGTCTACAGTAGAGAAGCTAAGTTTAAAAGTATAGGGGCATCAGAATAGATCCTAAAATAACTCGAAGAAATCCCTTCTCACCAGAATTCTCTCTGTAGGCAACACTAGCTTACATTAAAAACAAACACCTGTTCTTAACCAACTCACAGGTAATAGAATCTTTAATAGCATATAAAATAGTAACGTGTGTTGTTCTCCTGGTCTCTCTTCATAAAAAAGAAACTAGAATTTCTCTGGAGTCCCTCCCAGGTTTCATGGTTTTTTTTTTTTTTTTTAGCCTATTTCTTATTCTATTTAAGATTGTCATATATTTACCTATGAGAAATGAGCCAAAGGATGCCAAGTGTTAATCAACAGCAGAATTAAGTTTTGAGAAAGTAGGTTGTTTAGAAGACAAATATTCATCGGTTTCTGTGCACACCTACAATTCTGGAAGTAGGTGTGACTGTACCCACGTGGTGTAAAACAACAACGTGGCAGGCTTGCAGGACAAGCTCCCCGAGCATTTGTTATTGTTGATGCTTAATTTTAATTTGGCCATTTCAGATATCATAGAAAACAGGGAGCAAAACAAACTTTCCTGAGTCCCTCACAGCCTCATCACTTGTATATATTTTGTCATAGTTCACGTGTTCTACTACATTACAAAAAAGCTCTAAGTCAATCATTTAAAATTCTACTATTTTTGATTATTGTCTATTAACTATCACCTTTACAGTAAATGAGTGATTCTTTGCAGTTGTTAAGACATCTAGCCTTTGATGTTTGTCCTCTGTATTCATTTTTTCCTTCTTAGGCTTTTACTCCTTGAATTACTTTGGAAGCTTATTGGCTATACAAAATGTATTTGAATATACATTTTTGGAAAAGGCTCAGCAGGCCACACAGGGCCCAGATAGCAGCAAATACCAGGGAGACCATGACTTAGCAGTAAAATAAGAAAACAAAAAGGCAAATGCCTAGTACAAGACATCTTCCAGGGCCCAGGAAACATGACAGAGGAAGTGACAGATTAAATATGACTGCTGCTCACACTTCTAGCCTTAGATCCTACTTCAGGGAGATGGTAATAGACACTGAGGAGACCTCAAAACTTATCAGGACAGAAAAAACAGAGGCTTCAGAGAGCTCAACACTAAGGAAAAACGTATAACACATCCTGAAATGCACAGGGAACATTGAGGAAGATGGGGTGGAAAGAATGTAAGAATCATAGGATGGGACTATTGGTTTTGAGGCCTTGTTACCCCCACATAGCTTGACTAGTACATTCATGACCATACAGTGAGTACTGATAACTCCACTGAGGAAGGCATGGGGGTGGGGGAGGCGTAACATAAGAGTATAACCCATTGGGAGAATGACCAAAATGTTCATGCAATAAAGTCTTCAGTAATATAGCACTTATTATTATAAGTAGTAGTAACCCATTATTTCATTAATATATAGTTATCTCTGACAGTTTCCTCAGAAAGGATTAACGGGAACCCAATCTAACAACTTGCATGGGCATACTGGGGATTGAATCCAGGCTTTCATGCACGCTATGGAGTGTCTCTGCCACTGATCTTCACCCAACCCCCTTAAATATCCTATAGAGTAACATTATCCTCTTATTGTGAATATTGTTGGGAGAAGCTTGATGCCAATTTGATTTTCTTTCTAAATAATTCAGCTTTTCATCCAAGTACTGAAATGCTTTCCCTTATTTTTAATGCTAATAATATTTCTAAGGTGTCTCAAAATGGACGTATGGAGTTCCATATTAAAGTCCAGTATTTTCCTATTCATTATTTAGAGTGAGATCCTTTAATATTTCAGAAAATTGTGACTAAAGTTTTAAAAATTTATTCAGCTTCATATCTTTGGTAGTTTCTCCAGTGTCCTCAGACACAAACATGTTATGACATGGTGTTTCATGTTCATAACTGCCTTTTGCAATTGTTTGTCTTTCTTCATGACTATATTCTTACCCCATTTCTCTTTACTATTGTCTGTTTTCTATTTATGCTTGCATCTATTTACCCTTGTCTCCATTTATAATCTTCATTTCTGACAATTGTTTCTTCTTTTTAGATTATTGCTCTTTTGTTACAGAAACTTTCAAATCCTATTTCTGTTTCATTTCTTCCTCTTTTTTAGTAATTTTTTCATTTGTCTCAGGTGACTTTTGATAGCTTTAGGTGTTTTATTTTCTATTAGCTTTAGCTTCTTTTGGAATATAGTATACATATTTCATTTTTAAGTCCCCATTTTTCTAGGGTGTGTATATATCCTATGGGCACATTGATGGTTACTTCTCTCTTGGAGGTGAAACCTGATTCAGAAATGCTCCATAACTGTGTCTCTGACACTGCAGAGCTCCATTAGTTGTTTTGTTAAACAGCTTTTAACTTCTAAGATGTTATATCTTTATTTCCATGTTTTAC
Organism: Orientallactaga bullata; assembly: GCA_004027895.1. Taxonomy (NCBI): domain Eukaryota; kingdom Metazoa; phylum Chordata; class Mammalia; order Rodentia; family Dipodidae; genus Orientallactaga; species Orientallactaga bullata. Next base: position 129,330 of record PVKW010000122.1, read on the forward strand.
TTTGGTACCTCTTTTTCTGCTCATCATCTTTCCTTTTCTGTTGTTTTATAATCTAATATTTCTGCCTGCCATGGCCTATTTAACTCATATTTCAACAATTTTTAAATTTATTCTTGGATTCCTATACTACTATAATTATTTCTTGAATATTTCTTATGGCTCAAATAATCTTCTGTCCTGACATTTTATCAAATGTTTCTATGGGAGACACTCTGTCCTTCTACTCTGCATAACAGAAGCCTATGGACCACAAAACTTTTCTCTGACACCCCTGACTAATTTGAGTTTACCATGTTCTGTACTTCAGAGTGAGTTTTATTGCACAATTTCTGGTTTTCTGTTTACTTCTTTGAAAACCATGCATCACTGGTGGCTTTTAGTGCCATTGGTTTGCACAATAGCTATTCACATTTGGGAAATAATGGGATTACTTATCCATAGGTTTTCTTCACTATCCTAATATTTTACAAATTTCAGTAGGATAGAATATAGTCAAGGGAGGGTGTAAAATATTACTGTTAAGTACATACCATTTAACTAAGGAGGATTTCCAAGACTTGTCATTTCCAACTATAGTCAGAGATCTCTCATTTCTTAAAGCATTTCTTAATAAAAAAAAATGTCAAGCTATAAATTATTTCATTGATCCCTTAAAACATAAATCTTTCAGCTCCCATTTTACAATCCAAGAACCATTCTCCCTTTAAAATTGATCATGCAGGGCTGAAGAGATGATGGTTTAGTGGTTAAGGTGCTTGCCTAAAAAGCCAAAGGACACAATTCCTCAGGACCCACTTAAGCCAGATGCACAAGGTAGCTCATGCTTCTGCAGTTTGTTTGCAGCAGCTGAAGGCCCTGGTGCACCCATTCTCTCTCTCTCTCTCTCTCTTTCTCTTTCTCTCTCTCTCTCTCTCTGCATCCTTTTTATCTCTCTCAAATAAATAAATAAAAATAAAACATATGATCATTCCAACAGACATGCCTGTCTCTCAGACACTCTAGATTCTTGAGGACCATGTAGCAGAATCTCCTCCACTTGCACACCTCCCCTTATCAACTACATAAGTTTCCTAGCAGCACTTTCACTGGCCTGGGTTTCATTTCTGAGAACTCAATCTTTGACCTATAGCTATCGTCCAGAATCAAGTCTCCCTTGCCTGTTTACATTGCCCAATGAAGGTTTTCTTTAACAATAAGAGACCCTTCACAGACTTAGGAAGCCAAATATGGGCGCTTACTTTCTTTATTCTCTGCTTGGTCCAAAGAAATGTTTTCATTTTGATGAAATTCTGATATATAAGGTCATTGTCAGGAAATATAGAAATGGTTTTCTTAAGTTTTAAAACACATATGTCCTTTTGAGAAAGATCTACCAATATCCTTTAGTTGTCTTAGATTCTTAAGCACATACAAAATCATACTGAAGAAGTGGGTGCCAAATTACACTGAAACAATTCTTCCATGGATCTCGTATTTTTAAAGTATAGAATGTCTTGACCAATAATATCAATTAATATGGGTACAATACTCCAAAGCAAGATGAAGTTATCCTGAGAGACTATCGATCCTCCTGGGTTTGGGAAACCCATTATGTATAGCAAATCATGGTTCCATACCTGGCAGGTAGGCTCATCTTGGATCTATTTCTCATCCTAACTACTTCTGTAACTTTAGACTACACCATCTTGCAACTTGTGCTGGTTTAAATGAGGTGTCCCCTGTGTGTTCTGAATGCTAGGTCCCCAGCTGGTGGCCATTTGGGAAGTGAAGCCTTGCTGGAGAAAGTATGCTGTTGCGTGTGGGCTCATGAGTGTCACAGCCAGCTCCTCCTTGTCTGTGAACCACGGTTCACTCTCATGCTGTTATAGTGTTCCACCTGCTGTGGCAGAGGCGATGTCCAGCCTCTGCTTGGCCACCTGTTTTCCTGTCATTATGAAACTGCCCGTAGAGCTTGTAAGCAACCCCCACCCCCAATATTGTTTTTCTACATGTTGTTTTTGGTTGGGTGATTTCTGCCAGCAATAAGAAGTTAACTGCAATACAACTACCACTACCCCCCCCCCAAAAAAAGCTGCATTTGAAACACAGCTGTTAGGCAAATTAGAAAGTATTAGACACCTCCCTCAGCCTTTCCTCCCATTTCTGCTTTTTTCAAGATCATTCTGAAAGAAGCTACTTTCATTTTACTCCCATGACATATATTTGAACCTCAGTGTGTTTTCAAATATTCTGTGTGGATGAGTCTGTGCATATTACGAGTTTGTTCAGAACTCAAGACTTCCCTAATTTTTTTTCCAATGCTCTATGGTCAAACAGTTGTTTCCTTACTAGAGGAAGGAGTAAGGCTGATATAGTTAGCAACCAGTTTCTTTTGGGGAATGTATAAAAGGGACTCTGTAAGAAGAGCGTTTGCATCTCATTACCAAACATTCCACTAAGTAGTTCTTTTTTAATGGAAAAGAGGATGCCTTTTTCCTCAGACTGTCTAAAGCTCCGTGGGGCTGTCCATTAAAAGAGCTGAACAGAGAGGTCTCACATCTTTCTTCAAAACCAACGTCAGATGAGTGTGTGAAAAAATATTAGAGGTTGCTTTGTTAACAATTCTACCTCTTTTCCTTAACCTCGTCCTCGGACTGGACACAGATTTCTCCAAAGAACTCAAGCATGTTTGATTCCCTTTACTGGAAATGAATGTGGAATTTGCATTCCCAATTTGGATATTAACCAGTCAGGGCACAGGCAGTGTAGAGGGAGTGAGCTGAGTTTATTTCTTCTCATTTCTAAAAGAAGTAAATGCATTGAAGAAAAAAAAAAAACATGGCTAGGGCCCAGGAACACAAATTATGAGAGCAGAAATGAAATTATTCATGTGAAGTGTTGGAGTTAGAAATAACCTAACCTTGCCCGGCTGTGATAAGAGCAAGGGGTCAGAGATTCAGGTGGATCAGGGCAAATGCCCTGCCCATAATAGAGGAAGTGTGGTTGCTTTTTAGTTTACAATGAGACATTTTCTTAATAAGGCGCTAAAACTAACAATTCATTTTCAGAATTGCCAGACAATAGATAATCAAGTTCATTGCCCCATGTGAGCCAGTCTCTTTGGCATTTTCCCTTATGACTGACGAGATTCTCTTTTCCTAAATACCGAAGCAAACGAAGGTAACATGTTGTTATTGTTGTGTGTTTTTTTCATGTAATTAACATTGCAACTGCCAAGAACGACCCCCACCTAGGGCAAGCTTTAAACCCATAGAAATATGAAATGTTTGCATTCTGCCATCAAAAATAGTCTCAAAGTGCAACAATGAATTCCAGAGACCGTAGAGACACTGAACATGCACAATGGCGTGATAAAAAATAGCATCTGTGTAATACCATGTCGATGTGAACATACTTTGGGCAAAAGTCTGTTGCTAAATCTGGCTGATTGTGAGCCAGACATGATGGTAGTCGCATGCTCTTATTTAGTCCTGGTCCTCTTATTTAGTAACAAACACCTTCCTTCACTTAACCTTTCTGGGAATCAGTTTTATTATCTATAATATGGGTACCATAACACATTATACCTCACAGATAGTGAAAGTGACATGAATTAGTATGTATTTTTTAAATACATCTGTACTAATCTTACACTTAATAAGTAGCTATTATTTCTAGCAGCTTGGTTTTATAATGATAATTTGGCTTTTCACTATAATGCAAGAAAAACCCATGGCAAAAATTTTAGTCAGTCCCCCAAAAGTAAGGTCATTTTAATTTACATCATTCAAAATAGACATTGATATGTAATATCCCTTTCAATATCTTGATGTCACTGCAAATATTCATTGCTTTGATATATATTTAGGATGTTCTTATATATGGCTTGTCCTGCATGGTATTCTATATAAATAAAGCAAGGAGATATCCTGCCTTCCAAAACATTATCTTTCAATAGATAACAAAGAGAATTCAATGTATTTAGATGAATAATGAATGTATACATGCATGCATATATATATATATATATATGTGAATATGTGTTTTTATGTATACATATATGCACACACATGAGCCACAGCACATATTTGGAGGTCAAAGGACAATCTTGGGATGTGTTTTCCTCTCCTTTTACCTCCCTTTTAAGACAGGGACAGTCTCTTGTTTTGCTGTGGCTGCTTTCATGGTTCCAGTTCCTTATTCCTTAGGTGTGTGGGGGTTACAGATGCTTGCACCACTTTGCATCGAGCTCTTCGTGTGTGCCGAGGAGAACTGAATCTGGGACAGTAGGCTTACAAGCAAGTACGATTAACTGCTGAGTCATCGCCCCAACCCTAGGCACTGTATTTTCAGTCATCTTTGCCCATTTTCAAAACTTCTTCATTATCAGAGAGCACTCTACATGGTCAAGTTATTTACATGTGGTCTGACTGTGTGCTTTGATTTTTAATTATTATTTGTGTAAACTCCATACAAATGTTCATGGCTGGAGTGATTGCTCAGCGGTTAAGGCACTTCACCAAAATTCAATTCCCCAGGACCCACATAAAGCCAGATGCACAAAGTGGAGCATGCATCTGAAGTATGTTTGTAGTGGCTGGGAGCCTTCCTGGTATACTTCTTCTCTCTATTTCTCTCTCTGCATGCAAATAAATAAATAAATATTTAACTTATATTCACAAAGTTTTCTTATATCTCAAGATCATATAAATATATAGTACTTACTATTTTAAAATGTTTTCACAAATTGAACATGCATTTGGTTATTGAACCATGTAAAGATATTCTGCTAAGGTTTTTATTTTATTTTTTTAATTTAACATTAGGCTTTGGTGGTATCTTTGAATCAAATAGTTTTGAACATTGTTCCTGTATGGGATGTGTTTCTGGGGTTTCAGTTCTCCCTGTTTTTTTTTCCTCTGTATAAAAGGGTCTTATGCCTCTAACCTTATTCCTTGCACATTCAATTTATGGATGATATCCTGAGATGCTGATCCATGGGAGTCACAAACGGGGCTGGGAGGCAGCGGGGAAGGAAGCATTTCAACTCCTTCTCCCCTCAGCCTCACAACAGAAATAGCAGCAGGTGGCTAAGGTTGGTCCCAGCGCAACTAGAGTGGCCAGATTGCCCATGGGTGCTGGCTTTATGGCCATTTAAGAGTATGGCACCCTCTGGGCACTGTTGTTCTTCACACTGCTCTAAAATCACTTTAATTATTTAGACTTATTAAAGTCTAAATAATCTATAATTAAAGACTTAACCATACTTCTGTTTCCTAGCCAGGACACTGAGTAGATGCCCTGATAATGTGCCATGGCCGATTGTCATTTTTACCTTTGATGGAACCTCCTTCGCCTGGCCCTGCTCAGATCTTTACTTTCATTTCACATGTTCTACTGCAGTGTGAGGACTGTTTCAAAATTCTGTACTGGATCTTTTATTTTCCTTATGCACAAATTTTGTATTTTCATTCATAGATTTTTTGTACACTTTCCAGAGTTAAAATTTCTTTATTTTTCCCCATGTTATTTCATTTATTGGAGTGTGTGTGTGTGTGTGTGTGTGTGTGTGTGTGTGTGTATGCACATGCCAAGGTCTCTTGGTGCCACAAACAAATGCTAGGAGAAACTTGCATCACGTTTCTGCACCTAGCTTACATGGACGGCTTGGGGATTGAACCAAAGTGGGCAGGACTTGTGAGCAAGTTCCTTTCCTCACAGAACAATCTCGCCAGTGCAGCGGTAAGTATTTCTTTTTTAGCAAAGACAAATACTGTACAGGATACTCATGAAACCAATTGCATGTGTGTTTTTTCTTTCTTTCTTTGTTTTTACTACACACTTGGACCATCTTACCTTGGCACATTCTCACACACTGTGACAAGTCTAGAAGGGTCTTCATTCTCCACCCCACAATCTCACATTCATATAATTTCCTCATCCCTCAGGTATCTCCCTTTGATCTCATTCATTTCTACAGTCCTATAATATTCACTGCTATTGAATCAGAGCATATATTACTTCTTTATTTAACCAAACACCCCATTAGAATTAACTTGATTGCTGTATAATTTCATACATCACACTTGATAAAATGGCAAATTATTAGTATGCCATAAAGATTATTTGATGAGTAACTTAAATACCTCACTCTGTCTAGGCACTCATGACACGCAAGGGCTGTGTCTGCCTTTTCTCATGCTGTGAGCTGAAGAATTGCCCCGTTACCTGTTACCTGGCAGGTGACTATAGCAGGACGTAGTTTCTTTCTGATGTTGCTCCTAGCTCACCCTTAAGCAATGTTCTCTTTCTGTATTACATCATCTTTTTACTTAGACTTTTTAAAAATATTTATTTTTATTTTTTTTATTTATTCACTTGAGAGAGGGAAAGAGGCAGAGAGAGAGAGAGAGAGAGAGAGAGAGAGAATGGGCGTGCCAGGGCCTACAGCCATTGCAAATGAACTCCAGGTGCATGTGCCACCTTGTATCTGGCTAATGTGGGTCCTGGGGAATCAAACCAAGGTCCCTTGGCTTTGCAGGCAAGTGCCTTCACTGCTAAGCCATCTCTCCAGCCCTTTACTTAGACTTTTAAAGACATCTCATTACATAGCCTGTCTACTTTCTCTGCATCATCTTCCTTTTTTTTCCTTTTGCTTCCTTTTGCTGACTATTCTCATATTGTTTATAGGGTTTATCATTTTTGCTGCTAATCAAACATTATTGGTCATTAGGCTTCAAATGACCTACTTGTTTTTTCAAGTACTATTTTAGGGAAAAATATTTTATACCATCCTTGGATGCTGGAGATTTAATTTGTGACCAATTATGTTATGCTATAACAACTGTGTTTGTATGTCTTTATATATATGCATATATTTGCATATATGAATTAAAGATTTTTTTTTACTGTATATTAGGATGTTTTAACACCTTAGAAAAACCTTATATTTTTGGAGGACTGTCTTTCCTAGTTGGAGTCAATATAGGATAACACAAGGAACTGCTAGCCATAGAACATGACCCCTTTCAGATGCACAGCAATCAATCACTGAACACACAAGAACCAGCCCTTCCATTTGGTGCATGCACCACAGACAGTATTATTCCCCATCTCCAGTCATCCCAGAGCACGAAGCAGCTAGAGATTGTCTCCACCACCCAAGGCCTCACCCAATAAAATTACTGAGTCTGCACAACCCTTACATGGCTATCCTGCCTTGCCTTATTTTTCTGTAGAGCCCCAGTGAAGCCACATGCAGAAGAAACAAACTTCTCCCTTCTCAGTCTAGTTCCTGGTTCCTCATGTGCCTTGCTGACTTTACCAACATATATACCCATATATACCTAGGACAGCACTGTCATTTGAGACTATGTGGTTCTTTTTCTTCAGTTTACATGAAGCATACTCGCTAGTAATATCTAGGGTCTAGCACTCATATTACTAAAATAAAATTAATGAAAAAATGAAATATAGGGAACTTCAATCAAATATGTACGTAATGTTGCTTTTAACAAAAATTTGGGACTTGGGATGTTGTTTAATGGTAGCGAGTGCTTAGTATGCTTGAAAGCCTGGAATTGACCCTCAATATTACCCAAACAACCACCAAATAGAGCAGAGCAGAAACCATCGATATTAGTGTCATGGCACCCACTGTATTTGGGATGCTGAGGCTGGAGGACTGACAGAGAGATAGAGCTACATAATACAACCATGCCTCCAAAAAAAAAAAAAAATCAAAGCAGAGCACCCCCTCTTATAGTAAGTGTGCAATTTCCATTGTCACTTCAGCATTAACATGTTCATAACTTTATATGTGTTCCTTGGGAAATTGTGATTATCTTAGTAAATGTTTAGAGCCATAAAGATGACACCATTGCATGAAAACACAGTCTAACACAGGACTTGTTGAAAATCACATTTCTCTACCTCACTGATTTCCATTACTTCTGCAGAGCTCTAAACCACAGCTGAGTGATAAACAAGATCCTCCCTTACCTTTGCTGAAAATGGATAGCTGTTCTGGATTTCAGCCAGTGATCCAGGGATATTTAAATGTCTGTAACATACACCTTATTTGAAAATGTCCTTTCAACTATGGAGTATCAGACAGCAATACCCAGGGCAGTACATGTTCCAACTGGTTAATTTTTCCTTTTGCATAGCATTAAAACTTTCTTCATTTTAGGAGTACATTTTCTTCTTTGAACCACATGATTATCTAGAACTATCCATGGAATATCCTTGTTTTATATTTTAAATATTTGAAAAGGTTTTTTGATACTCATAAGCTATGCAACATTTAGTTCACATCTGAGAACTATTGCTTGTTTGACATTTATGGCACCTGTGAAAGTTTAAATATATAAAACTCAAGTTTTAGTATACTTTGTTCATTTTTCTTGACACTTTCATGGCACTAAATTGTCCACTAGAGGGCTGGAGAGATGGCTTGGCAGTTGAGCACTTGCCTGTGAAGCCTAAGGACCCCTGTTCGAGGCCCAATTCCCCAGTACCCACATAAGCCAGATGCACAAGGTGTTGCATGCATTTGGAGTTCGTTTGCAGTGGCTAGAGGCCCTGGGGTGCCCATTCTCTCTCTCTCCTTGGCCTCTTTTTCTATCTGGTGCTCTCAAATAAATAAATAAAAATAAACAAATTGACCACTAGAGTATAATCTATACTAACAAATGATTTTGCCTACATCTTTTCATGGGTTTTCTTCCTTTCAGCATCATATGTATCATATATATATATGATATAGATATAAAATTGGCATCACATATTAATTAAAAATGTATTGGTAAACTCTAGCAAACATATGCTCCCAGAATTTCCTTCAGAGAGATACTAGAACGCATATATTTTTTGAATGTGAAGAGGTGTGTTTCATGTTCCTGCCACCATGCCTTCTTTGCCATGTTGAACTGTATTCACTTGGACCTTAGCCAGAATAAATCCTTCCTCCTTTAAGTTGCTTCTGGTAAGGTATTTGGTCACATCAGAAAGAAAATTAGTTCATAATCATCTGCTCTTAAATTCTTTTACTGGTTATTTAGAGGATGACCATCCTAACAATATGACATAAAAATAACCAGGAATTATGTGCAGTGTATTCAGGACAATAGTATTTGTCATCGCAATTCCACTGCATTATACTTTAATATTTTGCAGAGATAACACATCATGGTGAATTTATAGAAAGATGATGTGAAGCTATAATTTTATATTTGTGCCAAATTTCTTTTATATATTCAAATAGAACTTGTTTTCAATTTATTATCCATTGAGCATAATTCATTTTCAAGAATTATTCACGGGTTCCAGAAATACTCTCTTAATTCATGTGTTTCCTTGTGTATGTGTGTGTATATGTTTGCATGAAATGGCATAATGTGTGTGGTGTATTCACATATGTGCAGATGTGCATACCCTGTGTACACAAATGGAGGCCAAAGGAGAACATCACGTGTCCTCTCTATTGATTACTTGCGTATTTCTTTCAAACAGAGTCTTTCAGTAAACCAGGGACTGCCAAATTTATGTGCTTATAAAGCAATCTTCTTAGATAAATGAATGTATCATAAACTTTCTCATCATCAGATCACCAGATTCATTTCTCTAATAGCATCTAATGTCATCTTTAATTTTACCATGACATTTTATTTTCTCATGCCTTATGTGTGAGCTAAATAATGTATTCAACAGTGACCTTTAATGAAGATATTTATTTAAATATGACTTACTAAAAGATACTTATATAGTCAAATTAGTGGTTTGTAACATTTCTGGAAATTCTCTTGGCATATGTTTGAAATAATTGCCATCGTTTTCTTAAGATTTGAGCAAACAATTTCTCTCCTTTCTGAGCTGCATATAAAAAGTTTCCTGATTAGATGTTTTAGAATTTAAAACTCCAAAATTTTAAGATATACATCTATCAAGAAATGTATAAAAGGGAAAAAATATCTTATAGTAACCTATTGGAAGGTTGTTATTCTTTTTTTAACTTCTCTATTGAAAACCTAGGCTGTCATTATTTTGCTGACTTATATTGACTCTATTTTCATCTTTTACATTATTAAATATTCTAATAAATTTAAGGTATTGCTTCTGTGCAACATTAGTGGTTGATTCTTTGCATTAATTACCCTACCTCCTCAAATTCCTATGCAGATGTTGTAAACACCAAACCTCATCATGGGACCAGATTTGGAGAAAAGGCTTTTAAATAGGTTACTACTGGGGGTGAAGATATGCCTCAGTGGGTAAAGTGTTGACTGTGCATATATGGGAATTTGACTTAGGATCCCCAGCACCCACGTAAAAATGCTCCATGTGGATATGTGCCTCTAAACCCAGTGCCTCATTAAGTAATGTGGAGAATAGCTTAGAAGAAAACTTAATATCAACCTGTAAGCTCATTGGCATACGTACCTACAAACCTAAGCACCCCTGCAGATGTACACAAATACACCTGTGAAAATCAACAATAAAAATTAAGAGGTCATATTTTAAGCAGTGTCATGTAGGTGGGCTATAACTGAGTGTTCCTGGTGTCATAGAAGAGGTGGAGATGAACGGGGACATGGACAGACAGAAAAGGGCACTATACACAGGGAGAAGGCCCTTTCCTATAAGGAAATACCTCCCAAGGAACAATTTTGCTGACAGACATCTTTATCTTAAATCTTAGCTTCTAGAATATGAGACCATAAATATCTGCTGATGGGCTGGAGAGAGGGCTTAGCGGTTAAGGCGCCTGCTTGTAAGCCTAAGAACCCGGTTCCAATCTCCAGGTCCCATGTTTAGCCAGATGCAAAGTGACGCAAGGGCGCAATGCTGCACTTGCCCACAAAGGGGCTCACACATCTGGATTTCGTTCACAGCAGCTGAGACACTGCTGGTGCACCCATTCTCTATCTGTCTCCCTCTCCCTCTCTGTCTGTCTTTCTCTGTGTCTCTCTCTCCAAAAATAAATAAAATTTTAAAAAATAACTTTAAATAAAAGAAATATCTACTGATTAATCCTCTCAGATTTTGGTACTTTGTTGTGGCTGGCTCAAGGAACTAATCCAAAGCTATCTACTGTTTCTTTCATTATCCCTCATAACCAAAATTCCTTAAAAATATTTACAGTTTTCTCAAATTTGCATATGTAGCTTCTATGCCATTTATGTGGGAAATTTTAGATGATTTTAGATGCTTGTAAAAGATTTCTGAAAGAACAGAAGAAAAGAAATGAATACACTGTAGACTGATTATTTTGTTTTTCCTTCTCTTGTAACATATCTCACAAAATTTTAGGTTATTAAAAATAGAAGAGTAAGTGGCTGCATTGTGAGTTGCCTCTTAATGATTATTGTATCAAACTGTCAAAAAATAAAGACACAACATCAGTAACAAATGGAATAAATGTTATAAACCAAGTAACTTGGACAGATAGGAAGCAAATGTACTCTGTAAAAAAAATGTGGCCGGGCGTGGTGGCGCATGCCTTTAATCCCAGCACTCGGGAGGCAGAGGTAGGAGGATTGCCATGAGTTCGAGGCCACCCTGAGAATACAGAGTGAATTCCAGGTCAGCCTGGGCTAGAGTGAGACCTTACCTCAAAAAACCAAAAAAAAAAAAAAAAAAAAAAAAAAAAAAATGTGTTAGTTGCTCACACTGATTCCATAGATACATGTGAACAAATTGAACAAAATTATTTTGTGTATGAGTAGACATATGCTATGTCAAAGTTAATATGCCATTATATAATGCTAATTTAATATGCATAACTAAATAAATCTTGTTAGACACTTTTCATCTATACACATATAACTGAGTCATCCGAATTCATATGAGACAATATGCATTAATTAATGCATATTTGATATATTCAAATTAGGTCAGCTAGACATTGGGTACAAAAGAATTTTCCTGGTTATCTTTTAAGGGGAAATGAGGGAAACATCTCAGCAAAAGAAAATTAGAAAGACATACTCACTGATAGCTTCCAGACAGTGGTGCACGTTATGCTAACACTTTGCTTCTTCATCGCATTTGTGGAACCTGTGAGATTTACAATATCCTTGCATATTTCTAGATTTTTCTCCAACACTTAATTCCACACAACACATGGCTTAATTTTATAACCTTGCTTGGATAACTATTGAATTTTCATTGATTGATATTCCGTATCCTTTTGGAGTCATACTCTTCATGGGATGAAATTCTGCTATTCTTTGATAGATAGCCCATTCTTCATGGATTGGTGTTCCGTTGTTCATAGATACTCTGTTGTGTGTGGATGGATATCCATCACTCTTCCATCTGGAGGCCATCCAGGGGCCCGTGGTATCCTAATAACTCAGAGTCCCACAATGGTAGATAAGCAAGCTGATAAATGGACAGGTCTATACTTGAGAACAAGAGGGAATTATTATGACTATGATGGCAAATTGAAAGATGAACACCATTTCAGTTCTGAGCAAAGGTGACAAAAAGAACAGAAATCATTTTAAGTAACAGTTAGACATAACACATAAAACTGACTCCAAACAAGATAATGATGAAATTGTTAAGACCAAAAACTGTGTGTTAGCCAATAACCACACCACCATCCTTTAATGTCACCATGTACACAACAGATGTCAGATTTATGTGTAGAGGGGTGGGTATCAACCCAGTTTGCTTCCAAACAAATGGGTTAATCTCTACTGAAGCTTTTTAAAGTCAATTTAAGTGTCTTCTTTAAGTGAAGTTTGGAATGGGTAATTGGTCTTAAAAAACATATAAATAAAACCATATTGAGGAATCATTCAAAGAATTATAATTTTCTTAATTATTTATAGCCAGCCCACACAAAGAATACCTTTAGATTATCAAAACCCCTTTTGTGCTCTGCATTGTTTTCACTTACTTTAAGAACATCTCTTAGGTCATAAATTTGTTTGTTTTAGATAAGATATCACTGACAGAGCCGGGCGTGGTGGCGCACACCTGTAATCCCAGCACTTGGGAGGCAGAGGTAGGAAGATCGCTGTGAGTTCAAGGCCACCCTGAGACTACATAGTTAATTCCAGGTCAGCCTGGGCCAGAGTGAGACCCTACCTCGAACCCCCCCCTATATATATATATATATATATATATATATATATATATATATATATATATATATATATATCACTGATTTTTTAAAATTGCAAATCTGCTCTGAATAGGCTTGGGAAATCACCTCATAGTTAGCATTGTGAGTGTGGCAGCATCATACACATAAGGAAAGATTTGAAAACACCAAAAAGGTTTGTGTGTGAAAATACTAAATATTAGTCATGGAAAACCATTTCTAAGTATTCTAATAATATCTATAAAGCTAACCAGAGAAGGAATAAACCCACCTTAATAGGTAAGGACTTCTACATATTGGACCCCCAAATACTCCATCAACCACAGGCCACAACTAAAGTAGAGAAAAAAATCAGTAAGGAAGTCCAGACAGTAAGCAAAGTCATTTATTGCATGTAGCTCAGGTTGAAGCGATTCACACTGAGACCATCTACACTTGTGGAAGAATTGCCAACTGTAGAACAATTGCTATTATCAGAGGTATATAGGTATGTGGAAATCTACTGTGTACTGCCAAAACCATCTTATTATTTCACAAAGAGACTCCTAAGAGATGTAATGTATTTATCTGCCTGTGTCTAGTCTGCAAAGGGTTCACGCAAGGTGAAATCAAACCAAATGCTTAGCTTTGTTGTTAAATTTAGGCTAGGTTCCTACGGTGATTGCTCCGTCAGTAAAGCACTTGCCACACAAGCACAAGGACCTGAGTTTGAAATGGAAGCACCCATGTAAATGCCAGGCAGGGCAGCATGCACCTGTAATCCCAGTGCTAGGCAGCAGTAGAGAGAAGGATCCCAGAAGCTTACTAGCTTGCTAGTCTAGCCAAATTGGTGATCTTTGGGTTCAGTGGGAGACCCTGTCTCAACAAAGTAAGATAGTGACTAAGGAGATATCTGATGTCTAACTCTGGTCCTCACAGGCACACACACACACACACACACATGTAAACATACACCTACACTTATACATGAGTCCAAATACATACAAATATATATACATACATATGGTATGCACATGCATGCACGCACACACACACACACGCACACACACATATCTCATACACAGGGAGTTTTTTTTTTTTTAATTAGCCTTGGGCACTTCAAGCCAAATTGCATTTATCCTTTGGACCAATGGCTAAGGGGAATGAACACTAACATTCCCATGTGGAGGAGGAGTTTGATCAGGGGGTGGAGGGGGTAAAGGAATGGTCTCACATCTGTCCAAGAAAGACAAATGCAGCCTAATTTTTACCTTTCCCTACCAGAAATCTGGGAGTGATGTTAAAAAAAAATAATGTTTTTCCCTTAACTGGACTCTTACCTCTTAGGCAAAATCCATCTTTCTTATGTAGCTAAGACAATCACTGAGTGTGATAAGAAAACAGCTATGTTTGTGTGCTTCAGAGTTAACAAAATGTGCATAAAAGGAGAAAAGAGCTAATGCCTCATAACAGAGCATTCTTTTAAAGCTCAGATTCACTATTTTTTTTTTTTGTCTCATTCCAAGAACAGGGAAGGAAAAATGCAGTGATTATGGACCCAGCAGTGGGTGGGGAATAAATAACATCCAGAATGATCTACTAATGATGATGTCTTAAAATAAGTAAAGGCATTTTTTGTGTGTGTTGGCCAGAAGCTATACCCTATAATTTATCAAACACCCGGTAGTATGATTCATTAAGAACAGAAAGGATGCTATGTGATGGCTGAAACTATTCATGTCGAACATTAGATGGGAAGCATACTATCTGACCATAATCCCATGTAAGTAACTCCATAATCAATTCTACTTGAAGCCACACAACAAACTTAAGGCATAAGTTCTGATGCCCCATGCTTCTTAAATAGGGACAGAAACATATTCTCCAACTAGCTATGCAAAGCATTCTGTTAAAATGAAAGTAACTACAACAAAAAAAGATTGCTAATAATTAAATTTTAGAAGTAATATCTATGTGTCATGTTAACCTCAAAATAAGAATGGGAAATATGTTCCTGACCACTTAATTATTTTTTGTATTATATTAACTTATCAGAAACTCTAGGAGGAAAATAAAGCTTGTGTGTGCATGTGCACATGCATATGTGTATGTATGTGAGAGAGAGAGAGAATGGGTGCACCAAAGCCTAGTGCCATTTCCAATGAACTTGCATCACTTTGTACAGCTGGCTATAGATGGCTGCTAAGGAATTTATCCCAGGCTGTCAGGCTTTGTAAACAAGTGCCTTTAACCACTGAGCAATATTCCCAGACCCTACAAGTTGTTCTTTTTACTTTCAGGTTTATAGAACTATCTCCTGCTTTTTTTTTTTTTTTTTTTTTTCAGAGTTCTTCCTAGGAATAGATTTTAACTGGATATTTCTGGAAAGCCAAATCTTATTCAAATTTACTCTTTTGAAAATACCCAATAGCATCATTGTAAATCATATGAATGCTCTAAACCATGCCAAAAGACAGTGTAATGTCCTGTTGATAAAACTAAATTCAGTCAGTCAACTAAGGTGATTGGCAGAGGATGGAAAGTCGTCTCAATGCTGTGAAGACACTGAATTGTATAGATGAAAAGAAACCTGGAGTCTACTTAGTCATACATGCATAACTACTCATTGAGGCCCATGTTTAAGACTTCATGACACCCTGTCCTTGATGTAGACATAAACCCAAACAGTACAGTCACAGTCAGCTTCATATTACTGGGATGAACCTCCAGACCAGACACAGGAATGTATTGAAGCTTACAGATCCAGGAGAAGTTCCACAATGGCAGAATCTGGCCTCCTTTCATAAGTTGACACAGACAGAAATACCACCACCAACACCATAGGCAAACACACTCCAGGAATTCTCAGGCAGAGCTCAAGCACTCTGCATGCCTGTAGACTGGAATTCCAGATCTGCCTCCACTCCTTGGGTCTGGACCCTAGGATCTGCCCACAGTGACATGAAGTTACAAGCTTGAATAAAACTCCTGAATCTGTTGGGGGTCATTCATCCAAACTACCACAAGAATCCATGATGATTCGATGATAAAATGCCCCCATAGAGTCACGTGTTTGAATACTGCAACCCCAGCTTGTAGTGATGTTCTGTTTGGTTATAGAACCTTTAGGAAGTGAGAGCTTTTTTGGAGCAATTTTGTCACTGGAAGCTGACCCTGAGGTTATATAATAGCCCAGACCCTACTTGCTCATATTTCTCTACTTCTTCCTTGCTGATGTAACAATGTGATATTGGCTTCTCCTGCCATGGTTTTCTTGTCATAATGAATTCACCCTCTGAAACTTTAAGTCTAAATAAGCTCTTTGATTTTCCCTAAGTTCCGTCTGATTGGTTATCTTGTCCCAGTAACAAGAAAGTAACCAATAGTGTACCAAATTTTTGTTTGTTTGTTTAAACTCTTGTTATTGTAACTGCATTTGGTGCTCTGAAACTAAATATTTGGTCATCAGAAAAATAAAATGGATAATATAGCTTAGAAAAAAAATAAAACATGATCACAGAAGCTTTATTTTTCTTTTAATTTGAGAGAGATAGAGAGAGGCAGAGAGAGACTGACAGACAGACAGACAGAGAGGAAGAGAGAGAGAGAGAATGGGCATGCCAGGGCCTCTCAGCTGCTGTGAATGACCTCCAGATGTGTGTACCCCCTTGTGTGCATGTGCGACATTGCTTGCTTGCATCGCTGCATCTGGCTAAATGTGGGACCTGGATATTCAAACGGGCATTCTTAGGCTTCACAGTCAGGTGCCTTAACCACTAAGCCATCTCTCCAGCCCCAGAAGCTTTAATTTAATAGTCTAGATCCAGTGTATATTACACAATTTTATTTTCCAGAGAACAGGGAAATATAGTTTCTGTTACATGAAGAAAAATATATTAGATTTCAAGGCAAATTTAACATTTTAGTTGTAAATGACTGTGGTTCTTCATTTTGTTACACAATTGACAGGGTTTTTAGAGAATCAATCACTTGAATGATATATGATATATTATCATAAGCAAATAAAGAAAAAACAATCTTTGTACAATTCAGAAATTACAAATAATTATGAGTATATATTATAATCATATTGAAAAAAAGCTGAGTATTTTCAACAATTATTTTTATGTAGCTTCTATACTAGGGCAAGCACTAAAAATTAGCCAAACAATTCTCAGCTACTAAAAATATCTCCTTCTTTGCTAACTGCCTACTTAAAATACAACAGACTATTTACAAATACTTTAAAGGAAGAAATTATATGTTCTGGGTAACAGTCTTCTGTTGTTAAATTTTCTGTTATTTTCTGAGAAGCACTAATCTCTATTTAAAGGAATTAATTGCATCTTGTACCTTTTTTTAAAAGGGGGATAAGGACAGAGTTTTTCTTTACACTTGAACATTTCAGCCAGGTGTGGTGGCACATGCCTTTGATCCCAGTGCTAGGGAGGCAGAAGTAGGAGGATTTCTGTGAGTTTGAAGCCAGCCTGGAGCTACAGAGTAAGTTTCTGATCATCCTGAGCTAGAGTGAGACCCTACCTCAAATTTTTTTTTTATTTATATTATTCTAATTTTACATTCGTAATGGTGACTCCATTATCCTCCTCCCTGTCCTCCCTCTTCCAAAGGGACCCTCATCAATGGGGAATATGGGTCATGCATTGTGGGGGTAGTCAAGAGTTATGGGCGCTAGGCCAAGTCCCTGTGCATAACGCCCCAACTTGTGGCTCTAACATTCTTTCCGCCCCCTCTTCCGCAAATTTCCCTGAGCCACATTGGGGTCATTTTAGTTCTACTTCAGCCATGAGGTTTTGGGCGCCTCTGTTTCTCTGGATATCTGGCTTAAAAGGAGTTGAATGTTCTCTGTGTTTGTCTCCTTCAGTCCTTTTCTGCTGCGTGATCCCCAAGAATGCTGTACTCTCTCCCTTCCCCCACATTACTCTATGGTTTCATCTGGGGCCCTGGTGAGGTGTGATTGGCTGATCCTCCCTTCAGGTTCGTTTTCCATCTGAAAATGATAAGCAAATTCTCCAATGGAGAGAGAAGTTAGTACTAGATATATGGGATGGCCATAGATATCTTGGAGGGAATTTTATATGTGTAGGCCCTCTTCTAGCCCACATTTGGTTGTATCTTGACTGGAGACTGTGCTCATTTTTTGTACTTGGTTTAGACTTATTTACCAGTTCCAGCAATGAGTTCCATTCTACTGAGTTGCATCAATTAGCCAAATCAAGAGCAGTTGGTTGCCCACCATGACTGTGTGCTACTACTGCACTTGTTTGAGCATTATGTCAGGTTGTTCCCTGCTGGGTATCTTTGTCTGAAAGTTGTTTGGACTGATGTTGGACATTTTCCCCCAGTTGCTTGTGTAGCACCCTCTGGCACTAGACTAGCTAACTGTCTGGGGACTGACCCTCTTCCAGATTCTGGCCAGGTCTCTCCATGCTTGGTTTCACACGCGTATCCTGTATTCAACAATAGGGTCTTACCATTAACCTTTGGTAGGTCATCAAGAACTCTGACAGTAATCTGTCTCTTTTGGGAAACCTTGTAGTTCTCTCGGATCAACAGCTCATTGTGAAAGTTAACCCTGTGTTGGTACTGGGAGTTATAAGTCAGTGCCTAGGAAGGTGTGGGGAGAAAAAGATAGATAATATGAAAGAGAAAGTGAGTATAGAGAGGATATGGGGAGAAAGGAAGAGAGAAGGAGAGAGAAGAGAAAGGAAAGCAGGAAAAAATTAAGGTTGGTCTTCATGATGTTCTCTCCAGTTTCCTGTGGTTCAGGTGTTCCCTCTGTGGGCCCAGCCGAAGGATCCATGTTTTAGCCTGTTGTTCAGAATAAAGGGTTTAATAGTATCATTTCCTTTTGGGTCCCTATTTGTATCCCCCCACCCTTGTCCTCCCTCCCACCCTCTCGCTCCCTCCCACCCTTACCTTCCCTCCATCCCACCAAATTTTTTTTTCACATAAATATTCAAAGAAGTGAGGTTGGGGTAAATGCATCATACATCAAGATATCTTTAATTCCAGAGATATAACAACTAACTACAAACTCACTGTTGTATGACATAAATGAGCCTGGACAAAAGGATTTATAAAGCACTGGAATAATGGATGAAAAATGTCACATACTTACTACCGTGACTTGATTCTCTATGTCCACAGAAAGGACTTAAAGTAGATAAGAATAAAGAGACAGAAATATAATTCAATTTCTAAATATGTCAGTCTTGTTGACCCACAAAATGATGCTGACAGACATGGACAGAGAAGGTAATAAATTCATCCATCAGTTTATGGCATCACAACCCAGCATTTGATGTTCAGGCTTCCTTTCTTCATAGAGTCAGAATGAGCATCCCTCCTGCCCCCATCACTGCTCTGGATTCATCTTATTTTGTCATAATCAGTGTTAAACTTTCTTAATTTTTTAGAAGTAATATGGAGAACAGAGCATTTTCAATATCTTTAGCCTTTATAACAAAAGTAATATAGACATCTTTCTAAAAAAATAATGAAGATTTTGACAAGGGTATGACACAGTTCAAACCACATGTATACAAATCATCCATCAAATGATTATATTCATGTAAGACAAAATATACTTTGATATTTCTACATCAATTTTGGAGCGTTTTTCAGAATATTTTATTATTTGTTTATTCATTTATTTGAGAGAGAGAGAAAGACAGACAGAAAGAAAGAGAATAACTGCACCAGGGCCTCTAGCCACTGAAAACAAACTCCAGATGCATCTGGCTTACGTGAGTACTGGGGAATTGAGCCTCGGTCCTTCAGCTTTCTAGGTAAGTTCCTTAATCACTAAGCGATCACTCCAACCCTGACTGAACACTTTTGAGTGAAACATCAGCCTTTCAGGTTTCAGGAAAGCGCATCCTCCATCTTCTTGAAATATCTGTTGTCTTTATATTTCATATATTGATCTGTGCACATGTTGTTTTGCAAACATAGAATATCAATGAAAACATCATATATCATATATAAATTTATACCCATGTACATTATTTTCCAAGAGGCATTCTTAATGTTAATGAATTTAAAATCAAAATATTGATCTATTCTGAAAAGTGTTTAAGAGGCTTTATGTTTTGCATTATCAAATATTCAGTTAAGATTAAATTCTTTATAAAAATAAACATGTGCATTTAGCTCATCAATGTGCTACTTCTTTTTCTTCACTAATAAGTGGTGAATTATGTATACACCAAAAGTTGTATTACTTATTTTATGATTTGTCCTCAGTACATGTTCTATATGTATCCTATTTTATATATTTATAAACTACGAATTGCATAAGCCATTCCGAGATGAAAAGCCCCCCCTCATGGAAATGTTTCAGAAACCCTACATTAGATTTTCTACATTTACAGTGCTACTGTTGAGCCCTACTTGCTCTTCTTAGGATTTACTAGCAAGAAAGCTTATCCCTGCCAGCAACGTTCATTAACCTTTTACAACACTTTCTCTTCCTGGTATTTCCTTCAGTGTCTGGAATCTGGGCACAAAGTACGACCACTGATGAGCTGGGCTGTGACTTCACAACGTTAATGAGAGACCAACTGACTTTGATTTTCTGCATGGGTCATGATCTATTTGTTGTTTGTTTCTTTGTTTTTAATATTCAGGGAGAGTAATAGAACTAGACCATACCAGCGAGTACATTGAGCCTTAGACTTTTATCAGATAAAGTGATTGCATCGACTGAAATGGATTCAATCTACTTAACCCATCTGGTCTCATTTATTACAAAGTCAGATATTCTAAGTATCTAAGAACAGTTACAGACTGATATTTTCACACACATATTTCACATATTGACTTACACATGCATTATGTGTATATGATATATATTATATTACATTACATATTATATTACATTATATTTTATATTATATATATAGATTGTTCTAGAAGTACACTTAGTGATTATATAGATGATCAATGAAACATTTTGAAATCTTTAAATGTATAATGAACTTCTTTTTTCTGCTAAACCTTTAGCTTTTCAGTGAAAGTAATTTTATTTTTAATTTTCAAACCAGTAAATGTAAATATAAAATGTATCCAATAATTTGAAAAGTTTACTTTTCTAATGGAAAAACTTTATGTCTTATTTCGCTTTAAGAGTTTGATTTTGAGATGAGAGACCTCAGCACAGATCCAGCTCCCTCACTCCATCTTGTCTACAGAGCTTGCAATCACACAGGTAAGATCTGCTGAGTGTGAAAAACTTGTACTTTTCCTTCAAGAAACGGGTTTCTTTGCATCAGAATTTTGTGCTCATTGTGATTCAGAAGGAATTCTGTAAGCTAAAAACTCTGAAATATGCCTTTTCAAAAATATGCAAGACTAGCTGTATTATGTGTTTCATAATTTAAAAAACTTCATCATAAAGTTAAAATCATACTTAATTAGACTCTCTTTTATGAAAAGTGTATTTTTTTTCCTTCTGTCCTCGACCAGATTCTAAAATGTGTAGAAATCAGCACTTCCTAGTCCACCCCTCCCTACCTAGCTACAACCTCTTCAGCTTAGTGTTATCATTGGTCCTATCTACACAGCCTTACTGTGAAGGAAGACATGGCTCTCTTGATGGGTAGTGTGAGATCTGCATGTATAGGAAGGCTGAGTATAAATAGAAGACTCCTGTTTGCCCAGTCTCCTTTCTCTGGCTCCAAATTAAAAAAAAACCATGGGAATACTTACAGATTGTCCTAAGAAGTAAACATGGCTATGCAGGCAATACGTAAGGCCCCACGAGTGGGTTGTTGGTTGATTCTTTTGATCATCATCATCATTATTATTATTTTAAAGTGTGGGATTCTAACACACATTGTGAAATTCCAGGATTCTTATTTAGTGAGATTTTTTTACATACATATTATTTTATTTAACATTACTTGATACAGAATTATTATTCTATATTCTTATATAAGAAATAGAGAGAGGATTTAAGAATCTTGTTCTCAGACATAACATAAGCTGAATTTCTGAAATTCAAACCAAAGTTGTTAATTTCAATATTCACACAAAAGTGCAGACTTTTTTACTGGTATTTTTTTTTATTTCTTTTTTTTTATATTTTATTTTATTTTATTTATTGGAGGCAGAGAGAGGGAAAGAGAGAGAGATAGTGAGAAAGGCCAAACCAGGGCCTCTAGCCACTGCAAACGATCTCCAGATGCCGCATGCGCCACTATGTGCATCTGGCTTACGTGGGACCTGGAAAATTGAACTGGCTTCCTTAGGCTTCGCAGGCATGCACCTTAACTGCTAAGCCCTCTCTCCAGCCCATTATTTTGTTTGTTTGTTTTTTTAAGATAGGCTCACACTCCAGCCTGGAATATATAGTGACCTGGAATTCACTATGTAGTCTTAGGCTGGCCTGGAACTCATGGTGACCCTCCTACCTCTGCCTCCCGAGTGCTAGGACTCAGGACTATTGCTTTTATGAATGAGTGTTTTAGCCATTGTTGAAATTAATTTCTTGTTGCTGGAAAAACATTATGAGAAACAGTTTATGGGAGGAAAGGGTTTATTTCAGCTTACAGTTTCCAGGGAAAATGGTATCAATGGTGGGAGAAACTGGCTCAATTCCACAGATCCAATCAGAGAGTCAACACCAAACAGCCAGCAAACATGAATACCCAGAGCTTAAAACTGACTTCGTTTGCTGAAGTCTCAATTTACAAGTTCAGTCTTAATCAAAAATACCTGAGTAGGGCTAGAGAGATTGCTTAGTGGTTAAGGTGTTTGCCTGTAAAGCCTAAGGACCCAGGTTCCATTCCCTATGTAAACCAGATACATATGGTGCCATATGCATCTGGAGTTTGTTTGCAGTGGCTAAAGGCCTTGGCATGCCCATTCTCTTTTTCTCTCTCTGCCTGTCTCTCTCAAATAAATAAATACAACATTGAAAAATAATTTAAAAATACCTGCGTCTATGAGGCCATGCATTCAAACCACCACAGGCATCTCATTAAAAAAAAAAAAAAAGTTAATTTTGTATTACAAGCATACTAATGAGATGATCCTGTCTACTATAGTCCTGAAAGATATTTCTAATACTTCTCCAAGCATGGTTAATGCAAACAGTCTTTTATGAGTCCCTTCTTTTGTTGGCTCCCAGTGGTTACCTGCATTCTTCAGGTCCTGACCCCTTCCACAACTTTTAAAACCACATGAATATCATGACATTCTCCCTACTATTCTAAACCTTCTATCTTCCCCATGTAAGAACCCTTATAATTATGTTTGATTCACATTCATGATCCTGTGTGATCAACCCACTTTGACATCTTTGATTTAACCATACCGTTTAAGTCTTTCTGTAATTTAGGGAACAACAGACATCAGTTCATTTGAAAAGCTTGTAGGAATATGTGGAAGTCCACTGGACAGCATCACATATATTTTAAGCCTAAACTGAATCCACCGTGTCGTTTAAGCTGATACATGAGTCAACACATCAACGAAAAAAAAAAAAAAAAAAGGTAGCTGATAGCTGAGCTACTGTGCATATGTTGGCATGAGTAATGTGGAGATATCAACTGATTTCCACCCATAGAACAAGAGATTACATGATAATCAATACATTTTCAAAGGAAGTATCTAAAATAAGATAAATACAATAAATCTCTGAAGAAGTAATCAGCATTGACATTTGCATTGTGATTTCAGTATCTTTTAATTGTTTTCTACTCATGTTTTTTCTGTTGATTGTTTGAATGCACAAATATGTTAACTCTGCTCAACACAAATGAACCTTGTTTCTATTCCTAATGATGGACGACCAGTCTGAATGACTCATGTAGGTTAAGAATGAAGAGATAGAGCCGTCATCAGTGATCAAATCCATAAGCCCGTCCATAGGATGTGGGACTCATTCACATTTCTGTGCCCTACCAGTTTTGCAATCAAGTGAGTTACTTTGGATGTTGGTTTGACCAAATACCTGAAGAGAAGTGTCTTAGAGGAGGAAAAGTTTATTTTGGCTCATGGTTCCAGGAATACAGTCCTTCCTGGTGGCAGGAGGCTGTTTCTTCACATCTCTGCATGTCAGGAAGTAGGCAGGGGGAGTGCTGGTGCTCAGCTGTCTTTCTTTTCCCAATTTACAGAGTCTGGGAACAAAGCCTAGCAATGGTGCTGCCCACATTCAAGGTTTGTCTTTTCTCCTCCTCCATTAATCCTCCTGCAAACATTCTCAACATACATGGCCAGTTGACATTGACCATGACAGCAGTAAGCACTAGCTATAATTTCTACATGAAGAATGAATTTCACTATCAAACCAGTTAGCCATTGATTACATCCTAAATCACCCTCATTTTGTAGCTGTTCACAGGGCCATAAATTTATTTGATTATTCAAATATGCAAATATGATGTAGCCTAACTACTGTTTCAAACTTCCCTCCTTAATGGGAACATATGCAGCTAAAAATGTGTGGTTCTCTGTCTGCAGATTGTTAAAAAAATACACACGTAGATGTACGGAAAGGACTGCCGACAGGTGGGCAAGGCACCCCAGATGTACCTACATAATTCATAATATCATGTCTTGGATTAGTTTCTGCTCAGGTCTGCTGCAGTTTATAACTTCTTTCAAAAGTTTAAGATGCTGCAAAAAAAAAAAGCTTGTAAGCACATTGGTGATGTTAGAGATGATTATCTCTACCACTTTCCTCCACATATTTATTTATTAATATTTCAGGGCTGGAGAGATGACTCAATGCTTAATGGTGCTAACTTGCAAAACCTGTTGGCCTGTATTTGAATACCCAGTACCCATGTAAAGCCAGATGCACAAAGTAGTGCATGCATCTGGAATTTGTTTGCTGTGACAGGAAGTCCTGTGGTGCCCAAAGTCACTCTCCCTCTCTTTCAGTCTTGAAATTCTCCCTCAATAATTAATTATTAATTAAACAAAAGATTTTCATTGTATTTTCAGTTGTTTTCTTCTTTGTCAGGTGTTCAGAAAATGTACTCCCTGGAACTGGATTTTATATATACTCATAGTTAATTTTAATCAAAGGATAGAGCCCTTTTCTTAACATGCCCAAACACTCTCTAACTCAGTGACTGAGTACACATTTGTCAATGAGTCTTTCCAGAAATCAAATCAGCTGTGAAAATTGAAAAGCTCACAAATCAAGAGTGGAAAGGCAAATAGAATATTATTCTTCTTGGGTGATTTAGAATGTGAAAATGGCACAGTCAAATCTAATGGCAAACACAAGGCATACTCTTGCCTTGTCTTTCATTTGTGTAATATCCTAAGCTCTAGGCATTCACCAAACATTAATCACCAAGTAAGTGTTCTGACACTCAGGCTCTTGCATAGTTCCCACGCTTTGTACACTCTAACCGAGGACATATAGCTCTACTTGAGTAGAATATAAAACGCTAATTTCGTTTTCTCCAGGGAGAAGGTGGCAGGAGCTGAGGAGACTCAAAACTCATCAAAGCTGGAAAGCAGAGGTCGCCAAGAGCTCCACACTCAAAGTGACATATCACACCCTCCAAGGTTCCGGGAACATTGAACAGAATAATTTAAGAGCCACAAGGTGGGAAGGTATACTCCAAGAAATTGGTTTTCCCCTCCCCACCCCAAGACTGGTGCACTCATGTGCCCACAGTAAATAACAGTCACCCCACTGAAGGAGACCTGCAGTGGAAAGGGGGTGGAGGAGAAGGAACGTCAGTGTACATCTCTATGGGAATATGATCAAGATGCACTATGTTCATACAATGAAGATCCCAACAAAAAATATAACTTCCAGGCCTGGAGAGATGGCTTAGCGGTGAAGCGCTTGCCTATGAAGCTTAAGGACCCTGGTTCAAGGCTCGATTCCCCAGTACCCACGTAAGCCAGCTGCACAAGGGGGCACATGCATCTGGAGTTTGTTTGCAGTGGCTGGAGGCCCTGGTGTGCCCATTCTCTATCTATCTGCCTCTTTCTCTGTCTGTTGCTCTGAAATAAATAAATAATAAAGAAAAAATTACAAAATAATAATATTATTTCCAATAGGGCATAGTGGCACATGTTTGTAATTCCAGCACATGGGAGGTTGAAGCAGGAAGACTGTTGTGAATTGAAGGCAAGTCAGATGTATATAACAAGACCCTATCTCAAAAAACAAAGATTATAATTTTTTAAATATTTTATTTTTATTTATTTATTTGAGAGAGAGATACAGAAATATGTAGGTAGAGAGATAGAGAGAGAGAATGGGCATACCAGGGCCTCCAGCCACTGCAAATGAACTCCAGATGCATGTGTCCCCTTGTGCATCTGGCTTACGTGGGTCCTGGGGAGTTGAACCTGGGTCATTTGGTTTTGCAGGCAAGAGCCTTAACCTCTAAGCCATCTCTCCAGCCCAAGATGATAATTTAAATCAGTTAAAAAGCAGGTAAATCTTAAACCATAATAGATACATAAGAGGTTAAAATATATGTTTTAGCTAGCAAAATATATTTCTTCTGGATGTCTTCCATGAATATGGTATGAGCTATTATCTAGTGCATTCCTACTATCTCGACTCTGTATGTGTTCCTAGATTTCCAGTATTCACTTGCTGGAGAGATATATACAAACTTTGCTATAAAAATGGTCAGTGAATTTTGTCTAACTATATTATTAAATAAGGACGGGAACATTTGAAATGTTCATAGTAATGAGTAACAATTTGTGTACCTGTGTGGGCATGCACATGTATTTATCACCCCTCCTCACAAAGAAAAGGTGACGATTTAATGCAAACCGATTTGGTGCAAGAACAGGAAAATTCTTGTCAGGCACAAGTCAAGCACTGCATTTCCGTCCTGTGGATACATTGTAACTGTGCCTGTTCTCTTCTTAATCATACCACTCCTGTTGGCTCTGGGTTTTGTCTGATCTTGAGGCAGGCGAGCATAGGGCAAGCTTGGCATCCCGGGATGGCACTTTGCCTGGGTAATACACACACTGTTTTCTAACTGTGCACCTAGCCAAATCTTAGCAACCTGGGATTCTTGCCTGCATTAAGCTGCAAGTACACTCCTCTAGAAAAAATGATATAGGTTGCCCCCCTGCCACAAGTCAATGGTAAAATATCCTATGTTTATTCAAACATGAACTTGAATATATGATTGAGATAGAGAGCTAAGGGGCCAGTCTGGTATGGGCTAGTTTAGATGCACATACAGTAAAAAAGAGGTATACGCTGAGTGAAACTTCCAGGGAGAATCCTTTAATTACTTTTTTGTTTGTTTGTTTGTTTTGCTTTTCAAGGTAGGGTCTCTCTCTAGCTCAGGCCAACCTGGAATTCACTATGTAGTCTTAGGGTGGCCTCAAACTCACAGCAAACCTCCTGCCTCTGGCTCCAAAGTGCTGGGATTAAAGGTGTATGAACCAACACACCTGTTCCTTTGAATAAGATGCCAAGAACCTGTAAACCCACAGACAAATAAGGTACCAAACTCATGGCCTCAGGAATTTTGTTTCCATCACAGTTGCTCTCTAAAGCAAATCTACTTTCAGTATGTAAAACAATCCCTAATACCTGCCATATGAAAAGGCCCCATATCTCTCCTCCCTATTAACCTGATTTTCTTTTCCCCTTAGGAGAAAATCTACCAAACGGCTCTCTTCTTTCTCCACCTATAATCTGGACATTTCATAGCATTTCACAGCAATCCAAGTTCTCCCTCTGCTGCACACATAAGGGTCTGTGTGCTGGGTGTCTGTTTCAGACTCCCTGGATTATCTCAGGAATGACACATCCCTTCCCTCATGTAATGTGCTTTCATTTCACTGTATTTCCTTTCCTCTTTTTTTTTTTCTTTTCTATACACTACGATTAGTCTCTTTGGAAGCACTCGCAGTCCATTCTTATCAAGCTAAATATTAAAGTGTCCCACATTCTTTTGAGAGTCACCTTGTTTCAGCTTATGATTTTTACTGAAGCACTGTGATTGACTCCATACTGAATAGTCCCAAAAGATCGACTTGACATTTCCACTCCAGGGTCTTAAGGATTCTTACATTTCATCTGTCGGGAAGAGCATTCAGGATTTCCGGCCTCATCTCCGCAACCTCACTGCTGCACAAGCATCCTCTTGTTTACAAAGGAGAACAGTGCCAGTGACCCCAGCCCCTATGCATCACTCCCCTCTCTCCCACACAAAGCCCCCCCCCACAATGACACATTGTACAAAGGTCCTTATTCCCTCTTTCTCTCTCTCTTTCTTTTTCTCTCTCTCATTCTCTGAGATAAATAAGTAAATAAATAAAATATTTTTTTTAAAAGGGCTGGAAAGATGGCCAAGCAGTTAAGGTACTTGCCTTTAAAGCCTAATGACCTGGGTTCAGGTCTCCAGTATCCATGTAAAGCCAGATGCACAAGGTGGCACTTACATCTGGAGTTCATTTGCAGTGGCTCAAGGCACACTTATTCATAGTTTCTCTGTGTGTTTTTCATAAATAAATAAATAAATAAATAAATAAATAAATAAATAAATAAAATGTCTAAAAATTTAAACAAATGCAAAGGTCTTCCCCACAGTCTTCTCCATTCCCTTTGCAGTGGACTCCCTGGCTCTTTCTTTGTTCATTATGACAAATTCCTGGTACAGCACAAAGTAGATTTCTTCTATTTAAGTGTTTTCTGTACCTTTCTAATGTTCAAGTCAAAGCTAAGCTTGCCACAGCATGCAAATACTATCTTTTTGGTTTTTTGTTTTGTTTTGTTTTTGTTATAACTTTGTTCTTTCCTTGTTTCTCCCCATAGTCTCCTCGCTCTTAACATTTTCCAGCATCCCAAAAACGCCTAAGAATTTCACCTCCATTAAGATTTTGCCATTGCAGCTGGGAAGATGGCTTGACCATGAAAGGTGCTTGCTTTCAAAGCCTATTGTCCTGAGTTCAATTCCAATTTCACAGCAGCCACATAAAGCCAAATGCCAAAAAGCATCTGACATTCAATTGAAACAGCAAGAGTCCCTGGGGTATCTATACACACATACACACATGTGTACACCTGAACACAAGCACGCACACACACACACACACACACAAATAAATAAAACTCAAAAAAAAAGGAATAAACAAATTAAAGAAAATAATATTTGGAAATTGCTCTTCCTGGCCTTGCTTCCCACAAAGTCTTTTCATGGTCTGCTCCTCAAATAGTATGAGTCAGCTCACATGTCAGTACTGTAAGAAGTACCATTTTCTTTTTAAGAAAGAATGTGTCTTTTTTTTTTTTTTTTGTCTGACAACAGAAGATATAAAAAGCAAATAATCTGTTATGGCATTTTGTTTTCCTTTTTTTTTTTTTTTGAGACAGGGCCTCACTATGTCTACCAGGCTGGTCTCAAACTCAAGATCATCTTGCTTCAGTATCCCAAATAGTGTGATAGCAGGCACATGTCATGTCATGTCATATAGCTATAAAGTCGAGTCTGATGTCCAAACACCTAGTTGATCGTAAGACCAGGATAACCACAATGGACAACTTTTCAGAGTGGCATTGGCAAATGATCTGTGAATCACGTCTCCACAGCAAGTAATAAACTACAGTGGTCAGGTATAGCAGTGACTCCCTGTCCCACTGACTATTCCATTCCTAAACCCAGGAAGATGCTTTTCAACAGGACTTCCCTGCTGTAGCTCATGGCTCTGGCTTTGCCCCGCAGGTGGTTCTTCATTTCTCACCACTTCCCTTGGCCACAGCACCCAAGAGAACAGCAGAGGTTATTGCTATCAGGAATCCTACTGGTATAGGCCTAGAGACACGGGACGGGGGGTGATTTTACAGGATGCAGCTTGATGGTGAGTTGTCAGCCAGGCTTGCAATGCTTTGCCAGACCACTCACTTCGTACAATTTGGCAAGGCTTGGGTGTGATTGATTTCACTGTAAGAGCAAGTGGTCAAAAGCAAGGACCTATATGGAGAGCACATCCCATGGGGCATTAACTTAGTAATATGCTGTGTTGTAACCTCCATACCTCTCAGGCAGACATTCACTACCAGTACCTAATGGGCTACGATGGAGAGTCGACAGCCTTCATCTGAATTTTGCCAGTCGACTCCCACCTCCCATCTTGCTTAAGTCTAGGCATGAAACAGTTGCTTCTGTTCGCTATGTAAGGTTCCAAGTTGTGTGAATCTCAATTAACCTACAGTTTCCTTTGAAATTAAGTTTATCCAAAATGGATGTTTTTCCTAGTTTTTAAATTGATTCACATCAAAGGAACCCCAGTTACTTTGAATCCTTCCTGATTCAGAGTAATTGACTCATGCAATTATACATTGGTTGAGTAAGTGAATTGGGAAGCAAATATATAACTTGTGGCAATTATAAAACTAGACATAATTTGTAGATACATTTCTAGGTGTTATATTCATGTTATATTCATGTTATACACTTAAATAGCAGACCTAAGTAAAATGAAAGAATGAGAGATTTAGGGAAAAGCAGCATTGGTTCTCTCTGGGTTTCAGCTGCATACCACCACGATCAACATCTTTGTTTCTTCTATAAAGCAGTCACAATATAATAATATTTTACACAGCATTATTGGGCATTAGTTAACCCAAATGCATTTACTAAAAAATGTGCCTAGCGTATCTGTGACATATAAATATGCAGGTAATGCATGCCATTACCACAATGAATGAGTGTGGATAACATCCTCCCCAAAATGCCTCGATAAGGGGGACCTTGTACATGTTGTTTTCTATAACATTAAAATACTTTCCCTTTAACAGTTGACTTAACTTGGACTAGGAGGAACAGAAGTTACAGGTATAACATCAAGTGCTGGAAACCTACCTCTGCCCCAACTGAACAGTGAAAAGTTCAAGGGAGGCTCGAGGTTCATGAACAACTCAGTAACATGCCGCTTTCTTGCCACATGGACACACGAGAGTACAAGCTCACTTTCTTCACTCTGTTTACACATGTCACAACCGTCTCCTCTTTCCTCTGTTGTCTGGTCTATAATAGCAAACAGCCACTCCACCTCCACTGCAGACTTGGGAATACTGCAGGTCCACTCTCCATTCCAAGCACGCCTGTTGCCATTTCTACGCTGCAATTTGGTTTGCTGGACCTTGACAAAATTTCTTTTCTTTGCAAATCTGTATTATTTGAAGGGTATTAGACATTCAAATCTTCTCTATTTGACATTGTCTTAGCTTTTCTTTTCCAAGATACAGAAGCAGATCCAAGAGTGAGGTCGGCAAATGAGGGAGCAGGAAGCCAGGAAGGAGCAGCTGTCCATCTGCGGACATGAGCCAAAGGTGACTTGGGGCTCAGGAATCGTGGACATCTTGCCTCAGTCAAAAGCCCCTGGGGGAGGTGGGAGTTATGCCTCGCCTCCACTACTGGGTGCGTGCATGGGGCAGCAAGGCTCCCCCACCCCCAGGCATCTCATCCAGGTCAGGAGGAAATGGAGAATCCAGGCAAACTCAGGAAGAACACAGCCCAGTTGAAGCCAGTATCTATAAGTAAAAGTAGATAGCTAAGTGTGTATGTGCGCCACTGAGAGTGGAACTACACACACACACACACACACACACACCACACACCACACACATATATATATTACATATATATTACATATATACACATATATACTGCGCATATATATATATATATATATATATATATATATATACATATGAACTAATGAAATATATGTATATTAGTTTTATAAACATGGGATGGTCACTTACTGACTACTTTTTATCACCTTCTAGCAAATTATTTTACTTAATACAAGTACTCAGGACTCATTTGCTTTCACATGAATACATTGTAAATCACTAATTTAATTCCTAATGTTTGTTAAAATATTAGGTGATTAGAGTTCAATTACATGAAAGAAATTTTGGAATAGTCACCCGTAATCAATAAGGAATCTTCCTTGAAAGTTCAATAGATAAAGTGATCTTCAAGGGATAAATGCTATTACAATATGCCTACTTACAAACACAAATGCGAATGTGAATTTATGCTAGGCTCTCTCCTAAGGTCTCATTTATAACAACAATCTACAAATGAAATTGTGTTTGTCCTTATCATTTTTTAGGATAATTTATGAGATTTTATTAAGGATAGGGTGGAAACAGGAAGTAGAAGAGATAAACACCTGCTTCTGCTCTGTTGGGAGAGTCCACGCTATTAGCTTCTAGAAAATTCCAGGTACTCAAATGAGGCAATGAATGAGACTAAAGATTTATAGGTATTATTTAAAAAAAAAATAACTTTGACCTTGAGAAGCTCCAGAGAATGTTTCAGAGACCACCTATGGAATTCCCGAAACTCACTATAAAGATTGCTGCTCTAACAGCAATGGTAAAAGTCAATTTAGACAAGTTAATCAAACAAACAAAATCTGTCTAAAAATTCACGAGATGTTATCTACGCAATCTCCACAAGTGATTGGTTATAATTATCTAGTGAATTGTTTTCTTTTATGTTTTTAATCTTTCATGAATGTATTTAATCTGCTATGTAAATCTATCATAGCAATCTACTTTTTTTTTTTTTTTTTTGGTTTTTCAAGGTAGGGTCTCACTCTGGTCCAGGCTGCCCTGGAATTAACTATGTAGTCTCAGGGTGGCCTCGAACTCTCTGCGATCCTCCTACCTCTGCCTCCCGAGTGCTGGGATTAAAGGCATGCGCCACCACGCCCGGCCAGCAATCTACTTTTAAAAAATGTTAATGTACAGAGTACTAATTCGAGGAGAAATTAATGTCTCTATGGAGTACGAAGATAACCAAGTAAGATCAGAATTCCTTCATACTTAATTGGCTGAGTTTTCCGTTGATATTTCTTTTGCCACAGAGCAGCAGAAGGAAAGTGGGTATCAGAATTGTATGTATCAGGATTACTTCGGTCATCTTCCATTAGGCTGTATACAAGAGAACCAATTATGACCCATTAAAGGTCGGCTCTCAGTACAGGTTTCAGGTTCTCTTCCTGCACTGATATTTCCATCGATGTATTAGGCAACCTTTGATAAAATGTTCCATTCTTACTAGATATGATCCTGACTTAATGTTATACATAATTGTATTTTCTTAAAATTTGGAACAGTGTAAAAACATTTTGCAACTGATCTTGACCGAGAAAGGTCAAGAAAAGTTTTTGTTGTAGCTAATTTTCTTTTAATTGGAGTTGTTTTGGTCATGGTGAGACCCTTTGTGCCCAAACTGCAATCACTACTACATGAAAGTCATTACCCTGGAATGCTCACTTCAATGAACTGATTATTGCTTTATAGCAATCAATTACGCTGGTTAAGCTTGCAGAACGTGTTTGCCTTCTGAATCAGTAAAGCAGAGATTCCGCTCTCAGTATTGTTTTATCTGGATTCTATTCCAAAGAGATTCTTAATGACGCCACCTCTATCC